>JADLZN010002073.1:17500-265000 GCA_018155175.1 Sinocyclocheilus anophthalmus | reverse complement strand
TGTGCCAGACAAGAACCTTTACAAAAAATTAAATTAAAAATAAAAATAATAGAAACACATTTGCATTGAGTTGTTCTAAATTCTGGCTTGACATAAAACAAATAAAATAAACAACTGCACAATAACTTTACAATAATACTAATAATAATAATTAAAAAGTGGGGTATGGGTGGTTCCTGACAAATTTCTTCAAATAGAAACCACCCATAAAACCCTAGCAACCAAATGTCAATCTGTTAAAAAGCAATCAAAACACAATATCAACTACACAGCAACACCCTGACAGCTCCACGCAGCACACAGATCCACTCAGGATCATCATTTATCACACACAGCAATGACAGATATCTGAGACTTCAACAGACAGTCATGTCAATCTCACGGGGCTTAACTTTTCATATTTTCCAGAGGACCACAGGAGAAAATGCATTTATGAGCTGCTCCTGTACAAAAACACAAACACCCACACAAAGAGCCCAGACAGACACAGCGTCTCTGTGGAGAATCACAGCCACATCCCTGAGGAAAGAGTCACGGCTCCATTGAGATTTCATTGAGCTTAACAGTCAATCGATACAAGCAAACACCGGAAAAGATTAACGCGTGTGTTGCCAGGTCCGGCTCGATTAACAGAAAGTCTTACGGAGTGTTGTTAAGGTTGCTGAACATGAAGATTAACACCGGGCTGATATGAGCCCAACACTGACTGACCTCTTCATTAATGGATTTTTAACAGTTTATGCGATGTTTCCAAAAACCAGATGTTAACTGATGGACTGGAGTGGTGTGGATTATTGTGATGTTTTTTATCAGCTGTTTGGACTCGCATTCTGACGGCACCCATTCACTGCAGAGCATCCATTGCTGAGACACTGATGCAGTGCTACATTTTCTCCAAATCTGCATGAGAACACCTCATCCTAAGCTTCCCTGACCTGAGGAGGAGGACATTTCCTGCTATTTTTATTTTTGGGTGAACTATTCCTTTAAGACACAATGAACATCTGAATGTCATTGCATTAGGTAATAAAGTATCAAATAAAGTGTCATTTATTGTAAAGAAAGATGCATAAACACACTTGACAAATAAGTTTGCACACTGTAAAAAAATATTTTTCAAAGCTGTAAATAAAACAGATGTATGTTTTACAAGAAAACATTTTTCGTCTTTCTGTTTTAAAATCTCACTTTTGTAATTAATTGTGACATTTACTAGAAATTGATGAGCAAAATATTTTAAAAACAACATATTTTTTGATGTGAAAGAGACAATGAGCGAAAATCGTGAAGACGAGATTAGATCTAATTCAACGACACAGAGCTGCTTTAAAGCTGAAATTGTTGTGTAATTGATGAACTTTGCAACATTGTCACTGTTATTAAATCTGAATGGAGCTGAATAATGACACTATTGTCTTCTGTAGCTGAAGTTTCATAATTGGCGGATTTTGAACACTATTGTTTTCCTGTGAAGCTGCTTTAAAACAATCTGTATTGTAAAAGCACTATATAAATAAAGATTTTTTCAAGTGTTCAAACACTTTCTGGACCCGCAGTGTGCTTCTAACCACTCTACAAACATCTCCATAGTTCAGCGATCTCAGTTTCTGTCCATAACTGCTTATCGAGCTTGTACGTTGTTTTGGATTATTCTCTATTTCAGTGAACTTCTGGCCCAGACAACACACACAAACTAGACCACTTCAGAGGACTCTACGCTTTCAACTGTGAACAATTCCACAGCTCAATGAACAATTTTCACAACAATGGTCTCCCTCATGCCACAGAAAATAAAATTCTTCCTGACTATCACTCCCACATCGACTCGAATCGTGTGTCGTGAAACAAGCCCGTTGAGGAGCCTGACGATATGTCAGATGAGCGCCGTCTTGCTTTACCGAATAAATGAAATGTTTAATTTAAGGAAATGAACATTCTGCCACCATCGTTACAGAGCTGTACAATTTTTCTTTCTTCTAACACGAAAGATAGGCTGAAGAATATTTACATTGCTGTTTCCTATATAGCGGACAGAAGAGGAGAAGATTTTTGTCCATAATGATCAAAATGTTGTCTTTTTCAAACACTAATCAGTTGAATGACTTCATATCATGACTCGGAATGTGGAAGATAAGTTGCATGGGCTACTTTTATGATACTAGTATTGTGTGTTTTTTCCTCATTCAAAATATTTTATAGCATGGAAAAGAACAGCATGAACAATCTGCTAAACATCTCATTTTGTGCTGTTTGATGACAGAATTGTCATTATTGGAAGAAATAATGTTTCCCTCGTGAAGAAGTGTGTTTAATAGTACTGAATGTACACTTGTAGTGTACTTCAAATCTTACATGCATAATGAATATACGTGTCATTTAAAAAAATTTGGGTCGGTAGATTTTTTAAAGGAGAAATTTAATGTTTATTAAATAATTATTATTTTTAATAATCAAAAGACTTTTTATTATTAATTTAATACATTAATACCAGCAAGGCACACTAACTTGAACAAAATTGATTATATAATAATCTTTTATATCTATACTAGTAATTGTTTAATTTAATTTTATAACCTTTATTTAATGAACCTACTGTAAGTTTATTATTAACAAACTGTGTAATATTAGCATTTAAAACATATACAGCTACCTAACGTACTAAAGCACATTTAAAATACCTGGTTATATTTTTACTGTAGTGTGTTATTCGATTACATTTAAAGGTAATATTTTTAAAATGCACTAAATAGCAACTTCATCACTGCAAATGTGTAATTACAAACATATTTAAATGCATGACATGCACATTTCAGTAGAAATGACATTAAAGTATATTTTAGTTGACCAAAAATGCTTGTCAGTACATTGAGCAGTACACTTGAATCATATTTCAAAGACAGTAAATATGTAATTACATATAAAGACAAACTTAAGTAGGTCAAAAAACACTCAACCAATTGCATTTCATATAAATTTAACCTACAATACATTTTCATTTAACGGCACATAACATGCAATTACAATAAGTGTCAGAAAACATTACGTTTCTACATCAGAATTTCACGTTCAATGTGTTATTTGCTGTTTCTTTGCAATTAATTGTGCAATTTACTAGAAATTTCTGAGTGAGCGTATACACCTTTTTTTCTCCAGTGTATGATATTTGCATAATAAGTACTTATATAAAAGCATGCTAAAGTGTTCGACATTTTCGTAAAGGTATTCCTTTAAAAGAAAAGAAAAGTGGTGTGGAATAAACACACTCAAGCGTCCCTTCACATGCATGTACGGTGACGTCTTTCAGTCTGCAATTAGCAATACATTAGCTTGTCTCCAGCCCTGCGTTCAACGAGTCTCTCACCCAGTAAAATTAACCACCTTCATCTTCTAGCCGACTGGCCTCAAGGCACCAAACAGTAGTACATCAAAGTCTCTATTAGGTGAGAAACAACTCGTGCGCTCCTAAGTGCTTTTGGGTAGGAGTTTCTAAATGAATAAACAGGTCAGAAAGAGTTAGTTCTGTCCATTTGGAGGAAGTGACCCCTGGAGGATGATGGGCCAGCGTTTCAACTCTACAACTCGACTTCATTATGTCTTTTAGCATGTGAAGAGACGCCGCTCTCTGCACACGACTCGGTAAACGTTAGCTGAGGACACAGCTGATACTGTAGCGCACATGGGAGGGAAAGTTTTGTACAAGAAATGATTTGCATGTCGAGAGGAGTTTGACTAAATACAACCGTAATGAGAGTAAATGCAAACTTGATTGCTTTTGTTTATTAGAAAACAGATTCAAATTGCTGAATGCAATTTACGTGACTTTGGAAAACAGTTTTCATCAGTTAGATTAAATGAAACTAATTAAAACTGTAACCGCTCTTATTTGACCAATTAAGCTGCCACTCAAGTTTGTGTCAAGGCATTTTTACTTACATTTAAATTCAGCAGGAATTTCTGATATTAAAATTGATGAATATACACTACCATTCAAAAGTTTGGGGTCGGCAAGATTTTCAAAAAATGATTATTTTGCTATTTATTATTTGATTATTTCTTATTAATTTATTCTTAATTTATATGAATTAAATTCATTTTTACAGCAAATACATTAAATTAATCAAACGTGATATTACCGTAAATACATTTATAATGTTAAAATATTATTTTTGTTTCAAGTAAATGCTGTTATTTGTAAATTGTAGACTGTAAATGTAAAGTACATAATAAAAATATATTATTTTCAACACTGACAATAATCAGCATATTAGAATTATTTCTGACGGAGCATGTGACACTGAAGACGGCGGAAAATACAGCTTTGCTCACAGGAATAAATGGCATTTTACCAACATATTCAAATGGGAAACAATTGTTTGAAATCATAATAATATTTGACAATATCAAAGTTTTTACTGTATTTTTGATGAATTAAATGCAGCTTTAGTGAGCATAAAAGCCTTTCGAAAACATTTAAAAAAATGTATCTTTATGCAAAAATTCTTATTAAATTTCACAAAGAATTACAAATAAACAGCAAAGTGACATTTTGAAGTAGAAAGAATAAAAGAGTATTTTCTTGTAAAATATAAAATCATTTTTACACTGTAGTGTAAACCCAAACATGCTCGTTTAACCCAGTTTTATGTGCAGTGTAAACTATAAATATATTGAGTATATAGACTTCCTGAAGAGTGCAAACACTGCTGGATGGAATCACTAAGAATGAATAGCACCGACTGACAGTGATTCACTAAAGGAGTTATGCAAATCAGGTAACAACACAAGCGTGCCCATAAAATCTGTGCTGAAAGCAATTTGCATGGTGCAATTCCCCATCTCGCAGGTCGCTTCTGAGTGTTCGGTTACTTCACTGGGGCTTACAGCATCAGTCTGCCACTGTTATCCAAAAAAAATCAGCTGAACATAAAGTTACAAACTTTTCTCCATCATTTGATTATCTTGACTTAGCAAACAGCTCAGCTTGTGTGTCGCTGATGTTAATGAGATACTGATCCACACAGCTGGAGGATCTGCTGGACATATGACGTCTGGAGCCTTTAAAGAGCCGCTGTACACAAAAACCCATCAGAAACACACCAGCAACACAGCAGGAGTGTGTGTGTGTGTGTGGGGGTTTACAGATGATTTTACCCTGAAGCAAAAGAATATTTCAGAAGAAAACTGACAGGTTGCGTAAAGCAAACATTGTCTTCTCTTAGATAAAACCCCTGACTGGTTTAAGTTTAGCTTTCAGTTTGAATGTGTTTTATCTTCATGACAAATACGATGTGTGCAAAGAAAACACAACACACTTCTTCTTTAAACTGAAATGCTTGATCATCTCTTGTAGAGCGTTGCATGTGCACCCAGACTCATATACTCAGTATCTCTCTGTTAACCTGGCCGAGCAATGAACCCTTAAGATACCCCTTGGGGAAGGGTAAAAAAGCACAGATCTACCATCCTCCCAGGTCATTAATACGCATCAGGCTCATCTCATGAATCCTCCTCCAGAGCTTTAAAGGAATAGTTCACTCAAAAAGGAAAATGCTCTCACCCTCAGGCCATCCAAGATGTAGGTGAGTTTGTTTCTTCATCAGATTTGTAGAAATGTTGCACTGCATCAGTGTCTCAGCAATGGATGCTCTGCAGTGAATGGGTGCCGTCAGAATGAGAGTCCTAACAGCTGATAAATACATCACAATAATCCACAAGTAATCCACAGCACTCCAGTCCATCAGTGAACATCTAGACAAAAGCTCAAACAAATCCAGCATTAAGACGTTTTAAAAAAAACCTCATATGGTCCATACTCCATAATAAACGCATTCCTCCCACTGAAAATGTCCATCTGCTGTTGTCCTCTCCATCAAAATCCACCACTATTATTTAGAGCTGTTTAAATGCTGTTTGATCTGTGCAGATTTCTCTCCTGATTCACACCAGAACACTTTTTCACTGGAGGAAGAGTTATTATAGATTATAGATTCGTATTTGAGTTAAAAACGTCTTAATGCTGGATTTGTTTCAGCTTTTTTGCTTCTCACAGATGTATAACTGATGGATGGAGTGCTGTAGGATGATTGTGATCTTTTTTTTATCAGCTGGTTGGCTCTCAATTCTAGGGCAACCCATTTCCGCAGAGCATCCTTGCTGAACATGATGCAACTGATCAAACACTCATCTCATCTTCACCAATTCATTGTATTTATTTGTTAGTGAACTATTCCTTTAAAGGTGTAGCGTGCCATTTCTGCACAGCTGGCTGCACCAAACAGAAATAATGAGGAAGGCATTCACTTCAGATTATTTGCATGAGCTTCTGCTTTGCTCTAGCACCTGATACACTGAGGGGATTATGCAGATCATGTAACGGCACAAAATGTGTGCTCAACACAATTAGCACGGTGAAATTCCCCATCTCGCAGCTCGGTGCAGGCTGTTAGGTTGATCTGACATAAGGTTGCTTTGTAAGAAATGCAGTGCAATCTTATTCACTAACTGTGTACCTGCAATCTACTTTAACCAGGTGCTAAATTTTCCACAAAAAAAAAAAGAAAAGAAAAAAAGGTAATTGCCATTCATCACAAACATGCATTCTTTCTTTGTATGTAAATTCATCTTATTATAGATTACACTATTAGTATGCACAAAAATCTACTAACAAACCCATAACGATAAATGATGAACAACTCGAAAAATCCCACAGATTTACTGAATACATTTAAGGACAAACCCAAGCGATTTCTAGAGACCTGTTCTAACAAGCAACCTCACACTGTAACTCCTAATCTGAGCCGTACAGCTGCTCGCCTCATGAACAATATGTCACACTCTATGAGAGAAAGAAATAGCGGGAGATTTATAAAGAGGGATTGACAGAGACAGAGGGATTGCTGGTATGCAATCGTTTCATATGCTTATTTACTAGATAGGAATAAATCATCATGCTAATATATGTAAAACACCTGCATTAGATATTCATGACATGTCATTGTGTGAAATTATTTTACTCTGAATATGCTGGGCTAAATATGTGCGTTCAAGCTGTATATCATATATGCAGTGTATGCATTGCAGAGAGACGCTCAGACACGATGCATGAGATCCTGGTCTTTAATCTCGGAGCACCGGAGCTCATCCGGTCGGGAAGGTGGTGGCTCCGGGTGCAAGAGCAGATTTGCTGTAATCCACAAGTCAGTTTTTCCACTGATAACAACCACAATAAAAAGACCACCAAACACATAAACATGTAAAGGAGATATTAAAATAGAGTTAGAGCATTGAAACCGCACACTATTTCAGCCTGCGGCATGATAAAACTGTAAAAGCAAACACAGACTTACAATGTAAGTAAATGTATCCTTTTCTTATATACAATTATGCAGATTTAAATTTGACATTAAAATGAACATAAGTGAAGATTTTTAACCTTAACTTTGTAAAATATCAATTTGATATGCATCCAAACTACAAATGGGCTGAAAAAAAAAAAAAAGAAAAAGAAAAAATTAATATTAACCATTCAAGAATTGAAGGATTACTAAATAAATCTAAGACTTTTAAGTATGATAGTATGTATTATATATTGATATATAATTTTTTTATTGTAGAATAATTTCGACTTACTTTCAGATTGTAAGACTTTTAATTTTGTAATTTTATTTATTTATATTCATATCTTATAAATACTTACCTCTCTCTCTCTCTCTATATATATATATATCACCGTTTTCTATGAAATAATAAAAGTCATAAGCTACTATAAGTAATCTAAACGATATTATATCTATATTAGAGTATTACTAATATATATATTATATATATATACCCACGTCACACCTCTGTTTATAAATTTGCACTGGCTACCATAGCTGCTCGCATAAAATTCAAAGCATTAATGTTTGCCTACAAAACCACCACTGGCTCTGCACTTGATACTTTGACAATATTGTACTTGTTTACAGTGGAACCAGTGAAGCTTTGCTGTTAACTGATTATGAGGTTATGACTCTCTCTCATAAGTGAGGTAGTAAAGTTTATCGCTCAATACTGCATCTGAGTACAGCAGCTGTGAACACAAAGCATTGAATGTGTGCTTTTTTAGTGCAGATCCATGCTGAGTCAAGCTCTTTTCTATTCACAACACTGAAAGAAGAACAGAGTTCGTCCGAGTGTCTACTGTACCAATACGATGGTCACATCTTCCTCCTGCAGCTTATTTATTTCTAATCTATTTTCATCTATTTTGGGCTGTATGAAATCACACGTCTGTGTTAAATACAGAGTCAATAAGACTGTTCCAGATCCCGAACACAGACAACGTAAAAGTAAAAACAAACATCCAAACACAGAGTCAAAACACAAACGCTAAATCTAAAAAAGCAGGTTTCTAAACGCAGAGATACAAGTTCAAACCAACAGATCAATGTGTGTGTGTGTTTAAGTGCCTTAAAGCGAATGCGTTCTGCCTCACATCAACGTCAACGTGTCAACCAACTAATCTGGATTATATTCAAATGAAGAGAGATTTCTGAACGTGCCCTCCAGAAAACACAGTGAAAAGCAGATGAACTGCCAAATGCTTTGATCGCTTTGCTTTTCTGGTGACATCTCATGGCAAATCAACTCCGCATTAATAATAATTACAGCAGAGCCGAGAGGTGTGCGGTAAGTGTGTGTGGGTGTGTGTGTGTGTGTTGTTTGTTGTGAAATCTATAGATTGACACTGGTTCCTATGCAACCTAAAGATGGTCCTGTAACCTTTGAAACAGATGCTGGTGTGTGTGTGTGTGTGTGTGTGTGAATCTAATCATAATGATCTGCTGCAGGTTGTGGGCCCACCACACACACCCACCTCCACAAGCCATCTAAGGTTCAATACCACAGAAACAGCAGAAGGACATCAGCTGCAGGTCAGCCCTGGGTGTTATTAAGTTTGTGCCTGACACTTCAGTCTGTGAGATCTGACCTTAGGTTGCACAGTTTTTGTAATTTTTTCATATCATGTTTGATTTTGTCTTTTCTTCTTAAAGGACAGTCCCCAAAAATGAACTCATACAGGTCTGTTGCTCCAAACCTATAGGAGTTTCTTTTAGCTGTTGAACACAAAAGAAGATATTTTAAGTAATGTTGGTAACCAAACAGTTGATGATAGCCATTAACTTCCATAGTATGGGTAAACTGTCCCTTTAATATCTATAATCCACTGTGTGAAACAGCTTGAGATTTAGATTGAGAGTATTTCATGTGTAAAAAAAGTTACTTGCTTCATTAAAAGTTAATTACTTCAGAAAAGAGAAAATCAAAACAACAGCAATACACTATGTACCTCTGCAACAAACAAACAACAAAAAAACAATAATGGAGCATCAAAAATAACCATTAACAATAGTGAATGTAATGATTCTATTTAAGGAAAGTACACATACAATGTAAAATCATACACTAAAACTGCATATACTGGTACAACTGCAATTAAAAATGTATCATCCTAATCAAATACTGTATATAAAATGTTTCTCTCTCTCTTGTGTGTGTGTGTGTGTGTGTGTATATTCTCGTTAGCAGTCTTCTGTTACCACCACACATACCCTGCTAAATACAATCTTAATGCATTTATAATGCATTCAAATTAACCTTACAATCATTTGCGTTTGTACAGGTATGTGGTTATTGTAAACAAAGTCACTGAATTACAATTTAAGACTCAACTATTCAGGCTCACACTTTTAGAAAATATAATGCAGCACAAGATCAAAACCAAGTTCCATGTGTCATACTGTTTTATAATGTATTACAGTCTCTAAAAGCATGCTCATGAATTAACAGTGTGCATTTAAGTGATTTATAAAAAGATACAGAGGATTACAGGATGCGTTATTAAGCATTATGAAAACCTTAAAAAACTCATCATATATACAGGTTTCGAGAAAGACTAAAAATGAAAAATGCTGTGTTTAAAGGTTTGTGTTAGCTAGTCTATGGCACGTCCTTACTGAGATCAATCAATGTATGTGAGATTGAATCAGAGGGAATTGCCTTTTAAATGCTCTAATGTCAGATGTGTGTGTGTGTGTGTGTGTGTGTGTTTGCTGGTGCTGATGAGCTTATGTGTTAGTGTGTGTGTGTGTGTGTGTGGTGGAGGAGAGAATAACCTTGCAATTCATTCACCTTTTACTTTCAAGAACAATTTTGTGTGTGTGTGTGTGTGTGTTTGTGGCCTTTCATTCTCTTAGCTTTCCAAGCAAACAATCTGTGGTAAGAGCACAATCTGTGGTCAGCAGTGTGTGTGTGTGTGTGTGTGTGTGTGTGTGTCAGCCTTTGACAGCGGACCATCTGTGGTTGAATCAAATTTCGCAGGTGAATCTGAATCCTAGAGAGTTTGTTCCAAATTTATCCATAAAGCACTGGTGTCACACTGTCCTGCTGCCGTCAGCGTCACAAACAACGCAATAGAAATATTCTAGTACAATTATAATGCAGTTTGCAGACATACTCAACACACAGCTTCCTCTCCAGTCCAACCAGATCATTTACAGAAACTAAATTTCAAAAAACAACTCGCTCAGAAAGCATGAATATGACATCACAGCTCATTAACATATGGCCGCCCACATTTACATATCATTACATGTACTGTTTTTTGGTGCAGTAAAACATTATATTATGTTAGACTTAAGAGTAAAAAAAAAAAACTGCTACTAAACCGAAAAATATATCTCCTTGAAGAGCATAAAAGATGCTTCAGAAGAATCCGAACATAAACCTGCATCACATATGATGTAATTTTTGTTCTGCTCATAAACAATAGATGTGTGACATGTGTTGCTCTCAGATCTGAACAGAAATCACGCCAGCAAGCAAACAGAGAAAGTAAAAACAGGAGCAGGAGAAACTCACCCTCCATTGCGTACTTCATATCCATGGCAAAGAGGTTCCACATGATTTCAGCACTGATTCTGCCCATATTCAGCTCTTGAGGGAACCTGAAATTAAATAAAAACAGAAGTGATTACAACCATACAGCAGTTCATTCACCCATCACTCCATCAGAGTCCTGATCTTCAAACCACATAAAGATCCTGTCGTCTGTGGTGCATATCACATGCAGGCACTATTAGAATTATTATTTAATATCTATTTATATTTTTTATAATAATTATAAAATCATCACATTAAATAATAATTGTAAACTTTTTGTATATTATCATTTGTGTAAATAAAAAAGTTTTTGACTTTTTATTAGAACATTGTTTATTAAATCTTAAAAATACTAATACCTTTAATGAAGATGCATTTCAAATATGTTTTTTGAAGGAATGAAAAGTAATCTATAGATTTGCTTAAATACATATTTTCATGACTTTATCTTCGATTAGTTTATTTTCTATAGAAAGAAAGAAAGAAAGAACAAAATAAGATTAGAAATGTTTGAAATGATAGTAATAAATTTGTTAAATTATATTTTGAATAATTTTTTTAGAAAATTTTCATTAAAATAATACATGCTCAAAAGAAAGAACTGATTTAATGAAGGCCTAAAATGTGATTTACAAAATATTTTAATACCTTTATTGAATTCTTTTTGTTAAAATAATCTAGAAAAAAGCAAGAAATTTCTTAATATTGTACAATTAACATATTTTAATAACATTTTATTATACTTATTTATTCATCTTCCTAAGAAGACAGAGAAAGAAAGAACAAAGAAGACTTGATAGAACTTTGGAATGTCGTAAAAATTTGTAAAAAAAATATATTTATCATAATTATTTATAGAATTATTGTGTTAAAATAAATAATCTCAAAAGAAAAAATAATTTCTTAAATATTTTAACAAATTAACATATTTTAATAACTTTTATAATCATTATTTATTCAAATCCTAAAGAAAGAAAGAAAGAATTTCTTGAAATATTTTAACAAATTAAAGATATTTTAATAACTTTCTATTATAATTATTTTATTCATACATCCGAAGAAGCAGAAGAAGAAAGAAAGAAATCGAAGACAAGAAATGAAGGAATGAATAATAAATAGGCATATAAAATGAAATGATTATTGTAATAAATCCAGCAATTTCAGGTTCTAGAGGTCTGGTCTTCACTCCATCTCTGAAACTCCGTCTGCTGCAAACACACAGACCATCAATGACAGAGAGAAGAGAGGGGTGTACAAGGGTCCCGTCCCATTTTACACGCGTGTGTTTTTGCACATACGAGCACATTCCCGCCGCACCAGCTGTTTCCATGGCAACCGCTGCCGTACCGTATCAGCGAGTGAAGCGATCGGTTCTCAGATCTCTCAACACCACGATCACAGATCTCTCTACACCAGACACAACCCGCTTTAATTGCTTCAGGAGCGACAGAAGAAGCTCAGAGACGGACACAGATGAACATAGGATGACGATGAACTCTCTCTCTCATAGTGATGGAAGGACGTGTTCCTAACCAGAGTCATTTACTGCGCTTCATTAGGGAGCGTTTCTCCCTGTGACTCTGCTCTGACAGACTCTGTGCTGTAAAATTAATTTTAGACTTTCACAAAGCATAAAAATCCAATTTGGTTTCCAAATCGTTCGGACTGACCGTCCACGCTGTCATTTTGCAAATGATGTTCAGATAATACTGTACAGCAGTGACTTAAATTCAGCATGAAATGTCGTTCATGAGACGTTTGCTTCTGTGAAGTGATTTATTGTGCAAAACTGATTTGATCTGACAGAAGGAAGAAGGCGGAGGATGTGATTATTATTACAATGAAAGATTCTGAAGACAAACATTGTTTGTTATAACAGCACACACTGATGAATTGTTCATAATAAGACTAGGAACACGCATTAAGGAAATACACAAAGAGTCATGTTGACTTTAAGTAGTTGTAGCTGCTGTAAGTGTGGAAATAGAGGATGGAAAATCAGAAATCATCAAATCTCCAGGCACTGAACTCAATATACACACTATAAAAAATGCTGGGTTAAATACAACCCAGTGCTGGGTAAAATAGGGAAAAACCCAGCAATTAACACGTGTGTGTGTGAGTGTGTGTGTGTGTGTGTGTGTGAGAGTGTGTGGGTTAAATGTTTAACCCAACCTTCTGGGTAGTAACCCAACCGCTGAATGCAAAACACCCAATGCTGGTTTGTCCTTATTTTACCCAGCACTGGGTTGTATTTAACCCAGCATTTTTTAGAGTGCACTATCACTTAAAGGTTTGGGGTCATTAAGATTTATTTTTATTCAACAAGATTCATTAAACTGATCAAAATTACATTAAAGAGATTTATAAAGTTCAAAATATTTTAATTTAAAATAAATGCTGTCCTTTTGAAGTTTCCATTTATTTTTCAAGTATCCTGAAAAATAAAATGTATCATAATTTCCACAAAAATATTCAGCAGCACAACATTCTTCAACATCAATAATAATCAGAAATGTTTCTTGAGCAGAAAATCAGCATGTTATACTGATTTCTGAAGATCATGTGGCACTGAAGACTGGAGTAATGATGCTGAAAATACAGCTGAGCATCACAGAAATACATTACATTTTTAAACGTCAAAGCAGTTATTTTAAATTGCACTAATATTTCACAATATTACTGTTTTTTTTTTTGATCAAATAAATGCAGCCTGAGCAGAAGTGGCTTCTTTCAAAAGCATTAAATATCTTACCAACATCAGTGTAAGCTTTTGAGGCACTACTGTAATTCACACATTCATGCGTATGCTGTGAGTGAAATGGAAGAAAGACTTATTTACTTCATTTCAGAGTTTGTGTGGCAGCGCTGTACTGATATTCCTCCGATATTCTGCTCAGAGTTTATTCCAAACAAACAACAAATAATTCAGCACAAATCTCTGAACCCACACACTCATACTTAATTTTCTATGAAGCAAAGCTCGATCTGATTTTGGATTTTATAAATGCTATACCATAATAAATGTAAGATTAAAATTAAAAAATCTCACACTGACTTAACAGAATGTTCATCCCTCGAAACAAGATGTCATTGTAATATTTTCATAATGACTTTGTTGCAACATAATCTCGAATTATGTGTTGATTCTTATGTGCAGCAAAATGACTCTGATGCCCAATTTCATTGTAAAACCTACACTTAAAACACTGCTCTGCTATAGACAGACAAAACACAGAAACAATACTTTTTGCCAAAACAGAGTTTCTTAGACTGCGATCCATCCAGTGACAGACAGGTTTGACTCAACTGTCTCCGATTCAGGTGAAAACAAAGGGTGAAAACTGACATTAAAGGGTTCATAGGATGCTACATGCACTTTTACAAGTTGTTTGAACTGAAATGTGTGTTGGCAGTGTGTGTACACAACCACACTATAATGATAAAAATCCACCCAGTGTTTTTTTTTTTTTTATCTGCTCAAATCTTTCTCAAATCGAGCCGATCTCAGATGCCTGTCTGTGTGACGTCAAACAGTCAGGCCCCTCCCACGATAGTTTGATTGACAGTAGTGTTTCAGCACAGACTGGACTGGAGTCTTAGCTCCGCCCCTGAGTGACTGTCATCAGTCCGCCATTGTTTCACCGCCGGAGCAGATGTAGACAAGAATGACTCCTAAGTGATTGAGGTGTTCTGTTGTTGGTTGTAATAGTGAACATAGCATTCGTCATTTACTCCCGACATCTGAGCCGCTGAAGACGCAGTGGATTACTTTGTTTCTGAAGGGAATGCGTCCCGATCTACATAAATGCGTCTATGTTCGAGTGAATCATTCATGATCCAGCTTCACCTCCGGAAGAAGTGAGTATAATGTTTGTAATGAATCTTTGCAAATCGACTTTCCTCCTAATAATGTGCTAATTAGCAAGTTTCACGATGAATGCGGCTAAAGCAAATGCAGCTCAGAAGAGAGGGGCGGGGTCAGCAGAGCTCATTAACATTTAAAGGAAAATGCTACAAAATCTGCATGCTCTGAAAAGAGCTGTTTTTGACAGGGTAAAAAAGGTGTTTTTTACACTACCATTGAGAAATTTGAACCAAACTATGTTACAGACTTTTCATTAAGACCCTAAAGAATCATATCAACTTGTGGAAAATGGGCATCCTATGACCCCTTTAAATCAATTAAAACTCGGTCAAAACACAGAATCATTTCTCTCAGATGCAGTGTTACTGTGCTTTGCTTTTGTAGAGCAGTGTGATTCCCAAGCAAATCTAGTTTTCATTTTCAGTGTTCAACTGAGACCAGAACTAATGACCCTGTAAGTCCAGTAACATCACACACACACAAAGAGGGACTTCTGAAAAAGGTGAGATAAAAGATAAGAGAGAGTTGAATAAACAGAAACGCTTGAAGCAAAAGGAGAACAAATTGAGGGCAAGACGATTCTTCTCTGGGTTTGTCCAGGATGCTGAATTATTCACAACTAATGCCTGCTTGTGAATTTCTGTTGCAGAAACAGCTATCGATATCTCTTTTGCACACACACACACGCGCACACATCACATATTGCATTTCATTGCAATGTGCTTATGAAATGCTGCAATTTACAGACATGTTCAGAATATCCCAAAGTCATCCGTCTTACAAAGGGAAGCTTTTATTGCTGAAACATTGCTCTTTAATATCTCAAGATTCTCAGAAAGAATTCTCAGTTATGTTTAATTGAAGCATCTGAGATGTTTCTCCTTAAAATAAAAATGTTCAATCAGTTAGAGCGCACAGCTTTAAAATTAATATGAAGACTTCAGATGCAAAAACCTCTTAGTCCTTCAGAGATTTTTCTTTTTATCAGGCTCCTATGAAGATATCATGGGATATTTTTGAAAATAAGGCATTCAATAACTGACTAATAATTAAAGTGAAATTACTAAACCTAAACATAGAAGCCTGATAAAAATGCTAATTTAAAAGAAAAAAAAATCTCAGACGTACTTTGATATTTTTGCATCTTTAGTCTTCACATGGTCAGATGATTTGATCTTGGAAGAATTTGATGAGAAATGGTGTGTGTGTGCATGCGTGTGTTGTGTGTGTGTGTGTATGTGTGCGCGCATGTGTGTGTGTGTGTGTGTGCGGCGTGTGTGTGTGTGTGTGCGTGTGTGTGTGTGTGTGTGTGTACGAGTGCGTGTGTGTGTTGTGTTGTGTTGTGTGTTGTGTGTGTGTGCCCGTGCGTGTGGTAGGTGTTTGTGTTGTTAGTGATAGTGTGTGTGTGTGTGTGTGTGTGTATGCGTGTGTGTGTGTGTGTGTTACGCACTGGTTAATGATGGGTGTGTAGGCCGTTCTGTCTTCATCAATAACAGACACCATCAGTGTGATCAGTTTGGGCCAGAAGTCCAGGTTCTTGATGGACGGACCCTGTTCCTCACGCGGCAGATCCTGCTTCTTAGCCTGCAAAGACAAGAGAGACAGAAGATTAATACAGATAATGAACATCTCTCCTTCTCCCACGTGTTTAGAGTTTAAATAATTCAGCCCGGTTAACTGATGGGACAGAGGAGAATCTGAGCGCCTGGCAGTCCGGTTAAGTGTTTTTCCTTCAAAAGACACATTTTATTAGGTGGTGTGAACACCACACACACACACACACACACACACACACACAGAAAACTCTGATTAAAATCATTTATACTCAACACATTCGTATTTAGTGTTTCCTGCCCTTTAAGCCCATTAACGTCTTCATTAATTATGTAAATCCTGATTTCTGCAGCCAAACCATTTACTTTCCATTGACTCTCACACAGTCAGTGTTTGGATCCTACTAGTCTGCTAGTATTCTAGTAGAATACAATACTATCTGTTTGGATTGCTAACCAACTCAGTAGTAACCTGGAGGCCTCAAGATGGCATAAAATGGTTTAAAATAAGTTTTAAATATAAGTTAAAACAAATGAAAATCAAGATTTTTTTTATTTTTTGTTATTCTTTTAGTTTTGCCAAGCTCTAAAATATTTTTAGGATAGAAATTTTAAGTAAAATCCTTATCCTTAATCCTTATGTGGTAAATCATAAGGTAAAAAAGTGTGGGATCCCTGAGGCACATTCTGTTCCAGAAATGTAATTATTTTAATTAGTTACTTATTTTAATGTTTAATGTTTCAGTAAATAAAAAAAATTAAAAAATTAAAACAAAACTTTGTCATTACTGGAGATGCACCAGATGAAACTTACTGGTCTACACTTGAACATATTGTTGTGGAAAGTGGGACATCTTGGAGTCAGAAAGGTAGAGAACTACTGCTCTAACTCATTAATAATGCCTGTAATCACCAGTATTAGGACATTTCAAGATGCACAGGATCTTGTCAAAATGACATGAAAATCCATGACATCTATCATCTAATGCCAAGTAGAACAGGATGTTTGATTAAAATAAAATAATAAAATAAAATAAATCATCTGGGGGAAAAATGGGCATCACATAAAAATAAGGAGTCAGACCTGAATTCAAGTTTACTAAAATAATGCCTTAAAAGATTTTCAGCTATGGGAATATCCAATAATCTGTGCAGCCTGGGTGACATCAGTAGGAAAGAAAGGTCATTTCAAAAGTCAAACAATTACATTTTTGATAAAAGATTGAAAAGACTCAAAAAAAGAAAAAGGAAAAAGACTTATAAGGCCAAATATTCCCGAATTGTGCCCAATAAAGCCAGGAATGTATACTACGATAGTAAAAAGTGGAAGTTCAAGGATTTATTTTTCTTCTAAACTGACATTTTTGTTCCACTTCCATCCTCAAACATTTAACAGGAGTTTAGTCGCGCTCTGTGACAGCACTTCTGCCATTTCTCAGAACCTCAGAGAGACTGACAGCTACAACATTAGTGTTTAAGAGCGAATAACCTGTGAAACATGCACTTAATTCATATCTACTGCAATGCATTCAAACAGCACACATCTGCTGAACTTGCTCTCAAAATGTTCTTGACCTTTATAAATAGCAACATCAAGGTCATGGGTTTGATTCCCAGGGAATGCATGCACTGAATAAAATACAAACCTTAACTGCATGGATAAATGCATAAAAGAGAATTCAACATGTTTTTATAGCGATACTTATATTGTAGACAAACTCTAACATATTAAAGGTGTATGGAAACAAAAGAAAAAAAAATAAAGAGAATCGCATTTATCGTTCCAAACAGGGTGGTCAACCCTGTATGAGTGCAGCCTAAATCCAAGAAAATCACCATTCAGTGCGCATCTTTAGTGCTCACATAGCCGTAAAGACACCAGCTATTACACTGTGAGTGTGATCAGCTGAATTACAGGTGCCACCATCTCTTGGCAGACAGGTCAGAGTTTACTCCGGGGGGATGTTTGTTTATCATGGATCTGGATGGTAAAATCAGCACTCTCACTTCCCTCCCCTGACTCTCCCACAATGCACTTCTGTCTGACATCAGGCCAGGCTTATTTGATGGACAACTGGGCATCATGCCAGGTTTATTTCGGGGCATCTCTCTGGGCTGTTTTCCACGGCAAGACAATTCTCAGTGAAACACGAGAGCTTTGGAATTCTCTGGGAGTTCTAGAATTAGATTCCAGCAGCAGTGTGGGGAAAAAGCGAGAGCCGGAGCTGTCCATGGTACTGAAGCATAATGTACTGTGCTCATTCGCTGTCCATGGTTCTGAAACACGCAGGGGAGTCTGATTAGTTGTATTATGAAAATTAGTAATATTCAGTAGTTTTCAGTGTCATTAAAAGAGACAGTTTTGCATAATTTCATAATTTTTAAAATGGCCCATTTCCAATTCTATTTAATTATAACTACAGTCAGGTTTTTAAGTTATAATTTAGTTTGGTAACACTTTATTTTAAGGTGTCCTTGTTTCAGGTTACATGTACTTACTATTATAATAACAATGAATTATGCATAATTACATGCAAGTAACCCTTAGTCAAACCCTAATCCTAACCCTAACCATATAGTAAGTACATGTAATTCATTCATATTACCCAGTACTTAAATGTGTAATTACACCGTAACAAGGACACCTTAAAATAAAGTGTAACCAACTTTTGTAGTACTTGGGTCAACGATTTTGTAATTTTTTTAATAAATACTTTTTTTTTATTAAACAGCCATACATTAAATAGATCAAAAGTTACAGTAAAGACATTTATCATGTCACAAAAGATTAATATTTAAAATAAATGTTGCTATTTTGAACTTTCTATTCATCAAAGAATTCTGAAAAAATGTATCATGAAACGTATCAATTCTAGGGACGTAATCTGGCTGAAGTATGGATGCTGAAAATTTAGCTTTGCATCACAGGAATAAATTATATTTTAAAATATTCAAATAGAAAGCAGCTATTTGAAATTGTAATAATATTTTTTCTCTTTTTACTGCATTTTTGATCAAATAAACAGAGCCATGGTGAGCAGAGGGGACTTCTTTCAAACACACACACACACACACACACACACACACAAAGGGTCAGTTTACAAAAACATTTTAAAATGGTCAATTCAGCATATACTAATAAAGGCAAAAATGCATCATGGATTATGCAACACACACTAAACATGCTCTGTGCCACATTACATGCTGTGGTACACACAAGAAAAATTAACTGCTGTTTGTTTTTACACGTTTTCTTTCGTTTTTGTTTGTTGTTTGTCGTTTTTTTTTTTTTTTTTCTTGTTCGCTCATTTAACCGGGCCCACAGCAGCGAGTGTTTCGTTATTCAGTCGTCTTATCTCATCACAAAGCTGAAAACTAAGACCCTGGTATGTGTGTGTATGTGTGTGAGTGTGTGTGTACTAGTCTACATTTAAAGTAAGTCCAGCACTAATGTTCTGCACACACATGCACGTACAGTGTATACTGTTTTACAACCTAGTTGGAGCCTAATAAGTGACTCATAAGCGAGTTTCACAGGAGATCTTGCTGACATCTGTGTTGTGTATATGGGTCTGTATGTGGTATGTGAGCATGCAAAACACAGTTTTACTGAAGGAAAAAGCATCTCCTTGAGGGCGTTGAGTAATACGTGCTGAATTAGATTAAAGTCAGAGCAGGAGTACAACACCGGCTCACACTCCTCTACTGCTGCATCTGAAGAATGAAAGAAACGCCTGTCCTCGATTCCTATCATGAATGTGGAACAGCAGCATATGTTACATTTACAAATGAAAGACGAGGAGTAACATATAAAGTGCTAAAACACAGGCAACCCCAAGCAACCACATAGCAATGCCCAGAATGCCTTATGAGATAAACTGAAACAGCCTGATAACCACACACAACACCCTAGAATTAAAACAGCAGGTATTGCACAATCCTTTTTGAATGTCTGTTTGGATCATTTACACTTTACATTGAACTGGCTTTATTAACTTTATTGACTGTGTGTTTGTGTGTGTGTGTGTGTGTGTGTGTGTGTGTCATCTCTTACGCAAGTTCACAGCAACAATGACTAGAAAGAGCGCCCACATCTGCCTGTCAACACACTGAGACACGAATAAGGTCATCATTATGAGACATATACACACACACACACACACACACACACACACACTCTCCACACAAAGACTATTTCTCATACAGCTGAGTCACTCCACCCAAACGTGAGATTAAATGAGGGATGGATTTTCCTCAGGGCACATGAGTGTGTGTATGTGTGTGTGTGCATGTGTGTGCGTGTGTGTGTGTACGCGTTTTTGTGACAAATGAGGACATACATGTGTATAATGACAAAGGTATGACAGGTATTACAAGGAGAGGGTGACTTTTCAGGACATTACCCCATGTCCCCACTTTTCAAAAATCTTATAAATCACACAGAATGGAGTGTATTGAAAATCTGAAATAGCACAAAGTCTCCTGTGAGGGGTAGGTTTAGGGGTAGGGTTGGTGTAGGGCAATAGAATATACGGTCTGTACAGTATAAAAACCATTACACCTATGGGATGTCCCCACTTTTCACAAATGTAAACCTGTGTGTGTGCGCGTGTGTGTGTGTGAGAATGTGTGAGTGTGTGTGTGTGTGTGTGTGGTGTGTGGGGTGTGCGGTGAAACCAATGTATGTGTGTGCGCGAGCGTGTGTGGTGTGTGTGTGTGTGTGATCAGTGGTTGTAGAGAGGCAGAAGAAGAGGATTTTGGAAAGATACATATTTTACCCTTATTTATCATGCATGTGTGTCTGTAGGTTGTATAGTTTGAATTAAAAATTAGATATGGATCATTTTCTCAATTATATCAATAAATTAGTTCGGTCACCTTGAAAAACAGACACACGGACTGCAATTACAACAAATTAAATGAGAAAAGGTTTATATCACATTGTTTAACTGTTCTTTTTCCTTTCCTTGTGCATCTTTAATCAATGCATGTTCTTCCAAAGATGTTTGCCTTCTGAAATCATTAACGTTCAATTATGTAGGTAGAAACATGATTTTCCTGGATCGTGAAGAGTGGGCTGGAAGTAGGAGTTTGGTACTCATTGGCTGAGGTGACATTAACTGCAAAAAGAAAACTATTTTGGAGCAAATGAATGTCTTTGGAATAGTGTGCACTGAGAAATCACATAAAGAAAAGGACAAAGAATCAAAAAACATTATGATATACAGTAACCCCTTTCTAATTCATCCAGTTGCAAACGATGTTTGATGTTGGATAGCTAGAAATTAATACATTCCATAACATTTATATCCATGCATTTGGAAGATGCTTTTATACAAAATTGAATCCACTTCTACACAAATAAGTGTGATGACATTTGTGTCCCTGGAGCACAAAAGCAGTGTTAAGTCGCTGGGGGATATTTGTAGCAATAGCCAACAATACATTGCATGGGACAAAATTATCCATTTTTCTTTTATGCCAAAAATCATTAGGATATTAAGTAAAGATCATGTTCCATGAAGGTATTTTGTAAGTTTCCTACCATAAATATATCAAAACTTAATTTTTGATCAGTAATATGCATTGCTAAGTACTTTATTTGAACAACTTTAAAGATGATTTTCTCAATATTTAGATTTTTTTGAACCCTCAGATTCCAGATTTTCAAATAGTTGTATCTCAGCCAAATATTGTCCTATCACAAACAACCATCATCAATTATAAGCTATTTTTCCGCAGTTCAGATGATGTATAAATCCTAATTTAAAAAAAATTGACCCTTATGACTGGTTTTGTGGTCCAGGGTCATATATGGATAGCATGATGTTCTGTGTCCTGATCCTCCTGAAAGATTCATAATGGACTCTTCCGTTCTCATCCTCCCACGGGATGAAGATGGACCGCTCCAAACGCTCTCTGACTTTCTGTGGTTATTTCTGCCTCAATCCGCAACAGGTGTTTGGTGACTAGTACTGGGGTGTACCATGGGAGGCTCTGCAGAGGGTCCTGGGACCTACAGTTTCAGTCCCATGATTTTTTGCACACGTATCTTAGTTCCCCTTATTTTAGTTTGATCATTTATTGCTTGAGAGATTAAACGTCAACACAAAACAGTGTTTTACTATCCTTACAAAAATCTGGGCACAGTTTGAGACTGTTGAGATTTCTTCTGAAACTCAAAAGGAGACACATGAGGTGATCAGGGTCTTTTTCTCAGAAACATTTACATTTACACCTCTGCATGATAATTTAGCATTAGAATCAATCAACACATTATTTATTTAAATGTATGAATTTGTGGGTTGGTATGTTTCTGATAAATAAGGTCGTTCCCAAAGCTCATGGTAGTCGCGGTGTTAAATATCTCTCTATAATCGTCTAAAATACATGCCAGTCCTCCGCATATCACTGTAATTAACTCTTAACTCTAATTAAGAGGTGCTTTGAGGGCTATGCATTATTGCAGGTTTGTGGTGATGTTCTTTTAGGTGTGAGTTTAACGTGCATTGTGTAAATCACAACGACCTGCTCTGATAATTGCTACTTCTGCAATATGCGCACTTTATTTATTTATAGAACAGAAGTGCAAACGTAAAGTGATTTATCTGTAAAGTGGTTTAGCAAAAACAGGTGAATCTTTTGAGAACAGCAGGCCGTATTTCATCCCAACAATAAACCAATAGAACAAAATATATATTTAGCATAAAAATGCATATTTTAGTCGCATTAAATATTGTGACATTATTTTCATGACAATTAAGCACATCCTCATTACTGTAATGCATCCAGATTTTAATTTCCAATTTTTCTTAACAGTGGTTCAAATGACTGTAATACAGTATTTTTTAAATATAACTCAGCATTAAAGTGGTACAACAGAGAGATATATATATATACACACAGTATATACTATAGTATATATATATATATACTAACCCTAATCATGTTACCAAACTTGCTAATCAAGTAATTATTAATAGACTGCTAACATGATTACATGAGCTAACACGATCACATATCATAGCACTGAATTCCTCCCCGGTTTAACAAGGAAGTAACATCACTAGCATGATGCTTACAGGTTTAACATGTCATTAATATGTTTTTAGCAAGATACATTATGATTAACATGTTGTTAGCATGATTGAACACTTCACTAGATGTTGCTAGCATGCTTTTAACATGTTCTTAGCATGTTTTAGCACTTAACAATGCTGGCATGATTTAACATATTGTTAGTATGATGCTAGCACATTTTGGCTTGTTTAGGTCATGTTTATAACAATTACCTCGATTTTTTAGCATTTTTTTAGCACTCTAAGCTTGTAGATGTTCCAGTGCTAGCTTGAGTCCCACTTTCATCATTGTCAAAAAAAAAATCTAATATATATATATATATTAACTTCTAGCAGTTATATATATACAGTGGGTTACGGAAAGTATTCAGACCCCCTTTAAATTTTTCACTCTTTGTTATATTGCAGCCTTTGCTAAAATCATTTAAGTTAATTTTTTTCCCTCATTATGTACACACAGCACCCCATATTGAAAAAAAAACACAGAATTGTTGACATTTATTAAAAAAGAAAAACTGAAATATCACAAGTTCCTAAGTATTCAGACCCTTTGCTCAATATTTACTAAAAGCACCCTTTTGATCTAATACAGCCAATACGAGTCTTTTTGGCAAAGATGCAACAAGTTTTTCACACCTGGATTTGGGGATCCTCTGCCATTCTTGCTTGCAAGCCTCTCCAGTCTGTCAGGTTGGATGGTAAACGTTGGTGGACATCCATTTTTAGGTCTCTCCTCCAGAGGTGCTCAATTGGGTTTAAGTCAGGGCTCTGGCTGGTCCATTCAAGAACAGTCACAGAGTTGTTGTTGTGAAGCCACTCCTTCGTTATTTCAGCTGTGTGCTTATGGTCATTGTCTTGTTGGAAAGTAAACCTCCGGCCCAGTCTGAGGTCCTGAGCACTATGGAGAAGGTTTTCATCCAGGATATCCCGGTACTTGGCCGCATTCATCTTTCCCTCGATTGCAACAGTCGTCTGTCCCTGCAGCTGAAAAACACCCCTACAGCCTGATGCTGCCACCACCATGCTTCACTGTTAGGACTGTATTGGACAGGTGAGGAGCAGTGCCTGGTTTTCTCCACACAAAAAGCCAAAAAGTTCTATCTTGGTCTCATAAGACCAGAGAATCTTATTTATCACCATCTTGGAGTCCTTCAGGTGTTTTATATCAAACTTTCTTGTGTCTTGCACTGAGGAGAGGCTTCCGTTTGGCCACTCTGCCATAAAGCCCCGACTTTTGGAGGGCTGCAGTGATGGTTGACTTTTTACAACTTTCTCCCATCTCCCTACTGCATCTCTGGAGCTCAGCCACGGTGATCTTTGGGTTCTTCTTTACCTCTCTCACCAAGGCTCTTCTTCCCCCGATAGCTCAGTTTGGCCGGAGGCCAGCTCTAGGAAGGGTTCTGGTCGTCCTAAACGTCTTCCATTTAAGGATTATGGAGGCCCTTGTGCTCTTAGGAACCTTAAGTGCAGCAGAATTTTTGTAACCTTGGCCAGATCTGTGCCTTGCACAATTCTGTCTCTGAGCTCTTCAGGCATTTCCTTTGACCTCATGATTCTCATTTTGCTCTGACATGCACTGTGAGCTGAAAGGTCTTATATAGACAGGTGTGTGGATTCCTAATCAAGTCCAATCAGTATAATCACACACAGCTGGACTCAAATGAAGGCGTAAAACCATCTCAAGGATGATCAGAAGAAAAGGACAGCACCTGAGTTAAATATATGAGCGTCACAGCAAAGGGTCTGAATACTTAGGACCATGTGATATTTCAGTTTTTCTTTTTAATAAATCTGCAAAAATGTCAACAATTCTGTGTTTTTCTGTCAATATGGGGTGCTGTGTGTACATTAATGAGGAAAAAATTTACTTAAATGATTTTAGCAAATGGCTGCACTATAACAAAGAGTGAAAAATTTAAAGAGGTCTGAATACTTTCCGTACCCCCTGTATATTTTTATTTATTATTATTTTTTTTTTTTTATGCAATGATGAAAGTTTGAGTAGTGTGCAAGATTTGTACATTGCTTTTTCACAAAGTGAAATATGACCTGTACATGTTCTTGACTGGTTTTGTGAAATTCACTCAAGTATTTTTTTAATCTCTTTATCTCTGTGAATTTTCTGCCAGTTGTTCTGACTCACTGCGTCTCATCTTATTTCCACCAAGCATGCATCTTTGTTCTTTTCCGGTCCTCCTGTTTCCACGGATCTCCTTCACTCACATCACACTAACAGGATTGGGTTGTTTCCCGCGCATGTGTCTTAAGAGCTTTTTGACATGATTATATAACATACCAACCCACCTCTGAGTGATGCTGCTATGTTTTATATATAAAACATCTAGAGGAGGAACATTCAGTGTGCACCAAATAAAACCTATTTTCCTCTCCATGGGGCCTTTGCTTAATTTAAAGCAGAAGATGGGTCAGTTCTGCTCCAAAAGCCACTAAAAATAAACCTCTCCATTAACGAGAGTGAAGCCCTGGCTGGTAATTTTAGCTGCGTTGTGTTCGGGGAATCCGTGCTGTTATTTAGGGCTGATGAAAGTTCCCTTTCTGTCTTACAGACTGAAGTGATGCTCACAGTCCTGCCCTCCAGAGCGCAAAGAACAAATAATCACAGAAACGTGAGGATTTCTATCAGTGTTATCGGTTACTACAAGCAAAACTAATAAAAACAGTGAAATAAAGCTGGAATTAAAAAAAAGAATACAGTTTAGATGAGAGACTATTTAAAAAAAAATGAAACGAAAATTAGAATGTTGGCAACTAACTGGAATAAAATTAATTGTTGACCTACTAAAAATAAAAATAAAACTGAAATAAAAATAAATTAAAGCTGAATTTAAATGTTTGAATTAAAATCAATAAAAATGTAAAAAACATAACAAAATTACTACAACAAACTAATGTTAAAATGAAAACAGAAAATACTAATAAAGCGATATTATAAAATATAGGAGATCTAATAAGAATAATAATAATATAATAAATCATTTAAATAATTAAATCGAAATAGAACGTTTGGTCCAAATGCCATAATTCCTAAACTTACATAACACACAAGAATAGAAAAATAGACTATATTAATAAATACTAACATAGCAAAATTACTACATTCAACTGAAATAAAATGTAAAAAGCTAAATGTAAACTACTAACAAATTACTAAAACTTGCCACTAAAAAAATCATGAGAAAAAATTCACAATAAAATCGCTATTTATAAATAATAACAATACAAACACCGAATGGTAATAACTCTTACTACAGTAACGCATAGTGTGTTTTTTCATCAGGTCACAGAGCACCTGAAAATATATGGACGCATTATGGTAATACAGAAAATGTGCTTAAATGCTCTTAAACTTCTCGACTTTGAAATGTAGTATATTATTATTATTATTATTTTAACACCATGTCAGGAGCATGGTGAGAACAGTCAATTACAAAAGTCAGAGAATTATCAAAAAACTATATATAAAAAAATGTCTGATTAATACAAGAGAAAACTTGGAATATACTGTATGAGACGAATCATACTGATGGACATTTGAGATTTTCTGTGTTCTGTTGGAGATTGACAAGCCCTGGTCAAGATCCAGAAAAGAGCAGCATGAACATTTTGTTAAAAATCTCCTTTTGCGTTTCACAGAAGAAAACATACAGACATGTTTGGAACAACATGAGGGTGACGTTTAATTTTTGTGAACTTCCCGTCTGTAAACCTGAAATACTGACACAAGAAACGATCTGAAAGGAGTTTGAGGGAGTGAAAACACAACAGTTTTCTGACACTTTCAGCGAGCGTGACGCTGTGACGGAGGATTCTGGGGTCAGCGCATCAGATGCAGTTGGGTGGGAACGCTGAGAAAGACGAGTGTGTGTGTGTGTGTGTGTGTGTGTGTGTGTGTGTGTGTGTGTGTGTGTGTGTTTGTGTGTGTGTGTGTGATTGTGTGTGTGTGTGTTTGTGTGTGTGTCGTGCGAATGGACCGTGAGAAATTCTGCTGTCATGTCTGACTGGAGGGATCAGATCGAAGCGACATCACACACACAGCAACTGCAGCAGAAATACACAGTGTCATAACACTGCATGTACTTTACAACCGGCGTGAGAAGAGAGCAAGGAAACTCCCTTCTCTCATTCTCCACAACACAACACTCCACAATATCACTGCTTAGAAAATGCCATACAGTACATATTTAACAAATCTCAGCACTCAAGGCCGAATGGGTTTCCTTCAAGCGTATACGCTTTTAAACAACATGTGCTATTATTTAGTTCTGAACTATACATGAAAACACATTTATCACTGGACCGCTAAAAGTTTCTTACTTGCACAAGAGAAATCTTTTTGGCACACAGAATGCGAGCAAATACTGAACTGAGTTCTCATTCTTGCTTTTGAACAGCCAACGTTATGTCAAAACGCGAGTATTCTCGTAAACACAGACGTTAATGTTTTAAGTGAACGTAAACAGTGGAGAAAGAAATCGCATGTGCATCATTATATTGGATCCATGCATTAGGTCTTAAAGTGACAGCAGCCTAATATACCTGTGTTTTAAAGTTAATTAAACAACAAAAGGAAGAAGATACTGGCTTACACTGGTCAACAAATACTTTATTAATTGATTGATTCTAGGAATATATAATTATCTAATTTTTTTTGGCAGGCAGAAAAACTTTGAACCTATTGAACCTGACCAATAACTTTAGCCACCTTTTGATTCCTGGTGATGCATTAATTAATTAATTAATCTTTATTTATTTATATTGTCATATGTATTTTATTTTATTTATTAAATAATCCTATTTATTTTCTTACATTTTATTGTTATTTATTTTTTTTTTTGTGGCGACAGGGCCATTGCATTTTGCGAGGGCAGTACAATCTTCAACAACTGGCCTGAACTGTAGCAGTAGAAACATCATTACGCTGAGCCCTGACCACTTTACAATTAACGCACCAACTGTGATCCACCATGACAGTAGTTTCCCTGAAGTGAAACAACCACAGAAGAAGAAGTTTTGTTTCATGCCCTCTATACACCTTGTGGACACATTGAGCAAGGTTTTATAGGTTGCACTGATCTTAGGTCTTGTAAACCCTGCGGTTATCTCCGCTCTTACCTGTCCAGCAGCTGGTTATAGCGCCCATTCAGTGTACAAGTGTTTTGTAGTGGATTCCGACAGCCTTCACACAGTCTGTAACCACCATACTGCTCTGAGGATCTGCAGCTCCTTGCACCTGCGGCAACAAAACACACTCCAGTCAGTCCTGTGTAGTTTGTCGTTCTGTGGCCTTTTCTGCAAAGTTTTCAGATGTTTATGCTCTGTGCTGGCTAAGAAATGTTTTTACTATTAATGGTTTGTTTTTTTGAGTGGAACGCTGTAATTATGAAGCCAGATGTGTTCAAATTACTTTGGTTTCAGAACCTTGCTGATGTAAATTTTCTAAATACATCAATAAAAAATCCGCAGATTTTAAAACTACTTCTGCAATATTATGAATAAAGAATGCAGATTAGCTGTGATTTTGCTCATGTTTTCTTCTATAAGAGATTCATATGATGCGATGGAGGGATAGATGGATGGATAGATAGATGGACTGGACGACGGATAGATGATACTTGATGATGATGGATGGATGATTGTATAGCATAGATAATAGACTTAAACGACGGACTGACGTACGGACGATAGATGATTGATAATTAGAAGCTAATTTTAGAGATAACAACCAATAACCGAAAGAAAAAAAAAAAAAATATGGACGGACGGCGGACTTATAGATGTCGCAGATAGATATTTTTGATAGATCGATAATAAGTAGATAGATAGATAGATAGATAGATAGATAGATAGATAGACTTACTAATTAATTAACAACCACTGAACAATGGCCAAACTCTCTATTTTTCGCTCTGTTGTTTTCATGGATATGTGACTTGTACAGAAGAAGACCCTAAAAACACGCGCTCAGAGTATGTAAATGAATAACTTGAGACTGTACATTAGTGTGTGTTTCTCTTTGTCTTATGTAACAGTTAATGTGTCCCATTCCTCCGTGCATGTCGTGTTGGTGTTTCTGAACGCGAGCGCTAAAGGAAGGCATAAACATCGCCCCACCATAGGCGCTCTTCCAATACCCATAATGCACTGTGACGGTTGGGGTTTTTATTCTGTGCCTGGCGGTGCTCTCTCGGTGGGCGGAGCTTCTTCTTCCTCTTTATGCGCTTCACTGATTTGCCTGCTCAGACCAATCTAACTGTCAGTCATTAACATGACGAAGCGCGTTTTATAGGATGCAAGGCCCGGCTAATTGACTGACCCACTGTGTGTGTGTGTGTGTGTGTGTGTGAAGACATCTCTCCTCATGCTCAGTCTACTCGGCACGACTCATCAAAACACACTCCTCAACTCTCGTAATTCAAAGGCCATCAAATCGGGATACGGTTGGTCCCTGCCAAAACCATCATAAAAAATTATAATATATCTCTATCTATATATATATATATAACATATCTCTTCTATATATATATATATCTATATTATCGCTGTCACATCTTAATCCCTCTAAAATAAAGTTTGTGTTTACATCATACCTTTGTGCACTATATTCTATCTAGACATTACCTTCATTATGTATTCATTATATAGCATCGACATTTCTATTAATTTTAATTTATATTTCATAAATAACCGACTATACTAAATATACAATCAATCAAAATGTATATTAGAATTGAAATGCATTAGATATACATATATTACTTCATAATTATGTGTAATGATGTTTTCTTTAATAGGACAAATTTCTTCACTATAGTCCTCATTTCTAAGAATCACATTTTTAATGTGGTTTTTAATAAATTCATTGATCCAGAGCAAAATGAAAACCAGCATCATCACTGACCCACATACACTTTTGCATAAAACATTATCTGTCTACATCAAAGTCCCAAAACGCATTAAACACAAGTACACAAACGCTTCTAGCGACGCAAGCTGGATTTACTTAACGTTCCTGCATTCTTAAAGGTGCCATAGAATGCATTGATACAATATTTTAAATTGTTCTCTGATATCTACATAAAAGGTATGTGGCTTAGGTAAGGGCAAAAAATATCCAGAAACGGTTTTACATTTCCATTTACAACCTAGGATTTGCCCTAGAATGAAATGGTCTGTTTTTACCTTATTTGGAAGGGTCATGAATAATAATGTTGAGCTCTGCTCTGATTGGCTGTTGGAGAAGCTCACACAGCAGGAAGGAAACACAGGAAAATAATTTTTATACTTTCTCTCAGTTATCGTTGGGTAATTATACTGTATATAAAATGTGGGTATCAGGGAGCCGCTATTAATATGCGGGGATATGCGAATGCATGATCGCTTTTTACTTTCACTTTCGAGATTTGCGATTGCACATGCTCTGTGTAAACTACAGTGGCATTACTTACCACACATTTTACAAGATCAGATGCTTGTCAGTGGTGCTCAGGATCTGTAAATCATTCGCCATCATCCTTGGTCATCTCTCCTTACTCTTCTCTTTTTTATGTGGTAAGTGAAATCTAATGTACTGTAATGTACAGCTACCGCTAGCAAGCAGCTAACCATGTCCCTTTAGTGGCTCGTGTTATTTTATTAGAACGTGCATTTTTTGTTTTCCGTGCCTTTCTGAATACAGACACAAACCCATCCCTGCACTTCACATCCCCAGCACAGCCTGTAACATAACATTTATGCCATAGATCTTCCATTTCTTCACATTACTGCAGAACTTCTGATGATTCGGCTGGCGGCTGGCATAGAACATGGGCGGGTTTATGCAAATGTTGGGGGGCGTAACTATTAGTGATCCCGACTGTAACGTCACAGTCCATGTTATGTTCTGATTCGCCTATTTTTCAGTGGTCTTTTGCATGCACGAGATTTATATAAAAAGGAGGAAACAATGGTGTTTGAGGCTCACGGTATGTCATTTCCACGTACAGAACTTTTATTATTCAACTATGCCAAGGTCAATACAGTTTTCCATTCTATGGCACCTTTAAATGTGTCAGGATGCAATTCATAATGCAATGCAAGTGCACAGTTTAGTTTAGGTTATGGGTTAATAATAAAACGTGATTTAATGACACAGACACGTGAAGGAAACACATTTGTGTCTGCGATTGCACACATACCGTACAGTATGTTTGTGGCCAACGGCTGTCAATGTCTGTGTTTCTAAGCATGGACGTCTGTGCAAATGAACTTTAATAGCCTGGGAGGAGAAATTGAGAAAAATCAATCCCTGTCTATTCTCTGTAGTGGATATAAAGGCTTTTAACAACTCATATTGACCTGCGATTACAATAGTCGGTCATATATTAAAAGCAAGCTCAGTGAACAAACAGCAGAGGCCAGTGGCAGCTGTGATCTCATCTAGAGGACGTCTACGAAGACAAAACGCCTGGAATATTGCTGTAATATATATAAATGCTGCACCCTACAGTTGTGAGTAGTGTGGTTTTACAGGCACATTGGCTCTGAATATATTTCCCGGCTCCCCAACAGTGAGAAATCAGCGTATTCTTTATGACTTCTCAGAAAAGGCCGTATTCTCTCACACAGAGCTGAGCTATATGTCAAAGCCAGTTTTATTGCCAGGAGACCCCCAGAACAAGCGGCTCTTGTTATTGTGCTCAAATAAATTTGACTCAAGTGCATATTTCAAGAGCCAAAAGATTTTTTTATTTCATGCAAACAAATGAGAAATCATTGAAACCCTGCAGCGCCGGTGAAAAATGTTTCATTACTGACTGTAAAGCAGCGCAGCTTTATATTCACGGCTGATGAAGCGGAACATGAAAACAATCAGAGAATATATATTCGCTTTATCTGTGCTCGCTGAACTGAAACACATCTGAGGTCTCTCAATGCAGGACTGTTATCAGGAAAGCTGTGATTAGCAGCTCATTAACACACGAGACAGATCTCTATCAGAATATAGCAGAATTTCACCGTCAGGCTGAATTACACAAAACTAGTCAAGAACTCGCCAGGGTTGTATTTCACTTCACATTATATAAGCATAAAGCAAATCAAGCAGAGTTTTATGGTTCTTGCGATGTATTTTTTCACTGTGACATTATTTTCATGACAATTAGGCACATTAGTTTTTACTGCAAAACTGTAAAAATGTAATTTCTGCATTTAGAAATAATATTGATACATTAATTGCAAAACATTTATACATCTTGATGTTTCTATTGAATTTATACAGAAAAAAAACTGACACTGATGATTTCCATGACTATATTATAGTGAGAATGAGAATGTGAAAAGAGGAACGACATGCAAAAAAAAAAAGTGCTTAATTGTCATGACAATAATAAGAAATCATTTGAAATTAAATTATGTGAAAATTTTAAAATAATTAATTTAAGAGATAGATCAATTAATTCAATAAATTAAAATAGTTAAATAATAATAAATAAATAAACAAATAAAATTAAATACAATTAAATTAAAGTCAATTAAAGTAAATTTTCTTTGTGCATAGAGGAATATTTGTTTCAAAAGAGTTTTATATTAGGAGCTTTTTTATTTTTTTATTCTTGTTTAATATATTTGACTGATTAATGCAGGAAATTACTGCAGAATTGGAGAAGTCCTTCACACTGAATAACAACTACCACAATGTTTTGACTGCCCATGAAAGTCACAAAAACCCCTGATGGTTTCATTCATATTTTTATTTGAAAGAATTCTCTTTCATGAGATGCATGAGGGCTTTTTATTATGTGTGTGAGTCACAGCGCTGAGTCACACTGCTTTAATTCCAGCGTAAAAGCCTGCATAATTCTCTCTGTATGTATGTGTGTGTGCACTCGCGCGACAGCGTCGTACCTTCATCCTGAAGAAGGTGATGCTCGTCAGCAGGTCGACGGTTGATTTTAAGTCCTGGAGTCTCTCTGGATTCCCAGCAGGGAAATTATCCTGTAAACAGAATTAACATCAGATCATCTCTACATTTCTACGTCATTTTCAGAGCATATCTAACAAAGAAGATAAACAGATTAAGATTATAGATGCAGCTATGGATTTGATGAATATATATGTTTAAGAGACAGATGGAAAGATGGAAACCGCACATTAGCTCAGTAGGATGGAATAGTTAGGCAAAATATGTTGTTTGCACTTTTTAAATTACACAAAGATCCAAATTAAGATCTTTGTGGCTATAGATTGATTCCAGTTGATTCTAATATACAATGCAAAAACTGATGTGATCAATAAGTCTAAAAAATATAGAATCAATAAATCCTGTCGTCTGGGTTTTTTTCCCATTTCTTTAACACATCAAAATAATTTAACCGATTTCAACGTAATTTTTTGTAAGTTATACAAGATTCAACTAGACAAGATTTTTAAAAAGAATGAGCTGAAACGACTCGTACAGACAATTTGATTATACCTAAAAACTGAAAAGCACCAACTGAAGTTTTATAGTTGAATTAGGTGGATATTTTTTATAGTTTAGAATCTGATGTTGCTAAGCTGACAATGCAATATTCTAATAAGCATAAAAACAGCATATAGCAGACATAAATACTAGGTTTAAGAGTCAAAGGCAACACTTTACTTAAAGTATTTATGTATAATGCATTATACGGCTATTCATAATGTAATGTTGTCATTTTATAAATAATTGTAACCAAAGTTCAAATGCATTGTAATATTTGAAGGATTTTCTTTGTCATGTTTTAATGCATCATACTGTACTTTCTAAAGGTGTACCAAGGAATAGATAAGTATTATAACAATTATTCATGATATTATAAAGTGCATTATAAGGTGCATTACATGGGAATATTAATGCATTAAAACAATTTTTACTTAAGTCTTTAAATATAGTGTTACTGAGTCAATTATTATATTTCTAATCAACACAACTGCGGAAGTCTTAAAGAATTGCTGTTTGAAACATTACAGATGGTGGGTGCTTCACCTGCTAATATTTCAAATGGCCTTTTACTCAAGTTGAGGGGGTTTGGCAGAGATGGATGGTTAAAAACATGTCAACATGAGTCATCTTCATTCACCCTGCAGCATTATGCAGCATGCACTATGCAGCAATATTAATAACCAAAATGTGTTCCCTCGTCATGAGCACCAATAACAAAATATATCATAATTTAGCAGCCCGAGCAAAACCAGCAACAGACAGAGAAAACGTGTTGTTGGGCTGTAAAGCTATGAGCCTGCTTGTTCTAGCATGAAGGTGCACAGTATATTGCATGAGTGGAAGAGCATGCATGTGTGGACGCTGCGGATGTGTGCAAAAGATGCGCTCGGAGAAACAGGTTAGAAAATGTCACGCCGGGATGGTTATGTAATAGTTGTGACTTGGTTTTGTAAGAATGAGGAGAGACTCCCGTCGGACGCTGCTGTAATTCTTGGCTGGTGTTTCAACGCAGCTCTCTAATTATTCAGAGCGAGTAATGGAGAGCAGGGGCTGTTTGTCAACAACAGCCACCAAAAACAGAGACCCGCGCAAATCAATTTAGGCTGTTTTCAGACTCGCTTTGATTCCACATCCCTCCCTCTGCCACCGCAGGTCACTTCGCACAGTATTTTTTGGCTTTGTACCTCCCCGAGTTCTGGATTTTGGTCTTGTTTTTCTTTAAAAATATCTAAATATCCTCAAAACAAGATAAATTAAAACAACACTCTTGTTCTCAGATGATATATATATATATAGATATATATATATTAAAGCAAGATATCTACAGCCTGTTGGCAAATAGTTTTTTTTTTTTTCTAGTTTTTAAGAAGAATCAAAAACATTTAAGTGAGGCTTTACTCTAACAAGACTTCGTTCATTTCTTATTGCTTCCTTCCGTCCTTTGGACCTGCAGCCCATTTATTAATAAATGTGAAACGGAAGACTGCGAACCGTAGCTAACTGCTGGACTAGTCAGCTCTTTGTATCACAGGTAAATTACATTTTAAAACACATTCAAGCCAAAAACATAATAATATTTCACATTGTTACCATTTTTTTACTGCATTTTTGATCAGTAATTTTGGAAGCAGTTTTTTACTTTTAATTTAATAACTATTTTTACACCCTATTTGCCAATTGTTTTTCTCTAGTTTTAAGCACATATTTAGTGAGATTTACTGGAACACTTGAATAATAATAACAATTATCTATCTATCTATCTATCTATCTTATCTATCTATCTATCTATCATCTATATATCTATCAATCTATCTATCTATCTATCTATCTTTCTATCATCTATCTATCATCTATCTATAATCTATCTATCTATCTATCTATAATCTATCTATCTATCTATCTATACATTTCTTTCTATCTATCTATCTATCTATCATTTCTTTTCTATCTATCTATCTATCTATCTATCTATCTATCTATCTATCTATCTATCTATCTATCTATCTATCTATTCATCTCTCCATCCATATATCCATCCGTCCATCATCCATATATCTATTCATTTATCTATCCATATACAGTAGCCATCCATCCATATATCTATCTATCCATCCATTTATCCACCCATATATATGTCCATCTATTCATCTATATGTTTTAGTTTTTTTGGAGTACATTTGTCTCTTTGGATTCACTCCCAAAACACAGCTATTGCATTTGTCTTGCATTGCAAAATATGCAACAAATGCCAGCTGCAACCAGCAGGCAGTTTATTCGGATACAAGCAGGTTTGAGAAATGCATCATGTTATAAATATGATTGGGAGAATGTAAAGATGCAAATTCTATGCCACCAACACAGCTTTACTTCTGCACATAAGGACAGCTCATTTTCATACTAACTGCAAACTGCATGAGTTTACATGAAAACATACTCTGGTCTGCTTCAAACGCTCTAGTGTGAAATGAAGTGTGCCAGTAAAGACTTCATATAAAATCACTAAAATTACACTTTGCTTCACTCTGAAAGTCTCTGTGGCTGTTTGAGGTGACGAATACGTGTGCAGAAGCTCTTGAGTGACGTGAAATATCAGAAAAGCAGAGAGATATAAACATATGTTTGAGCTTCAGGCAGGTCGGAGTGTCGGTAACAGATTGCTCAGGTAAGAGATCATTAAACTGTGAGTGTCAGCAGTGGGTCTGAATCACAGGAGAGGGTTTTGATGAGGAACCATCAGAACGTCTGAAGATCTGTGCAGGGCTCTGAATTTATACCATTTGCAGCTGTGTTGTCTACCAGGGTTATTAGTTAACTAATACTGAAACTAAAAATAAAACCATAAAAACAGTTTGTTGCGTGAAATAAAATAAATGTTAACTGTAAAAGAATTGTATGCATTATTTTAGCTAGTTTCCAAGGCTACATCTCATTCTAATTTAATTTATTTTTGACTTTTTTGAAATAAAATAACTAAAACTAACTCTGAAATAAAAAATATAAAACAATATACATAATATATATAAACTGTTAAAAATGACAAAACGCACAAAACATTAAAACTATAATTAAAATAATTTTTAGAAAAATGTATTATTATTTTAATTTACTTACAAGTATTATAACGTGAATATCATATTTATATCCACCACATTCAGGATAATTTTAGCTTTCTATTACTGTGAATCCTGAAAAATAAAATGTATCAAGGTTTTCTACATAAATATTGGGCAGCACAACTGTTTTCAACATTGATAACTGATTTCTGAAGATCATGTGACGCTGAAGACTGGAGTAATGATGCTGGAAATTCAGCTTTGATCACAGAAATAAATTACATTTTAACATATATTCACATAGAAAACAGCTATTTTAAATTGCAATAATATTTCACAGATTTTTTACTGTATTTCTGATCAAATCAATGCAGCCTTGGTGAGCATAAGAGTCAAAAACATTAAAAATCTTAAAGACCTCAAACTTTTGGACGATAGTTATGATATTTGTAAATAAACTTGTTTGATTTCAGACAGACGGTTAAAATAAACTGTTGCACTTCAAGTCTAGATAGCTCTGTTTTTTGGCTATGATAGAGTAGTTGTTTTGAAAGCATGTGGAACGGGGCCAGATTGAGCAGAAACGTCTAGCGTTTGAGTTCGGTGGCGTCTGGAGAAACGTATAATCCTGTACGAGTGGCGAGGAGAGAAGTCTGCCTGAGGTTTATTGAACACAGATGATGTAGACAACACAGGAGAAAATTCATCTAATAAAGCAGAGGCGTTAAAGCACTCTGGAAGAACAAAACCTGCCTTGGCCAAATCCACACGAGCTGTGAGAGAAACCAAACTCAGTTTGCTTCAGAATTTCATTACAGTCAAATCCACAGAGCCCAGCAGATCCAGAGTGTATTACAGTCAGGACGTGTTGCCTGAAAGCTGACGGCTGGATAGGAGCAGGTAACAGCCAATGAATTCCCTGGATGCCTGCCAGTCGAGTGTGTGTGTGTGTGTGTGAGCACCCTGTCAATGCTTTCTAGCTCTCACACTGAGATACAGTCGGACCACTCGTCTTCTCGAGAGTCATACGCGATCTGACTGTGAAAGCGTCCTCTCAGAAGAAACTTGCATCTGACTGAGACGTTTCTCTCGTTATGTATTTAGAGAGACTTCGCAATTAGTATAAAAGCAAGAAGGGCAGCGGGAGTCAAGAACAATCTTAGCAACTTTCTCAAATTGTTGCTTTGCATGCGAACAAATGGACCTTCTGTTCTGTGAAGAGCTCGTAAAGCGTTTGAATGTCATTGTAAATTAAGGTAGGGGATCACTAAAAGCGATGGAGAGGTTAAATTATCTCCATGGCGATGAATAATAGATGAGTGTTTTTCTTTCTGATGTCTCTGAAATAGAAAATAAATCTGGATCGTGTGTGTGCTGTGGTGTTTGGCTGCTTTACTCACCCGATACTTGGAGAGGTCGATTCGCAGAGAGTTGTGAAGCTGATCCAAGAGTTTGACGAACTTCTCTCTCTGCGGAAGAAACAAAGTCACAGAAACAGATCAGCGCTGCATCGTGTCATCCATCTATTTATTGAAGCATTCATGAAATCATCTGCACATCATCCATTGATTCACTCATGCAATCATGCTTCTGTAGGTCTGTTTGTTCATCCATTCATTTATTCATTCATCAGCTTGTTGTTCAATGCTTTCATCAATTTAACAATCAATGCATCTTATCATTCATGCAATCAGCCATCCATACATCCATCATTCAATAATTAATCCATTTATCTATCTAATCTATCTATCTATCTATCTATCTATCTATCTATCTAATCTATCTATCTATCTATTCATTCATCTATCCATCGCTCTATCCATTCATATAACTATCCATCCATCATCCATATACATATCCATTTATCTATCTATCCCTCCATATATCTATCCATCTATTCATCTATTTTTCCATCTATGTATCAAGCATATATCTATCTATCTATCTACTATCTATCTATCTATCTATCTATCTATCTATCCATCCATCCATCCATCTATCCATCTATCCATCCATCCATCCATCCATCCATCCATCCATCCATCCATCCATCCATCATCTATCATCCATCCATCCATCCATCCATCCATCCATCCATCCATCCTCCATCTCCTCTATCTCTATCATCCATCCATCCATCCATCCATCCATCTATCAGCAATGAGAGGGACAAACCCCAAAGTTGGATGCTGCGAATCGGTCGGAGGCTGAGATGTTGGTGTTTGCCGTTGTTGTGTGAGCGAAGTAGGCGTTGATGTTGGCAAGCAGGTTACTCATCACCGCGGGAACGCCGGGACACATGTACTTGGATGAGAGACATGAGAAATGCCTGAAAGAGAGAGAGACAGATGTCAGATTCAGTCATATACACACTTGTGAGCAGCCGAACACCCATAATAATGTATATTTCATATCAGATTCCTGTGAATTTTCCTCCCTTGAGCAACAACATTAAAACAACAACAAAAAGCGAATACAAGCTGAATTCCTTTCCTAAATGCCCCACAGATGATTCTGTACTGCACGGAATATTATTACTGGAAATACTGATAAGGGACATGGCTTTCTGCAAAGCACAAACTAAAACGTCTGACAAAGGCATTGTAGCATCTTTATCATATGGAAAAACTAACTATGGATGTGTCACAAATGTAAACTATTAATATGAGATACTGTATGCACATATGAAATTAGCTTAATGATCCATCTTATATCGTCAAAATGAACAGACAGCGCAACACAGATCTGTCATGAGTCGAGCCGCAGGGCAGAGCAGGAAATTGCAGACTGTTAGAGGTGATTCATTAAAGAAAGATTTAAGAGAGAAAAAGAGATAGGAGAAGAAAGAAGAGAGACATAGACTAAAAATAACGGCAGGCCTGCAGGGCTTATACACACACAGTGAAACGCAGCATACATTATCACATGTGTACTACACACACACAGACACACACACACACGCACGCACACACAGTGAAGCACAGCATACATTATCACATGTGTACTGCAACACACCACCACAGTGCAACACAGCATCTCACATGTGTCTGCACGCACACACAGTGAAGCACAGCATACAGTATCACATGTGTACTGCACACACACACACACACACACACACACACATATAAAACAGTGCTATTTGTTTTGTTGAACATTACACATAAATAGATGCTCCATATAAACACATTTTTCTCTTTCTCCTCTTGGTACATAATCAGTTATGAATGTAAATAATTTATATAGGCTAAATAAAGCAGCAAATAAACACAAATGTCAGAATGAATTACTGACAAATGACTGTAATGACAAATTAATCTGCTGGAAGTTAAGCAGCACACAGACCAAACAACAGCCATTCGTTTAAGATATATATTAAAATAAATAAATAAACAATGTACGCGTAAATCTGTGCATATGCAAGTTCATATTTGCACACTTGAATCCACATATTTGAGTCAGAACAAAAGTACAAACAAAAAAAAAAACACACACACACACACACACACACACATATAAATAATATAGAATATATCATATCTATCTATATATATATGTCATTATTGCTGCAAAAGAATTAATACATCCAGAATAAAAGTTTTTGTTTACATAACATAGGTGTGTATTGTGTATATTTATTATGTATACATAAACACGCACATGTGCATGTATATATTTCAGAAAAATATGCTATGTTTATATATTAAACATATTTATATATAATATAAATTATATGAATATAAATATATACATGCAAATACGGTAAATATTTTTCAAAATATATACTGTATGTGGGTGTATTATATATACCTAATAATATACACAGTACACGCCATATTGTGTAAACAAAAACTTTTATTTTTGGATGCGATTAATCGCGATTAATCGTTTGCCAGCACTAATATATATATATATATATCGATATATTATATATATATATATATAGAGATAAAATATATTGTAATTACTAACGCTGAAATACAATAAAAAATAAAATGAATACATACCTATAGATATAAACTATATAAATACGAAAAGTGAAAATTAAAATGACTTTCCATGTTGCCTTTACACTAGTGAACATAAATGAGTTGAAGGAGTAAAATAACTAAACTAAAACTGAAATAAAAAATAATTAAACAAAAATACAAAAAATGAAAGTACATAACAAAAAAGGCTAATTAAAATGATATACGGTGATATAATCATATATAAAGTCTTTATAATATAAAAAAGGCACAAATTTAAATCTTAATTAAAATTATGATATATATTATTAATACTATACATTTGTTACTGGGGATAGACCACTAAATTCCCACTGTTAAAGCCACACCCACTTAAACCAACCAACAGTTTGAAGACACACCCCTTTAACACAAACCCACTGTTCGAAGCCTCGCCCACTTAAACTGACCTACAGACTGAAGCCACACCCACTTAAACCAACCAACAGTTTGAAGACACACCCCTTTAACACAAACCCACTGTTCGAAGCCTCGCCAACTTAAACTGACCTACAGACTGAAGCCACACCCACTTAAACCAACCAACAGTTTGAAGACACACCTTTTTAACACAAACCCACTGTTCGAAGCCTCGCCAACTTAAACTGACCTACAGACTGAAGCCACACCCACTTAAACCAACCAACAGTTTGAAGACACACCTTTTTAACACAAACCCACTGTTCGAAGCCTCGCCAACTTAAACTGACCTACAGACTGAAGCCACACCCACTTAAACCAACCAACAGTTTGAAGACACACCTTTTTAACACAAACCCACTGTTCGAAGCCTCGCCAACTTAAACTGACCTACAGACTGAAGCCACACCCACTTAAACCAACCAACAGTTTGAAGACACACCTTTTTAACACAAACCCACTGTTCGAAGCCTCGCCCACTTAAACTGACCTACAGACTGAAGCCACACCCACTTAAACCAACCAACAGTTTGAAGACACACCCCTTTAACACAAACCCACTGTTCGAAGCCTCGCCAACTTAAACTGACCTACAGACTGAAGCCACACCCACTTAAACCAACCAACAGTTTGAAGACACACCCCTTTAACACAAACCCACTGTTCGAAGCCTCGCCAACTTAAACTGACCTACAGACTGAAGCCACACCCACTTAAACCAACCAACAGTTTGAAGACACACCCCTTTAACACAAACACACTGTTCGAAGCCTCGCCCACTTAAACTGACCTACAGACTGAAGCCACACCCACTTAAACCAACCAACAGTTTGAAGACACACCCCTTTAACACAAACCCACTGTTCGAAGCCTCGCCCACTTAAACTGACCTACAGACTGAAGCCACACCCACTTAAACCAACCAACAGTTTGAAGACACACCTTTTTAACACAAACCCACTGTTCGAAGCCTCGCCCACTTAAACTGACCTACAGACTGAAGCCACACCCACTTAAACCAACCAACAGTTTGAAGACACACCCCTTTAACACAAACACACTGTTCGAAGCCTCGCCCACTTAAACTGACCTACAGACTGAAGCCACACCCACTTAAACCAACCAACAGTTTGAAGACACACCTTTTTAACACAAACCCACTGTTCGAAGCCTCGCCCACTTAAACTGACCTACAGACTGAAGCCACATCCACTTAAACCAACCAAGTTTGAAGACACACCCCTTGAACACAACCCCTGTTCGAAGCCTCGCCCCCCTTAAAAACTGACCTCCATACTGAAGCCAAAAACCCCCCCCCAAAAAAAAAAAAAACCCACATTAAACCAACCAACAGTTGAAAAGACATCACCCTTTGAACACAAACACCCCTGGTTCGGAAGCTCGCCCACGTAAACTGACCTACAGACTGAAGCCACATCCACTTAAACCAACCAAGTTTGAAGACACACCCCTTTAACACAAACCCACTGTTCGAAGCCTCGCCCACTTAAACTGACCTACAGACTGAAGCCACACCCACTTAAACCAACCAACAGTTTGAAGACACACCTTTTTAACACAAACCCACTGTTCGAAGCCTCGCCCACTTAAACTGACCTACAGACTGAAGCCACACCCACTTAAACCAACCAAGTTTGAAGACACACCCCTTTAACACAAACACACTGTTCGAAGCCTCGCCCACTTAAACTGACCTACAGACTGAAGCCACATCCACTTAAACCAACCAAGTTTGAAGACACACCCCTTTAACACAAACACACTGTTCGAAGCCTCGCCCACTTAAACTGACCTACAGACTGAAGCCACACCCACTTAAACCAACCAACAGTTTGAAGACACACCTTTTTAACACAAACCCACTGTTCGAAGCCTCGCCCACTTAAACTGACCTACAGACTGAAGCCACATCCACTTAAACCAACCAAGTTTGAAGACACACCCCTTTAACACAAACACACTGTTCGAAGCCTCGCCCACTTAAACTGACCTACAGACTGAAGCCACACCCACTTAAACCAACCAACAGTTTGAAGACACACCCCTTTAACACAAACACACTGTTCGAAGCCTCGCCCACTTAAACTGACCTACAGACTGAAGCCACATCCACTTAAACCAACCAAGTTTGAAGACACACCCCTTTAACACAAACCCACTGTTCGAAGCCTCGCCCACTTAAACTGACCTACAGACTGAAGCCACACCCACTTAAACCAACCAACAGTTTGAAGACACACCTTTTTAACACAAACCCACTGTTCGAAGCCTCGCCAACTTAAACTGACCTACAGACTGAAGCCACATCCACTTAAACCAACCAAGTTTGAAGACACACCCCTTTAACACAAACCCACTGTTCGAAGCCTCGCCCACTTAAACTGACCTACAGACTGAAGCCACACCCACTTAAACCAACCAACAGTTTGAAGACACACCCCTTTAACACAAACCCACTGTTCGAAGCCTCGCCCACTTAAACTGACCTACAGACTGAAGCCACACCCACTTAAACCAACCAAGTTTGAAGACACACCCCTTTAACACAAACACACTGTTCGAAGCCTCGCCCACTTAAACTGACCTACAGACTGAAGCCACACCCACTTAAACCAACCAACAGTTTGAAGACACACCCCTTTAACACAAACCCACTGTTTGAAGCCACATTCACTTAAACTGACCTACAGACTGAAGCCACACCCACTTAAACCAACCAACAGTTTGAAGACACACCCCTTTAACACAAACCCACTGTTTGAAGCCACATTCACTTAAACCCACTGACTTTGTCATTTCTAGAGTTTGACAGCCTCCTCATTCACTTTCCCTGATTTAAACTCCTAGTAAGTCTGTGAGCAGAAGCTGTAAGCCGCAATGACGCAAGACCGCACATTAGCACCTGCAGACATTGATTTGGACCTCATTAGTTCTGATGGCGCGACCTCTGAGCCCGAACGACCCATCGTGACACACAGGGGAATGAAGAATTATTGTGCCTCCAAGAAAAGGTAAAGAGTTATCCATTCTTCTCTCCATATTTCCTCCTCCCGTTTTATGATTGAAAGATGCTGAGAGCTAAATCAGAATAAATGATATCTGATGGAGGGTGTTGACTTCCTGTTGCCTAGTAACAGCTTGCTTTCCTTTTGCTCCTTCCTCATCTTTAAAATCCTCGTCTCGCTGCTCCAGTGATCCGCAGAGCTCCGCTGTAAATCAGAGAAATAAAACTTACCAACAATTATTGACTCGTCTTCTCTCTCTCTCTATCTGCTGTCCTCTTTAACCTCTGCGCACCTCCCTCCAAAACAGGTCTTAAATTCCCACGCAACGTCGGTATCTGTGATATCATCTGGTAATGAGTTACTCCTGAGATCACTGGGAAAATCTCAGGATTTGTGTTTTCATTATAGAATGATGGATTGTTCTTGTAAAAGTTTGTTTTAAAAAAAACGATTTTATGTTTTTCAGTTCTGTTAGTGGTCCTTGGATGTCTGAGCAGCTATTAAATCTATAGTGGCAGAGAAAACTAAATTATATTTTATCTGAGTTTTACAGACTTAACTGAATGCAATGAAAAAGTAAGACAAAATAATGCAAAACTCAAAACTTCTATTGCATTATCTTCACTGGTTGCTTCAACAACAAACCAGTTTTAGTCCGATTAGAAAATAAATGACTCTTATGTGCTGGTTCTTTTGAAAGAATCAAGCTAAAAGACTCACAAATCTCTCATCTGCAGCACAGTTATATGTTTGAATCAGTCTAATGGCTTGCTGAATTAATTCTTGACTTTTCAATGAAATCTGAAGTCATTATGAATTAATAATGACTTAACAGTTCAATGAAAAGTCTTGCATTTTTGACTAATTCTTCTTTAAAAAAAAAAAAATAATCTAATTTCATCATTAAGGCACTGAAATTGTAAAGGATAAATCAGAATCTGAACCAAAATCCTTCAATTACTTACTGTAAATTCTAAAGACAATGTTTAGTTCAGAACTAACAGAGTTTTTGTTGTTGTTTGTAATAAATTACACTAAGAATAGATATAAAACTTTTATGTTTACCATAAAAGTAAATATTTTTAAAGAAACAATACTTATATACTAAATTATAACTTACATTTATTTTAAAGAAATAATTAAAATAAATAAATGAAATAGATTTTTGTAATATAAATATAATTATATATTTATTTAAAATAAAATTAAAAAAGAATTAATAAATAAATAAAGTTTTGGTAATAGAATGATTATTTTATAATCAATACACTTATCTACTTACTTTAAAATAAAATAAAATTAAATTAAATTAAATTAAACAATTGATTTTCTTAAAGGAGAAGAAGATTATTTTTAATCTTAACTCCTTCAGAAAGCTTAAAGGATGGATATCATTTGTGATTCACGGTCTGTAAACTAGAACAAACGTGCTGTGATGACCGAAGATTTCACCCTGAAATCATTATCCTCCCTTCAGCAATAAAAAATGCTGAATGGTAGAAAATCCGGGCTGCATCTCTAATAACATCAGGGACAGGTCACATGACTTTGTTTATTATTACAGGGCCAAGGAAAGGTCATCGATACAAACGTAAGCATCCACTGGAAACTGTGGATAATTTCCACATATCGTTCATCAGATTTAAAGATGTGACCACATGCATATGCAACAGATACACATGCAAAAACCATTTGCATCAGCTTCAGTAGGTTCATTACAATTTTTCATACATAAGCACAGCAGATTTCCGTATGGAGTGCATAAATAAGTCCAGTTCCCCTGATTCAGCGGGTCAGTACCATACACTCAATGCTGGAAGACTATCATTTATTGAATTAATCAATATCCATTATCCTAAAACAGAAAAACAAATCAACGGACGCTTTAAGAGTCAGAGATCGACCAAACAGCAAATCTCTCTGGAACAACAAGAAGTATTCAGACGCAGGATCTCAATAAAGTGCCAAGATGTCTTTGCCAATTAGCCAGTTAAAAACTGTTAAAAAGCTAATCGTTGAAGTCAGAGATGTGCACGATTAAAAGTAAAGACATAAAAAACATCTACTAATGAAATCCTGTCATGATGTGCAATGGAAACTGCAGGATGCCTTACGTGTTTTTTTCTCCCATGTAACACATAAGTTCCTCACATTATCAGGTGCATTTTCACAAAAAGCCAAAGACAGACTCATTTTGTATCATGCAATGACCTCAAGAAGTGAACAACAGCTAAATAACCCCATCTAAATTAGCTCACGGTTATATGCACTGAAAATATATTTTTCAGTGAAAGAATAATGGAAAAATAATGTTGGCAGAATTGGTGAAAAAGTCAATTCTGGTCCCTGCTCGAGTCTGTGCAAAGCAGGGTAAAGCTATATTTTTGTATGCAATATGAAATTACAATGTCAAGTTCGAGCTTCCTTATGCATTGCAATCATGTAAACCCGAGCAGTCAGCGTTTAGAGGCTCTGCTGAAACATGAGGTGAATGACTGCACGTACTCTTCAACTGTGATTTTCTGCTTCAATCTGACCTTTTTCTGAGCTGTTAAACATGGCCCATATCAGCCAGTGTTCTGAGCATGATAAGCTCCTGAACCGAATGAGTAAAACATCTCGACATGTTCATCAGCTTTAAACTAGAAAAACTGATGCAAAACTGCGATGAGTCTGTCGTCTAACTGTATGGCATTCATATGCATGCTCAAACTCACGATACATTTATTCTGTAAACACACTAGCATTTAAAAGTTTTATGTACTTTTAATTAGTTAGAAATTAATGCTTTTATTCAGCAAGGACACATTAAATTGATCAAAAGTGACAGTAATGTTACAGACGATTTTTATTTCACATAAATGCTGTTCTCTTGAATTTTCTATTCATAAAAGAATCCTGAAATAAATGTATCACAGTTTTGACAAAAAATATTCAGCAGAACAACTGCTGTCAACATTGATAAAAATCAATGTTTCTTGAGCAGCAAATCAGCATATTAGAATGATTTCTGAAGATCATGTGACACTGAAGACTGGAGTAATGATGCTGAAAATACAGCTTTGAATCAAATAAAAAAAAATTTAGTATTTGCACAGGAAAAACAGCTATTTTAAATGTAATAATATTTCAAAATATTTGACCTAATGAATCTAATAAAGAATATACTTTAATCTACTATATTATAAGCCTCAAGAGACTTCTTTCAAAAACATAAAAAAATTTTTTTGCAGGGATTCACGCATGGGGAAATTTTTTCATATCCTATACGCAATGCAATAGTGCACTAACCCCGACAGAAATAGAGACAGGAAGCGAAGGAGAAAGCGACCGGAGACAGAAAGAGAGGGGACATAAAGATGCAATTTTTAAGGGTAAGGGCCCTCAGAGCGGAGCAGCTACACATCAGGGGCCCAAATTAATTACAGCTCCAAATGGCCAACAGAGAGTGTGTGCCGACGCTGAGAGGCTTTCATTGGGAGCCTGAGCATTTCTGGTCAACAGTGTGATTTATAAAGCCATCATGTGCATGTATCCATCATGTAAGCCATCATGTCCAACACTAAACAAGGCTTTCATAAATTCCTGTTGAAGCACAATCAGCGTCAGTCGTGAAAAATGCCAGGCGTGGTCTTTCAACAGCAGCAGGACGTTAAACACAGCAAACTCTTTCTGCTCAACGACTGACTCACAATCTTCCTTAAAGAGCAAGTTAAACATCAGAAACTAGGGGTGGAACGCGGGATACAGTGTCAGGTCGAGTGTCGGTGTCAGTCAGCAGGAGGAAAAACACTAAATATATATCTATATATAGATATTTTTTTTTTTTATAAAAAAGTTACTGAACAGATTAATTTTTCTTAAATAAATTCAGTAAATGAAATTTTCTTAGGGATTAAAATCTACTAGTCTGCTCTAACGATAAGGAGCCCTTTGACATACATTACCAACAGAGCCAAAAAATTCACTATTTTTACTATTATTTTTAACTAGATTCTAACATCAATTAAAAATTGGTATGCAAACATGTAATAATGCAAAATGCATTTTTTTACTTTAAATTATACCATTTTATTCGTTTTTTAAAATAAATTCTTTACCAGTGGCTGTAAATATTTATTTTTAACACATTAAACTGATAAATTGATACATCACTAACAGGTAAAGTAACAATAAGCAGTATTAGTCCCTCACGAACACACACACACACCACACACACACAAAAATAGACATTGAAATACTAACACAACACAACACACTCACCCAACACAAAACACACACACCTCACTGACACACACACACACACAATCAATAATTACATTAAATAATTGACACACACAAACACACACAAACCATCAATAACTACATTAAATAATTGACACACACACCCCCACACACAAACATTAAATAACTGATACATCACTAACAGGTAAGGTAAAAAAAAATCTGTATATAGTCTAATATTTCTCAAAATGCTCTTCTCTAGACTTAATTTCTCTGGTGAACTGACGAGCTGTGGACACTAATGACTTGCCTGAGATAAATGTAATGCTACTTGACATTTTGTTTACAAGCTGTTTTAATGAAGTCTTTCCGCGGCTGAAACACTGATTGAGCGATTACACGAGATGTCCATTCATGTGTATTTCGCGTTAAAACTAGTAATAAAGATCAGTTAAAAAACTGAGGCGTTTATACAGCGATCTGTCGCGCACATCAAAGAGCATCAAAACGGCATTTATTCCGGGCGTAAATCCCACGGGGGTTGTCCCCCATTAAAAATATCCATACAAACCACTCTGTGTATTGCAAATCATAAATGGAGATATTCTTAGAATATGTTAGTAGTAAAACAATGATAAACGCAAAAGTGTTTTAAGTTTAGAAACTTTGAGCTCCCCTCCCTTGCCTCACAGTGGTTTGGTCCACTGCCTGCTCTCCCCCTTTACCTCACCGACACACACACAACCCACACACACTCACACACACACCCACTCACACACACACACACAAAACACACAAACACCACACCAAACCACACACACCACACTACAGGTTTGTTTTTGTGAAACTGGGACTCTCCATAGGCATAGGTGGTAATACGTACAGACCCGTGTTCTATTTGACCTACACAACCCTAACCACTAAACCTACCCCTCCAGGGAGACTTCTGCTATTAGAGATTGTCGTACCACTCCATCGTTTGATTTATAAGCGTTTTGAAAATGTGAGGGAATGGGGTAAGTCCTGAAAATGCACCTTCTCAGTGATACCTATGGTATACCTTGTCATTATAACAAAGGTCTGTCTCATTTGTCACAAAAACGCGGGCACACACACACACACACACAACACAACACACACACACACACACACTCTTCACACAACACAACACCCACAACCACACACACACACCACACTAACACACACACACAAACACACTCACACACACACACACACACACACAGAGAAAAAAAGTCGTTAAGGTAGTTGATGGGTAAGTAGGCTGTCAAGGATTTTTCGCTTTAAACATCAGATTAAGTGAATTTTTCTCTTTAATACAGATGATGCTGGATCATTAATAAATTAGGCATGAAAAAATTATGATATCCAATGTATTTTTCTATGAGCGATTTTAAGGTTACCTAGCTTAGCTTGTTTAATAATGTAGCTTGTTGGATGGTAAGTCACCCACTGCAACTAACACGGCGATAAGCTTGTGTGTGAACTGATATTAGGCTAATATAGTAGATCCACCGATGTGTTGGGTTTTACTCAATATGATGTTAAGTGCTGCTTGCTGCGGTTGAATATCTAAATAAGACGTCCCCAATCCCAGACGAAACCTAAAATACAATGTGGAGGATGCAAAATAATTTAATAATTATAATATGTGACCCTGGACCACAAAACCAGTCATAAGGGTCAATTTTTGGAAATTGAGATTTATACATCATCTGAAAGCTGAATAAATAAGCTTTCCATTGATTAGGATAGGACAATATTTGGCTGAGACACAACTATTTGAAAATCTGGAATCTGAGGGTGCAAAAAAATCTAAATATTGAGAAAATCATCTTTAAAGTTGTCCAAAATGAAGTTCTTAGCAATGCATATTACTAATCACAAATTAAGTTTTGATCTTTAAAGTAGAAAAATTTGGACCCAATATTGTAGACAACATTGATCTTTACTTAATATCCTAATGATTTTTGGCATTAAAGGAAAATCAATAATTTTGACCTATACAATGTTTTTTGGCTATTGCTACAAATATACCCCAGCGACTTAAGGTTTTGTGCTCCAGAGTCACATATGACCGCGTGGTGGACCTATGAATTCATATCTCAAACACGGTTCCATGCTGTGTACAGATATCGATACCTACAGGATGTGGCCTGTATTATTTGTGTCCCCTTCAAAATTGCTCTTGAGAAATTTTATGTTTATTGCCCCCCCTGAATTGTTCGATACACATGCGTACCGAACCGAAAGACCAGTACTGAAAATGTTCTGTACAAATACGTGTACCGTGACACCCCTATCAGAAACTGAGAGAGACCTCCACTCACGTCATGGCCTGGTAGATGGACTCCACACCGAAACGCATGGCAAACTCATCCACGATCTCCTGCGACACGTCGTCGAAGTAAACCTTCCAGGCATCGTCACCTTTGACCTCGGGGATCTTCACGACTCCGCTGTTCTTCACCTCCGTCAGGTAGTGGAAGAGATTCTGCGCAGAAACAGGCGGCCGTTTAGGGGCCAGGAAGCGTTTCGAGAGCATGAACTGCTGCAGCATTGATATGGAATTAATGTTGGGGGACATCAACAGCACAGTCAGCTTGGAAAGGTCAACATTTCGGGGCGCCAACCTACTGTCATCACACCGGCAAAAATGCCACAACACCGCGGTACAGAACCAGCGAGACGTGAGCCAGACTAACACAAACACATCAGCGCAAACCCTTCCAGCTACACATGATCGATTTCACACATCGCTGGATTCTGAAGCGCTATTCATAATGCAACACAAATATGTGTTGATTTCTCCGTTTTGGCAGATCTTTAACTTTCCAATATGCTGGACATACTGACGTTTCACATAAATTAGCTATAAATATAATATAATATAAGTATAATATAGTAGTGTACTGTAATATAAATTAATATAATATCATATTTGATATATGTGATTGAATGACAAATTAAATTCAATTTATTGAAATATAATATAGATAAAGCAATAAATAACAGTTAATGCCAGTAGCTGATATATGGCTAGGACTAAATCTAAAAATATCACTTGTATTAAATATAAAGTGAGTATTATAAAATTCTTATATGTGTTTGAATGACAAAAATATCACAACACGAGCCACTGTGTAGTTTTTTTTATATATTCTTTTAAATGTATTACATTTTGTCTGGTGTTCAGTTAAAAAAACACAAATCTAAAAAATTTCTTAAAACAAGTAATTTACATATTATGCAAATAAATTTTACGTTTTTAAGTTACTGATGCTTTTCGACCAATGGTGGTTTTGTTGTTGCAAGCAAATATCTAAACAACATTAGGAGGCTTTATATAAATTACAGTATATATTCATAATAATATTTTTTTTTTAGTTTAATATTTGTATATTTCTAAGTTATATAATATAATATGAATATTTTATATTTAAAACAAGACAAAGTTCTGATTAAGAACGTGATATCTGCAGTGTATTTCAGTGATACTGATGTCAGACGTACCTCGTGTAAACATGTGTACTGTCCGTGAGGAGGAGCCACCTTCTCTTCTCCCTTCATCTCCACGCTGATCTTCAGCCTGATGGCCCCCGACACCATCGACTTATCCGTCCGCTTCTCTGCACAGAGAATCAGCATGTGAACAGAAGACAGAAAAGACAAGAAGAAACAGAAATAAAACGAGTGAAATCATTGAGGCTGATCCTGTCAATAACACACATAATGCAGCTGATCTCAGAACAATCACATCTCGTCACCATGTTCCATTACAAATCTGACCAGCAAATTTAAACCAGACAATGTCAAAATGTGACCCTGCAGCACAAACGCAGTGTTAAGTCGCTGGGGGATATTTGTAGCAATAGCCAACAATACATTGTATGGGTCAAAATTAACATTTTTCTTTATGCCAAACATCCTTAGGATATGGACGTAAAATCATGTTCCATGACGATATTGTAAAGGTCATTACTGTATATCAAAACTTAATTTTTGGATTAGTAATATGCATTGCTAAGAACAACTAAGGACAACTTTAAAGATGATTTACTCAATATTTAGATTTTTTTGCACCCTCAGATTCTAGATTTTTAAATATTGTCCTATCCTAACAAACCATACATCAATGAAAAGCTTATTTATTCAGCTTTCAGATGATGCATAAATCTCAATTTAAAAAAAAATTGACCCTTATGACTGGTTTTGTGCTCCAGGGTCCCAAATGTCTAATTTTCAGAGATCGAGCCTGAGGGCCCAGAAACAGAAGCCTACATTACGGTTTAATGGGAGAGTCTTTGCAATAACATGCATGATGATGAATCACGGTTCAGAAATGTGCGTTAAGAAAGCATAAACAGTCCAATTTCATGCTGACTTGAAATCTCCTGGGACATTCAGCAGCTGCTTTTAAACTAATACATGATATAAAAAGGCTCTTTGCAGATAAGACTCCACACATCCTGTTTTATAGATGTCTTAATTGCTCTAATTGATGTCCAGATTTTTCTCACATCTCAGAGACATGGACAGATGGAGGAGGAGCGAGCAGATATCAGCGCTCCGGTTTGACCCGAGTGAGTCACGCTCTAAACCACACGCTTCTGCTCCGAGCCAAGCAAAACAATCCCACAATCCAACAAATAAAGCATCAACAAAAGCAGAAACGATTCTCTGTGGAACAATGAGGCCATCTGCACCAGAACAAAACCAAGGAGGAACTTCCTTTCAAAGGTATTAAAGGGGTAATTCACCCGAAGTGAAGCTGGAAGGCCTGAAATTCGGCACAAAATTAACTTCTTTTAGGCTGCTTCTTGTTTTTTTTCAAGTCACTTTGGGTGAATCTCACAAAGTAAGGCTCAGAGAGTCACATTTCACCCTAAAATCACCCTAAAAGATTATATTATATTGAAACCTATTTTTAAGACATCTTTGCCCTGACAACTTATTTTGGACATTTAAACACATTTCCTGCCTAAATTCCCATTAATTTAATGCGAGAAAAGATAATACTCATTGTTTATAGCCAGAATTTTTTTTTAAACACAATATGCTTTAGGCATATAACTAAAGGCCTAAATTCTCATTAATGAAAGAATTAAAGAAAAAAATAATAATAACATAATACATGATATAAAGGCAATGCAAGTTTATTTATATAGCATTTCATACGTAATGGAAATTCAAAGTTTTACATAAAAGGAATTTTAAAATAATCAAGATTACTAAGAAATAAGATTACAGTTTTTGCCCGTTGCTTGAACACTATAGACACATGCTTAGACCAAAGTAACAAAACTTGAAGCTTTTGTTACTATACCTTAAACACAGTGTAACCATACCTTAAACAAAAGCGCTGCTTTGCACTTTAGTTGCAATTCTGCAACACACTTGCTCCTGCACACTACACACTATTTCATACATAAGACACTTAGTTCAAAAATGAAATCTCAGGGTACCATTGGGAAAACACATCTATTCAAAATACAACACACATTGGTTAATTGAAAAGACGTTGACACACACCTGAAAACACTTACTTACAAAACTGGTCACCAATCAGCCAACCACAAATAGGCCTCGGTTGAGCCATTTTGAGAATTTTGCAAGCATGGAGGCAGGGAGAGCTAGAGGAAGAGGAAGAGGAAGAGGAAGAGGAAGAGAAGAGGAAGGAAGACAGACAGACAGACAGACAGACAGACAGACAGAAGACAGACAGACAGACAGAGAGAGAGAGAGAGAAACAGAGAGAGAGAAAGAGAGAGAGAGAGAGATGAGGAGAGAGAGAGGGCGAGAGAGAGAGAGAGCGAGAGAGATGAAGAGAGACGCAGGACCATTATTTCGGATGACATAAGCGCAACTTTGGTGGACCATGTCATAAACTATGGCCTGACTATGAGGGAAGCTGGGCAGAGAGTCCATCCTAATCTAAGCCGTTTCACAGTTTCAGCCATAATAAGGACATTCCGACTGGAAAACAGGTATGTCTTCAACTCTCTACTCTACTCAGACTGTATCTAGAGTATTTACAGTACTGTACCATATCACATTACTGTATCACATGTATTGTATTCCAGGGTGACTAATGCTCCTTTTCCAACAAAAGTGCTAGTTTTGTGAAACATACCGTGATAACATGTTGAGATGTTTCAGTACTGTGTATGGTAAATACAGTAAAGTTCAGTATACACAGTACTGTAAAAAAGAAGCAAACGAGAACAATTTGTGGTTGCATTTTTCTACAGAATGGCTAGAAGACCTACTGGGGGTGGATGCCAACGCCTGTTCACCCAACAGCAGGAACTTGCCATAGTGAACCTAGTCAGAGCAAACAATGCAATCCGTCTCCACCAGCTACAGCAACAAATACTTGCAGATAGGCAAGTAATCAACAACATAAATCGAGTAAGCGTTACAACTATCAGACGCATCTTGGTAAAGCACAACATGACCATAAAGCAATTGTACAGGGTCCCATTTGAGAGGGACAGTGTCAGGGTCAAAGAACTTCGACATGAATATGTACAGGTAAGTGTTTCAGTCCTTTACATTTACAATAAAGAATGGGTGCAGTACAGTAACAGATGAATATGTACCACTGGATTAGTACCACATAGATACATTCAGAAAGCTACACAGGTACCTGTGTGGTGGGGTGGGTCGGTTCTGTATATGTAGTAGTGTAAGTGTGTGCTTTGAGTAAAGCCATCCACAATATGTATTTTTTGTTACAGACAATCTTGGACATGGATGGAGCTGCCCAGCCGCATGAATGCATTTACATTGACGAGGCTGGATTCAACCTTAGCAAAAACAGACGACGGGGACGTAATATAATTGACCAAAGGGCAATTTTGCACGTCCCGGGGCAGCGCGGGGGAAATATCACATTGTGTGCTGCCATAAGTCTTCGAGGCCTACTGCACCATCATGCCAAACTGGGTCTCTATAATGCGCAACACATCATCACATTTCTAGATGCACTTCATGATGCAGTCGGACAGGATGGACCAGAGCAGCCCAGGTTTGTTGTTGTCTGGGATAATGTTAGTTTCCATCGGGCTGATCTGGTCCAGAACTGGTTCACCAACCATGATCACTTTGAAGTTCTGTACTTGCCCCCTTACTCGCCATTTCTAAATCCTATAGAGGAATTTTTTCCCGCTTGGAGATGGCGCGTATATGACGCCAACCACATGCCCGTATGCCTCTTCTGCAGGCAATGGAACAGGCCTGCGGAGACATTGAGGTGAGGTCTATCCAGGGATGGATTCGACACACAAGGGGATATTTTCCCCGATGCTTAGCGAGAGAAGACATTGCTTGTGATGTTGATGAGATCCTGTGGCCAGACCCAAACAGACGGCAGCATCTGTAATCCCACCCACACACAATTGGCCTGTTTTTCTGTATTTACAGCAGTGTATTTTGTTTTATTTGATTTACTGAATTTACTGTACTGTAAAATATACTACTGTAATGTAATGATTTTGAAATCAGTATTTCATTTTGTGGTTGTTGTGAAAACATGCCCTCTGTGGAACTGAATAAAAACATTGAAAACAAAAGACTGCAGTTTTTTTTATAAAGTAGACTAGTGTGTTGCTGCTGATCTGAAAGTGTATTCATATGATGCAAGTGGGTATCATTTTGTCATCAGAGTGACATTTTGACAAAGGATTGTTAGGTTTTGATAGCAGAGTTTAATTTCGACATAGATGTGAATGGTTTATTTCCCAGTGTTGTCTTATTTGCTTGTGTGTAGAGTTTTGACACAATGAGCCAAATTTAGCAAAACGTGTGGAAGCAATAGGCAAAAACTGTAATAAAAAGTTAAATTTATTTGAGAAGAATAAGGATGCATATAAATGATATAAGACACAATAATAATAATAATAACAACAATGTAACTATATACCAGAGTGTGAAGAACTGTTCCATGTGCATAAACTGAAATATTAAATTATTTAAAAGGTTTTTAAGATCGTAAAGTAGGCTCATTTTGTAATTGCATTATTTATTTACTGTATTTACTTCGGTTTATTTATTTTGTTGTCATTCCGGGGGGGAAAAGACTTTAAGGAAATGTACAAAATATCTTCATGGAACATGATCTTTACTTAATATCCTAATGATTTTTGGCATAAAAGAAATTTATAATTTTGTCACATACAATGTATTGTTGGCTATTGCTACAAATATACCCCAGCGACTTGAGACTGCTTTGTGTCATAAAAAAAAAAGGATACTTTTGACCTAAACATTGTATTTTTGGCTATTGCTACAAATATACCCCAGCGACTTGAGACTGCTTTTGTGCTCCAGGCTCACATTTAGCTAGGTTTCTGGCATGTCTGCCTGCTCAGAAAAGCTGTAGAGAAAACACATTGTCAGTTTGTTATGTGCTGTCTGAGTCTTGAGCTGTTTCAATCTGCAACTGGTTTTTGTGTAGATAGCTCGCTATTTGAATAAGGCCATATATGGATATATGCATGTGTCTTCTGTTGACACGCCCCATTGAAGAGAGGGGCGGGGTGAGCAGATCTCATTATCATTTAAAGAGACATGCACCAAAACAAGTTGCTGTGAACAGAGCTGTTTTTGACAGGGTAAAGTTGTTTTGCACGAAAATTGAGGAATTTTAATTAAAGTGTGTTACAGATCATGAAGACACAAAAGAATCATAACAACATACCGAGATTATACCAGACGTCCATCTCCCCGCTCAGCATGCGCACCTCGATGATGGTCTGACCCAGAAAATCATCAGATTCCTTCTTAAAGTGCTGCTTCACCCTGGACTTTATGTCGTCGTCTTCATCCCACACACGGACCTTAATACGGTCTGTGGCGTTATGACACTCACTGACAGAGAGACAGAGAGAGAGGAGCGTCACACAAAGATGCTTCTCATACAATTACCCATACATCATAAAACAAATGAGCTCATCAATAAGTCATGTTTTTCCATTGCTTTAACTCATCAAAATAATTTAAGCAATTTCAGTGAATGGGTAAAAGTGTAGGCAAGTCAACACAACCAAAGGGGAGGAGGTTATGGCATGGAAGGGGGAAAATGGAGTGGGACAGCCCAATTTGAGTAATAAAAAAGGTAAAGGCAGGCAAAAGATAGGACAGAAACAGGTTGTGTGCCGTGGAGGAAAAAGCTCAACGAGGGACAATTGGGGAAGACAGGAGAGTAGAGCGACAAGACATGTAGTTTGGGTCGTGTTGGCAAGTACAAATAGCTAAAGATGCTTAAAGCAAGACACATTTAGGTTGTGGAATGCATCTGTTTGTGAGAGGGCCGGGACTGATCTGGGGAGTATGGCATCTTGCGTCGCCGCGGGGCCGCGGCCGCCGGGCCGGGGCCCGCGCGCCTAGCGGCGCGGCGCGGCCGACCGCGCCGCGCCCGCGGACTCCGCCCAGACGTACAGCGCAAGCAGGCGCGGGTGCCGCGCGCGCCCGGCGGCCAGCGGCGGGCCCCTCGGGGGCCGCCCGCGCCCGCGGCGTGCGGCGGGCTCCGGCGGGGCGGCCGAGCGCGGGCCCCCCCCGCGCGGGCGCCCTCGCGTCGCCGCGCGGGGGCCGCGTGGGCGCCGCACGTCGGCGCCCGCGCCTGCGCGCGCCCGCGCGCGCTCTGCGCATCCCGTGCGCCGCCCCGCCCGCGCGGCCGCGCGCGCGCCGCGGGCGTGCCTTTAGATCGCGCGCCCTACGAGTTGGACATGCGCCATTCTTCCGACCTTCCGTCGCCTGCCTTTCTTGGCTGCATCCAACTTCAGTGATTTTTTTGCTAACCCACCCCCCCCCCTCTTGCCTGGGTGGTTCGACCACCCCCTCCGGATTCTCTTTCCGACGCTTCTTTTGCTCCCCGTGGCGCTCTTGTTTTCTTTCAGCTTCCCCCGCTTACTTGCTCCGTTTTTCCGCCCCCGTCTTTGTCTCCTCTCACCATGTCCCGCTATTTGTTCTTGGCCCACCCTGCCACGTGAAGGGCCCGACGGCAGAGGGTCTATGTCGTGTGACTCTGCCGTTCGTGTCTCCCCTTCCGGCTTGCGGAGGTTTTCTCTCTCCCCTTTTTTTATTCTTTGCCTTATTTTCCATTTTATTTGGCGGGGCCACCTCTGACCGATGAGTATAGCGGACATAGGGAGGAATTAGTCTGTGGCGTCTTCGGGAGGTTTTCCTCCACGCATTACTAGCAAGAGATGTAAAAGCTGACCATGCAAGGACGAAAAGTAAATGTAATTTGTTACTGTACTTGAGTATCTTTTTGGGTACTTTATAGTTGTACTGAGTATCAAAGATATTAACAACTTTTACTCTCTACTTCACTACAATTTCCACTGACTGACGTTGTAATCTTTACTGTCCACTCATTTTGAAATGACGTCAGAGAAACAGTTACAAATTACGTTGTGTGTGAATGGACACACAGCAGCTGGCAGTTGATTTCTGCTACAAAATAACATGATATTGGCTAGATACAGGACTGCAGTACTGCGTTTGCCCTTATTCACCCACACTGTAAAAAGGCTACTTGATGTGAAGGCGGTTCCTTAGAGTATTGTGAATCAGAGGGTTATGGTATGGATGAGACATGACTGCAGCCAGCAAGAGGCCAAACCAGAACAGCCACTGCAAGAAGGCTTCGGCGTTTTCATGTTGAGCTTAACATTTTGTATTTATCCAATACTGAAGAGACTTTTTGAACGATATGTTTTGTTTGGTTGTTTGTTTGTACTTTGAGGTGTTCAGTTATTTTGGTTTTAGAAATATATGGTTTTAGAGTGCTTCCTCACAATCACTCTTCTTGTTTGTTCGTGCTCTCTTGTGCAGGCCCTGGACTTTTATGTCACTTCCGTCTCCCGGGTGGTTAGCAGTTTGTAGTCGTTGTTCATTGTTCCCTGATTAGTATCCCAGGTGGTCTATCTTGTTAAGCTTGTTAGCCCCTGGGTGTATATATAGGCCCTAGTGTTCTTAGTTCCTTGTGAGTGTGGGATGTAATGGTTGTCGTTTGCCAGTCATCTTGTTCTTGTTACCTTGGGTTTTGCCCGTATGTTTGTTCTAGTTTCATGAAATACATGCACATAGATCTACCTATATTTCCCCAGCTCTCCACACGTTACAGTTTTTCACTGGATGTCTCTTGAGATGCTTCTTTGCGTATTTAGTATAAGTAAAATACTAAATAAAGTACTGTTAAAATCAGATACTCTACGACTTTTACTCAAGTTGTTTTGGAATTTGTGACTTGTAACTTGTGCACTTATAAAGGTATCTGTACTTTTACTCAAGTATGATTTTTAGGTACTCTTTACACCTCCACATTACAGTAACAAAAACAGAGGGGGTGTAAATAAATGTAATAAAAAGTCACAATATAAAATATTTTAAAGATCCTAAAACAGGCTAATTTTTCTTTGCCTTGTTGTTTTTTTTTGTCTTCGTTTTGGTCGGGTTAAAATATAACCTGGAAAGAAGTCAATATCTCATAAGACAAAAATACTGAGGTAGAAAATATTTTTTGAAGTGCATAAAATAAAGGTGGAGAGCAGTTTAGATAATTTAATGTGAAATGTTTAATCTCTGACTTTTGATAGCATATTGTAAATTTGGAAATCTGAGCACAGATTAAAAATCTTAAAAATCTCCATTTGATTTCACTGCTCTCTAGGAAAAATAGTTCATATATCAAATAGAACTCATTTGTGGTTTTCCTTTCTCATGACAAAACACTACTGACCGCATTTAAGAGTCAATTTACCTTTGAGGACATCCCCAAAGGGAAGTCTTTTGTTATTTAGCTGACGTCAAGGGACAGTTTTGTCCCAGAAGTATAGCCAAGAATATCCACACACACACACACACACACAAGCTGCCAGAAGAGTGGCGAGCTGCTTGCCGAACTGCTTTTAAAGGTCATATGCTCCACTGAATCTCCAAACAGGACACTTAGCCTCCTGTGGTCTATCTCCATGTCTGTGTCTCCGGTGGAGGAGTGAATTAAGAGAGACTAAGAGAGAGACAGGCTCACAGACAAAGTTACGCCTGCAGACAGTCACTCACAGATGCAAAAACACACCACAGCCCCGACACACATCCCATCAAATCACACTGACTGACACCAACCTAAGGAGGAAATATAAATATCATCATATTACAGCAACACTTAGAGTTTGTGAAAACTGATCGCAGAGAGGGCCAGACAAACCTGGACAGCTATGCTTTATTATGGAGAGATCAGGTCTGACACTAACTTTAAAAAAGTTTGGGTTCACTAAGAAATGAACTATTTTATTCAGCAGGAATGCATTAAAATAGTGACAGTAAAGGCATTTATAATGTAATTTCTATTTCAAATAAATGCTGTTCCTTTGAACTTTCTATTCATCTGTGAATCCTGAAAAACAAAATATGTCACAGTTTCCACAAAAATATGAAGTAGCACAACTGTTTTGAACATTGATAATAATCAGAAATGTTTCTTGAGCAGCAAATAAACATATTAGAATGGTTTCTGAAGATCATGTGACACTGAAGACTGGAGGAATGATGCTGAAAATACAGCTTTGATTGCAGAAATAAATAATTTTAACTATATTCCAGGAAAACAGTGAGGTTAAGTGAATAATTTCCACTGTTTTTACTGCATTTTTGATCAAATAAATGCAGCCTTGGTGAGCAGAAGATACTTAATTCAAACTTTTGAACATGCAGTGAAAGTAAAAGATAAATGGCTAAATGAATGAGTGAATGTAAAAACATTTAATGTTTTTTTTCTTTGCCTTTTGAAATTTACTAACAAAATGGCTAAAATTTCTCATAACCTTTCTCAATGTTTTGACTTGTAAGGCAGAACACATTAGAAGTTCATCTGAAACCTTACTTGAAATTGTTGATTTAGTTCTTATATTTGTTTTAAATAAATGTATGTACTCACACTTGAGTCCAGGGTTTCAATCTATAGCAGTTGTCATATTTAAACCGTTTTGCTTTAGGTCAAAGACCAAACTGCTGTGAAATAGATGTCTCTTCACAAAAACGACTGACCACAAATGGATTCAATCTGTGCAGGCAAAAGTTGAGTAATATATTCACTGAAGTGACATTTTAAGTATTAAAAAAGCCTTGGAAATGTACAAATCCTCAAATATAGCAATGCAGCAGCTACTCCAGCAGCACAGTGTGTCCTCATTAACAGTCTGCTACTCAATCTGAAACCAAATGTATTCTTTTTTTAAACGAGAGAAATGAGCCCAGTTTCTGCATTTCTTTGAAGTTTGCTTGAAAGCACTAGAACGTTTTAGTTTAAGGCTAATCCAGAAAGTATGCTAATATGCAAATGAGACTAGCCACACTTTTAGGTGGACGAGTTGCAAATGAGAACTGAATCAGCGTCACAGATCGACTTCCATCTGCTCTCATGTTTCACAACAAACGGCAAAAATGCAGGGCGAGAAGAGAAAACACACCACAACAGAAGGTGTCGGAGAGATTTATAGCAGCTCTTCATCGGCTGTTATAAAAACACCTACTGTGAAGATCGCTTGATGGGTTTAATCTGCTATTATGACAGAGAAAGACAGACTATCAACCTGAGAAAACAAATGAAGAGGGCTTCCACTATCCCTCTAATGCCTTTCTGTCTTTGAAAGAGTTTAAACAGGTGAGAGGAACTAAGAGCTCATCTGAAAATATGCATTTCCCCATAATCCTGCATAAATCCCTCCAAATCCAGCGATCCAGTCTCTCCTGAAGCCCTGGAGTTTCTCGTCACCCTATAGACTCAGATATTTATCCTGAGCTTTAGATGAAGAAATGCACAGAGCGATTTCCCACACACTCTCTGTTTCACTTAGAGCTGAAAATGCAATCTTATATTGGCCAAATAAATATAGATATAAAAACAAAATTAATATATATCCTGACCAGGCAGATGCTGCATCACTGAATCAACCAATGGAATGAGTTTGGGGCGGAGCTATGCCTTTGCTCGACCAATGGCAGAAGGTGGGTGTGTTCTAACAGTGATAAGACACTTGAGGCTGTTTAAGTGTGAATCCAGTCACAGCTGAAGGGGTTACAGGCCCGTCGCTGCTTGTTGTGTCTAACAGAGGCCTTTAGGTGCAACCGTCCTCACAATACAGCCCGGCCTCTTACATTACTGCTCAAGTAAGTCACAGACTGGATGTAATTACCTGTCACATTTCTCATTTTTCACACCAGCGCGAGGTCGACCCCACACACACACACTGTACAACAGCAAGAGAGCGGGATCTCTTCTTTAATATTCACTATAGATGTGTGTGTGTGTCTTTCTCAGTTTCAGCTCTGTATTCTTCAGCTACAGTTTTTCCTTTATTTGATGAATTTAGATTAGAATGAATTTATTGAAAAATAGCAAAATAATATCATATATAAATACACCCATGCATGTATATATTTCAGAAAATATGTTATGTTTATATATTAAAAATATTTATATATAATATAAATTATATATGAATATAAATATATATATGCAAATACAGGTAAATATTTTCAATATATATACATGCATGTGTGTGTGTTTATACATACATAATAAATATACACAGTACACACAGATATGTCATGCACATTAAAACTTATTTTGGATGCGATTAATCATTGGACAGCACTATATATATATCTATATATTTTTTTTTATTATTATTTATTTATTTTTTATTTATTTATATATAAGAGTTCATTTGCAAAGATTTATTTTGATTAGGTAAAAATAACTTCAAAATACTAGCTAACTAACACAATAAAAACATGATAACATAAAAAAACATGATTTTTTGAAAAATGTTAAAAAAAGCAAGTCATAGGTAAAGTTATCTGTTTTTGCAAATAACTTCATATGTAATATATATATATCTATATAACAGTTAATACATATAATATATAAAGAGAATATTAAGTAGTATTCACATTTTATGCCAAATTTATAAAGCTCCTTATAAAGCAAAAAAAAACACTGAGTGCTTTCACTTTTTTCAGGTCAAAATACCTAACATTGCCTATTTTAACAGTAAGAATTTAATATTAGACTGCATTAAGACTGTATCAGGGTTAAACAAAAGAAAACATTTAGGTGGGCCTGTCCTTTAAAGGGGTCATATGATGCTTTTTTAAAGATCATTATTTGGTGTATTTGGTGTAACAGAATATGTTGACATGCTTTAATGTTCAAAAAACACATTATTTTTCAAATACTGTACATTATTGTAGGTCCTCTATGCCCTGAAAAAAAAACGTTTGAATAATAGTATATAATGATTCTTATTATTTTTTTAGCAACTTAATACTAAAGTATTGGCGCTTTTGATCTAGTGATGTTTTTTTTTTTTTGTTTTTTTCTTTTTTTTTTTTTTTAATTTGTTCAGATCGCTGCCAGGATGATTAGGAAAAAAACAGCAGTAATAGGCACGTCTTGTCTAGTAAGCATCAGTAAGTATGTTGCTGAGTGTTGTTGGGTGGGATCCATTAGGGGTGTTCGATGGTCATTTCACAAGAACCACTCTTATGCAGGGTATGACAGTGTTAATGGGTGTTGATGGCTGCTGTGAGAGTGATGTGCTCTGAGTAATGCACTGCAGCTATTTAGAAAGAGAAAGTGAGAGAAATCGAAAGAGAAAAAGAACAAGTCAGAAAATAGGAGTATTAAACCCCTTTATAACTCTTTCCCTCCCAGTGTTTTTTTTGTTGCCAGCACCGCCAGCATGAATATTGTGTTGTATGAATATGAACATGCAATAAGAACAAAAGCCTCTGCTTTTAACAAATCAAACTGTTTTATTCTAGCGTCATGATTCTTTTTATCAATACCGAATGGGGCAAGTTTCTTAAAAAATAAAAAAATAAATAAAAATATTGAACAAAAAGCTAAGAAACTGGCAGGGAAAGAGTTAATGTCAAGGACTATTTAATATTTAAAAAATATTTAAAAATACATTTTATTACAAATAAACAAAACATAAATGAATAAATAAATAAACAAAAAAAAACTGCTAGAACATGGCCTTTAGCATATAGAACAATCCATTAGGCAGAGGCTGGCATTTCTCTCAGGATTAAGATCGCAAACTCGGATTGAAATGGAAAATTAAAGTGGGCGATGAGGATTAGGGGTCGTATAAAATGTGCAGTAGCTCTAATAATCCAGCAATCTTCCTCACAGCAACAACACAGCTAAAGTTCAATACAGCAGCAGATCGCTCCGGCGCCGATATCTGCGACGGGATTCAGCGCTTTAATATTCAAAGCGCCAGTGATGTTTTCTTCTATGTAATACAGGCTGAAAGACTGAAATTGCTTTGTTTCACTTGGTGCAATGCATTTATTCTGTTTGCTCACCAGATGGTGTGACTGAATGTAGTACTGATGTTTAACTGCTTTAGGTTATTCACCCATGACAGCGATGAAGTAATGCAATAATACAGAGCAGGACACACCCCAAACTAGTCAAAATTATTTAAGAATAAAATGGTATTTAATGGTGTAAAGCAAAGCAGAGTAGTTGTGTATAGTATTCTATCCAAAAATACGCACATAATTTGTGATGTAACAGTGATGTAAAACTACTTTTTGTGTGAAAAACAGAAATATTCTGAACTGAAGAACTGGAAACATTCAGATTCATAAGCATTCATTTTGAATTTGATTTGCCTCAACACACAGGAATATATCTATCCATCCATCCCTCCATCCATCTATTCATCTATCCACCCACCCAACTATCCATCCATTCAACTACTCATTCATCCATCCATCCATTCATTCATCCATCCATCATCAATCCATATATCCATCCATCCTTTCATCCCTCCATCCATATATCTATCCATCATTCACCCATCGCTCCATCCATCTATTCATCTATCCATCCACCCAACTATCCATCCATTCAACTACTCATTCATCCATCCATCCATTCATTCATCCATCCATCCATCCATCCAATCTATCCAATCCATCCATCCATCCATCCATCCCTTTCATCCATCCATCCATTCATCCATCTGTCTATCCATCCATCCCTCCATCCATCTATCATCTATCCATCCACCCATCTATCCATCCATATCTAAAAATCTATCTATCCATCCATCTATCCATATCTTCATCCTCCATCCCTTATCTCTCCTCATTCCCCATCGTCCATCCATCTATTCCTCTATCCACCCCACCCAAACTATCATCCAGTAAAACTACTCATTCATCATCCATACATTCATTCATCATCAATCCTCCATTATCCATCCATCCTCATCCCGCAATCCATAGATCTATCCATCATACAATGTGACAACCCACGCTCATCCATCATTCATCGATCCAAACACCAAATATCCATCCATTCAAATACTCATTCATCCATCTATACATTCCATCAACCCAACTACATCCATCACTACTCTTATCCATCCATCCATCATTAATCATCCATCCATCCATCCATCATAGATCATCCATCCTTTTCCATCCCTCCATCCATATAGCTACCATCATTCACCCACGCTCCATCCATCTATCATCTATCAATCCACCCAAAATCCACCATTCAACTATCATTCATCCATCCATCATATATCCACCATCTTTATCCTCATATATATCATCCATTCCTTCACCACGTCATAAATCTATTCATATATCCACCAACCCCAACTATCCATCATTCAACATCATGCAGCATCCAGCCATTATTTCATCCACCATCCATCTCATATATCATCCATCCCGTGATCACTCCAATCCTATATCTATCCATCATTCACCCACGCTCCCATCAATTAGCATCGTATCCCACCCACCCAAATACATCCCCATTCAACGATCATTACATCCTCTATTTCCATCATTATCCATCTCAGATATCTCCATCCATCCTTTCATCCCGACATCCATATATCGATCCATCATTCACCCATCGCTACATCCATCTATTCATCTATCCACCCACCCAACTATCCATCCCTCCATCCATATATCTATCCATCCATCCATATATCCATCCTTCTGTCCATCCATCCATATATCCACCAATTCATCTTTTCATCCATCCAACTATCCATCTATCCAACTATCCATCCATCCTTATATTTATTCATCTATCTATCCATCCATCCATATATTAATCCATTCATCCATCCATCCATCTATCTCTCCATCCATCCAACTATCCATTCATCCATCCATCAATCCATATACCCATCCAACCATCCATGGATGGATAAATTTGAGCGCATGGATCTCATAATGGCCTCAGCAAAAGCTTAATGAAAAGAGCAACTAACAATCAGGAACAACCTCCTGTCGTTCCTCCAGTTCAGCCAAACCACACAAGAAATAAAGTTCTGTCAGGATTGTACAACATTCCCACAGTCAGGAGTGCTGTAGGTCTCAGGCTTCTGATTTAATGCTTTTGTGCATCATCAGAAACATCAAATCCTAACAAAGGATTATGAATGGAACAGGACAATGAGTCCAGCCTCACTATAACGCAGCACCCATGACTGCAGAAGCCTCAAGGATATACTATCAGAAATATGAAAAGAAACAGTCCCATGAGAGCATGACAAAGCCAACGGGAATACAAATGATTTCCATTACTCCTCATTTATGACCCGAAGAGCTTTTTCAAATAGTCCAAAAAGCTCCTTTGACTATCAACCAAAAAAATATTCATACTCGTAATGGAAGGGCTCTACAGAAAATGTCAAATTAATGAAAGGCTACTTTGAATAATTCATATGCCATTTGAAAATTTGTTTGTGACTGAGTTGCAGAAATGTTGTGAAATGGAAACTGCGTCTCTGCCCTTTGAGTTCAACTTAATTTTAAAAAGCTTCACTGCATAAGAGTGTCCAATAATCTCATAAAAACGTTTTCATCCTCAATCTGTGCTCATGCAGAGAGAGTGATATTCTAGAGCAGTGGATCTGGTGGGTCACGCCCTAAAAACGAGCCTCGGGTCTGTTCTGATGGGTCGTGGGAAACAAGGGGAAAAACAAGGCTGAATGCCAATATAAAAATGCAACAGGCCATATAAACATGCATAATTAGAATAGCTAAATAAATAAGCGCAGGTTTGAAGGAGGAGAAAAAAAACCTCCCAAATCCTTTGTTGTTGACGTCAAAGACTTTGCATCTAAACTCCTTGCAAATTCATCTGTCACTTGCTAGAAGAGAGTCTAATTAGCCAACATAAAAATGAAAAAAAAAAATAATCCTTTATAAGATCTTTTACAACTTATTTCTTTTTTCCCTTAAATTTTGTACTTTTTTTTATTATTTTAAATACTTTTTTACTCGTTTATATAATTATAAAATGACATATTTTAAGGTTCATTTTATGCCTTCTGTCTTCCCAACTCCGTACTGTGCTGATTGCACTGCACTAGAGTCCCAGTGTAAAATCTGGTTCCTAAAGCAAAACCAGTTGAGAACCACTGATCCAGACCAACCTGGATCCCTTACCATCAGCCAATGTAGAAGCACATTGCAACACAGAAGGTATAAAACAGAAAACACATCTGCTTTCTGTGAGACTCACAAGAAGAACTTCTCCTCCCAGACTGGGTTGAGATTGCCAAAAACGGTTTTGGTCCTGCGTTTGGTCTTTCCCACTTGTACAGTGACGTAGGGGTCGCTGGAGCCCGTCTTGTCTTTGGCTTGCAAACCTTGAGCACATGCAACTAGAGAAGAAAGACAGAAAAAAGACAACGTTTTGTGAATTGGGCATTCATGAAACAAGCAAAACAGCATTTGCATGGGAGACAACAATGACTGAAGAAAAGAGAAACTACCTGCACTAACTGAGGCTTCTGAGTGCATTATACTGATGCTGACAGAAATGCATGAATTGCATTAAAAAAAACACACACCGGCGTGTTCAAAATTGTGACATTGTTTGAATTTATTATGTGAAAATGTTGGTGCCCAGAGCAGGGTTATAGTAGTTAATTAAAACTAAAAACTTAATTACATATATATTTTTAATTACATTCAATAAAATAAACTTAACTGAAAATAATGACTTTATATATTTTTCCGCGAGTTGCAAGGAAAAACATTTCGAATTTTCAATTACTTTAACTACTAAAATAGCTAAAACTGAAGTACTAAAATGGAACAAACTAAAATAAACATGTGTTATTTACAAACATATATAAAAAAGAAAACCAAAAATATAAAGTAAAATCTAATTCAAAATATTACTAAAATCTTACTTAACACTGGCTCAGGGGCTTTATACAATCTAAATAATATAGATTTTTCAATGTTGTAAATAAAACAAAGATTAGTGGAGGATGTTTCATAAGAAAATGCTATTTCAATTTACCTACTGCAAAAATTCACGTTTAATTCAATGTGTTACTTGTCATTAATTTGTAATTATTTGGGCATGTGCATCAATTTCTCCACCCCACCCCCACCCCCCTCCAAGTGAAACAGTTTCTACAGCATTTTAAAAAAATGTAGGCCCACAATACATCTTTGAACTTCAGTCATGTCTGGTGTGTATGTGTGCAGGGCCGTTTCTAGGCATAGGCGAGCTAGGCGGTCGCCTAGGGCGCCACCAGCTGAAGGGGCGCCAATGAGCGCATGTACTGGCACTTTTAGCAGGGTTGTGAGATAAAGAGTGGCACGGTCACCCTGAAATATGACTGCCGCCCCCACTGGATCCCCCAACAATATTGGGCTAGAGTACTGTCAATCTGAAGATGCATGTATGCCATTGGATCAGAGCGCTGTCAATTGCTGCCAGATTGTTGCATGCATTTGGAGCACTCAACAATGCCATTAGATCAGTGGGCTCCGTCAGTGCTTTGGCAAGGTAACACTTTTTTTTTGCCATGCAATAAAGCTAAGTTCAAAGGCCAATTTAAAATATTGGTTCAGTAAATAAAGTGCACAAAATCAGTATTTTGTTTAGCAGTATTTGTGGCACTTTTGTGGCACATTTGTCAAAATATTTGTGGCAGATTTGTCCAAAAGGTTTTTTGCGCCAATGCATTGTTAAAAGATCAGCGTGTCATGTAATATTCACAAATAATCTTTAACATCCAATTAAAAAATATTTATATAGTAAAATCGCTAATTCACGAGATCAATACATCATTTATTAGACCGCTTTGTCGAGTTAAAAGCATCCTTACGGAGGTGTCGAAATGCAGAATCAATTCATTCACTTCCAACAGCACTTAATAGGAGCAGCGTCATAGAGGGCAGAGCGACACGTTTTTTAAAGGGGATGTTAACGCGTTAACGAATAGCAAATGATTAAGTAGCTGCACTGGTTAATTTTATGCCACTGATAAAGCTTTCATATGTAGTTTGGGGTAACAAAGGGATTTATAGGTTTGACTGAAATAATAATACAATAACTGACACTTTAAATCAATGTTTCAAGAAACAACAACAAAAAAAATTGAACAAAAAACAAGCCAGTGATAATATCTAAACAATATGATAGGGGGTATATAGTATCCAAATCAAAATGTATTTATGTGCGATTTATGTGTAAATTATGTGCAATAACTTAGACACTAGGGATTGTTACATAGGGCTATAAAGGCATCTAGTGGCAACACAATGATATAACAGATACTAAATTGTGCAAAATGTTTATCTTAACAGTCAATGTACAAATAATGCATTCAGATTTGTGGAAATCAATGCACTGAATCTCCACAAATTATTGTCGTTACTCTGACAACCAATTGAATGTGACAAGCAAACGGTGTCTGAAAAATAATTAATATATATATATATATTAAATTGGGGGGGGGGGCAATAGGATTTCGCCTAGGGCGTCAATTGGCTAGAAACGCCCTGTATGTGTGTATGTACAGCACCATTAATAACTAAAGAGTCAATTCAAAACAGACGAATGTGCAACAATACAACATAAAAGCAGTGTGTAGCCTGAGTGGCACTGAACTCAGTCAATGGGGATGCCATTCGTCACAGAGCCAATAGTAGTTCACAGGAAGCTCTCGTCTCATTAATTATGAACGAGCAGGGTGCTAAATTATTCAGGGAACATATATCCTTGGGCTTGGAGACAGACAGAGATTGGTGCAATGTCACCGGGCCAGTTGAAGAGGGTAATATAGTCGGGATAGTTTAGCTGGAATGAAAGAAGGACGGCTCTCTGAGTGTTTGTGTGTGTTTCCAGAGCTGTGTTCACACATTCGTGTCACATCAGTATGTCTCACAGTGACGCTTAGATTGTTTTTTGCTCATGGCACAACAATCTATGCCTGTACTGCAAAAAAAAATATAATAATTGTATCTCCTATTGGGTATGTTTGTGTTTCTTAAAAAAAAAATCCAAACATCCTTAAAAAATGATAAATGTACTTGAGAAATTAAAATATTAATTTTATTGTTCGTATCCCTTTGGCAAATAAAACATTTGGAATAAAAAAAATTACAATTAAAAACTTTTTATCTCACAATTCTGAGGAAAATGTCTGAATTGCAAGATATAAACTCAGGGTTGTGAGGAAAAAAAAGTCATAATTATGAGGAAAAAAAGTTGCAATTACCTTTATTTTTATTGCATGAAAAAAAAACAGAATTCAGAGAAAAACTGTAAAAAATTTCAAGATAAAAACTCAGAATTGCGACGAAAAAAGTCTGAGTTTATATCTTGCAGTTCTGACTTTTTTAAAGATATAAAGTGAGAATTGCAAGATATGAACTTTCAATTACAAAAAAAAAGTCTGAATTGTGAGATTAAAAGTCGCAATTACCAATATTTTTAAATTCCGTGGTGAAAACGGGCTTAATACACCACAGAAAATGTTGTTTGATTTATACTTAAAAAAGAAAGGGGAAAAAGACAACAATTTGCCAACGGGTAATAAAAATACATTTATTTCAAGAAAAGTTTTGTAAAAGTAAGTTTTGAAAAGTTTCGTTTTGTAAATTTGATCAAATAAAGGTAATTCAAGTAGATTCTCTGAAACAAGCATTTTTACATCTCAATGACATTTTTTATGGATGTGACATTTTATAGCAAAAACAAGACAGAAATAGAAGAAAATGTTTTGCAGTGTACGGTCACCTGGTTAATGCGTCAGTCAAATTAAATCAGAATTCACAGAGGCCAGTGTTTATGAAGCCCTTGATAAATAAATCATTGTATGAATACTTTCCAAAACGGGAGATTCGATCGTACGCCAGGATAAATTAAAGCAGAGAGCTGTTTTTCTCTCTGTGTTCTGTTGACACTCTGGCAGCGTTGCAAGCTTGGCAATAATTCACAGTCTCTGTTGACCCTCAAAGTCAGGTGAAGGAGCATCACTGATACGGACACACAGAGCAAACCTGGAAGATCAAACATGACTGAAACAAAGCAATGCGAGGACGTGCATCTGGAGATGGACAGAAACGGTTCTTTATGACTCGGTTTGAGCTGTCAGAAAACAAGCAAAACTCTCGGCACATTTCCCAAATTAAACTGAGCAGCTTTCCTCGCCGTAGGGTCTCTTCCAGTCGCAGACATAGAGACGCACAGACAGACACAAGAGCGAATCTCAGGAAACTTAGATATAACACCAACAACTAATAAATAAATACTGTAAAATATTTTTATATCAAACTTACATTAATATACATATAGTATGAAAATTATTAAAATAAAAAAAATAATAAACATAATATTCTGAAAAAAAAATATAATAAAATAAACTTCATATAAAATGAAAACTTCAAGAACATGCATCAGACGATCTACACATATTTTTTTATCATTTTACAATGTGAAACAGCAACACATAATAGAACGATATGAACACCAACCAAGAAAATTACATAAATAAAATACAATCAATATTTTATATTAAACTGTATAACATAGTTAATGAAGTATAATATATATATCTTATTACAATAATCATAATTAATAATACATTATTAAAAGGAGGAATTCAAAGAAATCTCTATTATAATTTATTCTTATAATAAGAAAGTTAAATGTTAAAATAATATAGTTAATATATTTTTCTCATTTATATTATATTAATTTGTAAATATAATATATAATACTGTCAAACGCTTAATCGCGAGTATCGCAGAAAAATTAAGTTTTGGTTAATCATATATGGGGTGTACTGTGTATATTATATGCATATATAAATACACAACACACACATTACAGTCTTTGTGAAAATATTTACCTGCATTTTAGATGGATATATTTATATTCATAAAATTTTCTTATATATAATATATTGAAGATAAAACAAAACTATTTCGGAACTATATCCATGCAGGTGTGTGTGTGTGTTGTAATATTGCATATAAATATACACATCACACACACATATAGTATGTAAACAAAAACTTTTTTGTATGCGATTAATCGCGATTAATCGTTGACAGAACTAATAAAGATACAAGAATAAATAAATGGAAACATAAAAATCTAAGAATACAATAAACATATTTGCCATATTAATCAAAAAATAAAAGTTAAAAAAATGTAATATTTTTTTTTTTCTTTTACCATGTTTTATATTTCAAATTTGATGTTTTTTTTTTTTAAATAAAAATAAATATTTATATCATACAGGAATTGTACACATTAAAAAATGTATAATTTATAACTGATTAATTCCGTCTAGTTCTTATATTCTATAGCAATAAATAATTTTATATCTAAAATATTTGAGAAATATAAATAAGTCTAGTTTCATATAAGCCTACATTAACACATTATCAATAAGCTATTTCTCATTTTGGTTTTTGTGTGAAATGTGTTGATGTTCTTGTTAGGTGATGTGAGATTCGCTCATTGCTCACCTGTGATGGTGATTTTAGCAGACCACTTGGACGTTCCCTCCAGCACAGCCTGTTTGGCCGTCTTCAGGTGAGCGTTGCAATCTTCCTTCGAGAGCTGAAACATCTCCTGGATCACCTCGAACACCTCGGGCCGGTTCTTCTCCCTGATCTTCATCCGCTCCTTCATAGCCATGATGATGTTTTGGGTTTTGTCCTCGGCTCCGTGTTTTGAGCTCTTCTCCACAGCACCTGCAGAGTGATTTACAGTACACGTGTTCTTACATGATCACTGCTGATATGAGCTGCCGTTACAATTTGCACACTGTCCGCACTAAATAGTATGCAAGTTATAGAAAAACGCATCCTGCTGGATTCTAATTATTTCCGTGCACATAAACGTACCTCTAAGCACCTACATTTTTGTCAGAAAACATGCCAACAACAGGCTAATCATGTTAACAACATGTTAATCGTTCTACAACATGCTAATCATGCTAAAACATGTTAAAAACATGCTACAGCATGTTAGCAAAGTGCTAACAACATGCTAATCATGTTAAATCATGTTAACATGCTACAATATGTTAGCAATGTGCTAGCAACGTGTGATCCTGCTCCCCCCCATTGTGTAATCTCCACCGCTACTATCATGTTAGGGACCTGTCTGAATCATTTACAACACTGAGAATCATGTCTACAAACCGTAGTATTAAACTTTTGTTTCATGGTCCCCTGCTCCCCTCTCGTTAAGCCCTGGCTGCCCCTGTGCACCTCCATGGTAACAACCATGTGAGCCAATCATGTTGCACCCACTGGGCTAAAACTAGTTGTCGCAGGCCTGGTGTGTACTAGCGATTAGAGCTCCTGTCATGCTCAGCCGAAACACGGCTTGTACGTGACTAACACCCGATGAACACACAATGTAATCATGTTTATAAAAACAATATGGTAATGTGCTAAAAAAACCAAGTGCATAGCAAGGGCTCAAGATAATGCTAAAACCTTAGCATGGCAATCATGACTTTAGGCAACTAGGGATGTATCAAGGTACCAACATGCTACCAACATGCTAATCATTCTAAAAACATGCTAGCAACATGATAGCAACATACTAATCATCCTAAAAAATGCTAATCATGTTTTTAAAAAAAATGTTAAATCGTGTTAAGAACATGTTAAAATATGTTTGCAATGTGCTAGCAAACATGGTAAACATGTTAGAAACATGTTAACAACGTGTCAATAATGTTAACAACATGTTAAAATGCTAACCATGCTAGCAACATACTAATCATGCTAAAAACATACATGGCAATCATGCTAGCAACATGCTTATCATGTTACCAACATGCAATCTTCTCAAATATGTAGAACCTATAACACCCATTGCCCAATCATGCAAAGTTTACAAGATGCTAGGAAAGAACATGGTAATCAAGCTGAATAACAAACATGTTATATACTATTGGTTAAAAAAACTAAGTGCTTAAATAGTATGCAATGTGCTAGTAGCCCCGCAACCTTTGAGCAAATACTATGTTAGAAAATGTATTAGAGCAAAGACATGTTAATCATGCTATACAGTTACAAGAATTATAGCCCAATTGTGCTATCGATCAACAATGTTATAGCTTCACGAGCGGCCTCAATGTGCAACTTATGTATATAACTCCTATTAATCTAGGTTGCCTTAAACTTTCAAGCTTTGGCAACAGCTTCAAACTTTCAGGTCAGACTTTCTCAAGCCAACCTAAAGTTTGTCTTTAGTCTCAAATATTACTTTTAAGTGAAGAGCAAAAAATAACTTAACCATACTGACTGCAGTTTACTCGACGGCCACCAGTGTCGCTAATAACACAGGTTTCTAAATTCTTCATATATATAGTCCCTTTAAGAGCTAATAGCCATTTAGTCCAGTTGATTTTGAAGTATATTTAGTATTGCAGATCTCTAGATGACTTAGTGGAGTACAGATGACTCACTGTATCCCTCGGCACCCTATTAAAATGAATAATTCATTCAGAGAAGCATCATAAACACCAAGTGAAAGCTTTATAAGGGTGTTCAAGAGGTGCTGGATATAGGAATAAAACAGCGTGACTGTTTACAGGTGTCTCGCCCCAAATGTGACCTGAAAACGACGGAGGAATTGTTGGTCTTCACCCCCATACAAGTCTCTAACTGCCAACTCAATGCACCTTAATTTCATTAAACAATTCACAAAAACTCAACATAGCTCTGTAAATAGAGGGGCTCATTTAATAAACGCTCTTGTACCGGCCATTTGTGTCAGTGCAGACGGCAGCGTGAGGTCTGTACTAGGGAACTCCTTCACATATATCTCAGCCCCAGTCTGACTTTAGCGCACGTCTGAGAGCTCTGTACTGCGCACTGGAGTCTTACCATAGAGAAAATGGTTATTCTCTTAGTGACGGGTGAGTGAATGTTTGAATGGAATACCAGGGGAAACATATAAAGACACAAAATAACAAGCTGACCGAAAAGAAAAGGTACCACCTTCAGGTGAAGAGTGAGGGCTTGGCAACGCGATGTGACAGACAGACAAAGGCATTTCAAAATGATGAGCACTGCTTATGGGCTTGCAGCGTGATAAAGCAGACTTACATTTTCTGAAGAAAAATGAGCGTTCGCCCATGCAAAACTCACTGTTACAATGCTAAAGTGTAGCTGAGGAGTGTTTTTCAGTTTCTGCAGCATTTCACGATTCAGTGATTGTGGAACACGACACAAAATCACTTTTTTTTTTTTGCATAATTGATGCATAATTCACCATTAACTGCAAAATAAAAAAGCGCAGTGCTACTGAGATATCGACTCTTTAGTCTGATTACTGTTTTAATGTTATCACTAACATGCAAACAAGACCAGATCGGAAAGATGCCTCGTGTGCTCTTGATTAACTGAAGTAACCAGCTGTAGCTTTAATAAGGATCAGTATATTTAAGTCATGCACAGAAGTGATTTATTTTACATTTGATTATTTAAATTCTGTAGTATTTTGTGTGTTTCTGCCACAGATCAACAAACAAAACTCGGAAATGGTGTTGCAAAAAAAAGTCAAGGCATTGTGAGAAGTTGCAAGTACCAATTATTTTTTTCAGTCACGTAGGTGTTCAGGAATACAACCCTAATCCAGTCTGAATGAAAACACTAATATTCCATGCCTTTTATTATTGTCTGTGTGTAAAGGTAATTGGTGAACCTTTATCTAATTGTTTGATACGTTATTTTTTAAATATTTGTATTGTCATGACAAGTTGCCTGTAAGAATAACCAACAATAAACAAGCTTTCTGCATTTTTTTTAATGGTTTAAAGTATGCTGAACTTTGATTGTAACATGTCAGTGGTCAAAATTGTAGCCTGAGTGGTAAATGTTGGGTATGCCTACTGATATTTAAATCTAGGCACACATATCTTTGACGACACACAGGTCTGTTAATTACCACCCACAAAATCAGCATTTGATAGCGAAATAAATAAATAAGATATTTAATTACACATAATAAAAAAACCGATGAAAATCTTGGTGGGGAATTTGGCTCTTAGCATCTATGTCTCAAAGACTTTTACACCCATTTTAATGCAGAGGTAATAGTGATGATTGACTTAGAAGTCTTAATGGTGAATAAAAGTCCAACTGCATTCTCTAAAGATGGATTTGAGCTTCTCCTCTCTTGCTTATATGATCATTTGGAGCACTGAGATCAGGTAAAGAGGGCTGAAATCTGAATGACTGACTCACGTTGCAGACAGTCTGCGTTCAGGAGGTCCTGGCATTTCTCGTGGCATTTGACCCCACATTCGGTGCAGCGCATGCCCTGCCGGGCAATGCCCCACAGCAGACCCTCACACTCGTGACAGTAGGTGGGTGCCGTGGCCGTCCACACCTCAAAATTATGGGGCGTGGTGGAGGAGATGGGATAGATCAACGCTTGCAGGGTCTTTCTGAGCACGTGCAGTTTCTGTGAAAAGAGAGAATTTACATCAAGAGGGCAGAAAGATGCACAATCAATGTTTTTCTCAAATCAATGAAGGTCTTAGAAGAAAAATGAGCGTTCGTAGTGATCACAGCACTCGATATGCACACTACCGCTGTGAATAAATGTGGTTTAAAAAACATAAATTTATTTTATTACTGTTTCCAGGATAACTTGTGCTCCTTAGAGTAGCTACCAAGAAAAACACTGCAACTCTGAGAAAGATGAGCATCAAGTATGTAAAAAAAAAAATACTTTGATATTTTGGAGACTCGTTACTTATTTTTCTAAATATTTTTGTATTTGCTCTGAAATGGTTTAAAGTTTATAAATAAGAGGCATTGTTATTTAATATCATTGAGATGCTATTATAGTGTTTTTTAAATATATTGTAATTGTAGTTTTTGTTTATTTTTCCTATTTAATTTTAATGAGCTTTTTGAGATATTTTTTGCGTGTTTTGTAACTTTTATTATCTATTGTTTTTTATGTCTACATAGCTTTTATTCATTTTAGTACATCAAGTTAAACTAAATGAACATAAGAATTGTTGTTTTGGCAGATAGCTGAGATAAAATAAGTTTACTTTTACAGATAAGTTTAGTTAACATCTGTTTGACTTAATAATCATATTTTATGGTTTTATCTAAGTGGATTGTTTATGTGTGCACAAAGTAAAAAACTATTTAAAATATATTATTATATAAACACGATTATATATAATATTACACACCTTTTTAGCTAAATTAAAAAGTAAATAAAAAATAAAATAAAACTACTGATTTAAATATGAATATTTAAGGATTTTCGTTGATATGGATCAGTATAAAAATGCATAGCAATATTTACCTACACATATTTTTAATGAAACACATGAAAACTGGGGCTTTAGTGAATCAAGTTTCAAAACAATCACTATCTCCAGCCAAATCAATGTGAGTATACTGTGAACATTAAATGCATAATATCTATTTTAATTATTAATCTGACATATATTTCTAAATCAGATTCATATACATGCTCTGTAGTTCAAGATCTCCGCTCATAACAAAACACTCACAGATGCCTCGGTCGGCTGGTGTTCACTAATTATAGCGCACATGTGAAGCCCACACAGTGTTTTCAATCTGTCCTTGTTGAGACTAACAGGGTGAATCTCACAAAACCAAACCTGTGAAGAACATGCACGGTATGCCACATTTCACCCCCAAAATAAACAGAAATATATATAATAAGCTTATTATTCCGTCCTACTTCCTTTTGAATCTGAAGTCATGTTCTTGACAGGTTTCGTGGGATTCGCTCAGTGGACATTCGTATTTGTTGTGAATAGTTTGCTTTCACAGGCAAAAGTGGTGGAGAGAATCTGATGGCATCTTCTGTATCCTTATGAAAGAGCAGAATTAATGTGCACATAAATCTGTCCTTTTACAGCTGGAAAAGACAGAGTGAGCGAGAGTGAAGTAGAGGTGGGCTGGTGATGTACGGCACTTTCCTTTCCCATGATGCACTTTTGCTGAGACGTGTGTTCTGCTCTCCGCCCACAGAGTCATTACGTTAAGAGCTGCCGAGATTTCAGCGTCCAAACGGCTATTAATGAAATAAAGCAAACTAAAAGTACTGCAGAGTGAAAATGCAGGCTAATTAGCAAAGTAAACCTAAAAATAGACAAACTGAGAAACTTCCCTCATCGAACTCTCTGAGGGGAAATTTTGACACATTGATGCATTGATGCAACAGCATCAAACACGAAGTGAAAAAAATAACTGATAATGCACAAATGAAACTGTACCGAATGATTAATGGTGGTTGTCTTAGATATATAAAAACCCTTAAATGGGTCACATCATACATTTGGTCAATTAACTTTTCCCTGAGATCCACTTATGAAGTCAAGGTTTAATGCATGAGTTGTGTTGAATGTTTCTTCACCAGATTTGTAGAAATGTAGCATTGCATCAGTGTCTCAGCAATGGATGCTCTGCAGTGAATGGGTGCCGTCAGAATGAGAGTCCAAACAGCTGATAAAAACATCACAATAATTCACCACACTCCAGTCCATCAGTTAATGTCTTGAGAAGCCAAAAGCTGCGTGTTTGTAAGAAAAAAATCCATCGAGACGTTTTAACTTCCAAAAGTTTGTCTTGTCTAAAACAGGAGAGAAATCTGCACAAATCAAGCCAAAACGGTTCTAAAATATATATTTGTTTAGAGCTGTTTTGGCTTGTAAACGGTGCTTGATCTGTTCACATTTCTCTCCTGATTCAGACAAGACGGCCTTTTTGAAGGAGTGGATTTCTTGTGGATTATTGTGATGTTTTTATCAGCTGTTTGGACTCTCATTCTGACGGCACCCATTCACTGCAGAGCATCCATTGCTGAGACACTGATGCAGTGCTACATTTCTGCAAACTATTCCTTTATCTCAGATATGTGATGTATTACCACAAAAATCATCCCTACACAAACACATATGATCAAAAAAATGTAATTATGTTTGTCATACCAACTTCATATATATATATATTGCATTTATGAGGTCTGATTGCTGCTGGCCGTTACATGCTCGACCCGTAACGTTATGCAAATAAGGAGGAATTAACAGCTGGCAAAAACGGAAGAGGACTTTCCAATTTAAACTAGCGACTCTGGAGCAACCAGATGAGTTATCCTCCAAATTAAACACTGGGCTATCAGCCAGAGAGAGAGGGAGTATCCATGGAGTAATCGCTCACGCTGAACAAAGCAGTCAGGAGTGTCACAAACTCCAGCAGAAATGAGGGATGGAGGAATTAAACCATCTGTCAAAACACATAGCCGGTGATCCACACGCCTCACAGCATCTTAAAGGTGGAGGGCGCATATTCAAAATAAACAAAGCGGCAACCAGGTAGCCTAGTTTGATGACGCTGTGACTGAGTGAGGAATCATGGGAGTTGTAGTCTTCATCCCCACAGCAGATGCAATCCAACGGGACTCGGGCAGAAATCATGTTCAAGGATGAGCCCCATCCCCAGATTTATTAACGAGTAGAAGAAGAAGGGTGATGGGCTGAAACAGCCGTCGAAGCGACCGAGGCACTGAACGAGCGCAACACACGGCTCGAAAGCAGCGGAGCTTTTATTATGCCACAGTCGACTGCTTCCGCTGCTTCCGGTCGTGCGTATGTGGGGTAAAGCAGCGGAGCTTTTTTTATGCCACAGTCGAGCGCTTCCGCTGCTTCCGGCTGTGCATATGTGGGGTAAAGCAGCTGAGTTTTTATTATGCCACAGTCGAGTGCTTCTGCTGCTTCCGGTCGTGCGTGTGTGGGTTAAAGCAGCGGAGCTTTTATTATGCCACAGTCGAGCGCTTCCGCTGCTTCCGGTAGTGTGTGTGTGGGGTAAAGCAGCGGGGCTTTTCTTATGCCACAGTCGAGCGCTTCCGCTGCTTCCAGGTTCGTGCGTGTGTGGGGTTTGCAAGAAAGCGGGCTTTTATTATGACCACAGTCGAGCGCGTCCGCGCTTCCGGTCGTGCGTGTGTGGGCGTGTTTTTTAAAGCAGCGGAGAGCTTTATGATGCCACAGTCGAGCGATGCGCGGCTCCGGCTGGCGTAGTGGGGTAAAGAAGCGGGGTTTTATTATCCACGTCGAGCTTGCTTCGATCCTAACGGGGGTGAGTGTGGGGTAAAGCAGTGTAGCTTTTATTATGCCACAGTCGACGGTTTCCGCTCTTTTTCCGGTCGTGCGTATGTGGGGTAAATCAGTGGAGCTTTTATTATGCCACAGTTAAGCGCTTCCGCTGCTTCCGGTCGTGAGTGTGTGGGGTAAAGCAGCGGAGCTTTTATTATGCCACAGTAGACCGCTTCCGCTCCTTCCGGTCGTACGTATATGGGGTAAAGCAGCGGAGCTTTTATAATGCCACAGTCAACTGCTTCCGCTCCTTCCAGTCGTGCGTATGTTGGGTAAAGCAGCTGAGCTTTTATTATGACACAGTCGAGCTCTTCCGCTGCTTCCGGTCGTGAGTATGTGGGGTAAAGCAGCGGAGCTTTTATTATGCCACAGTCGACGCTTCCGCTCCTTCCGGTCGTGCGTGTGTGGGGTAAAGCAGCGTAGCTTTTATTATGCCACAGTCGACCGATTCCGTTGCTTCCGGTCGTGCGTATGTGGGGTATAGCAGCGGAGCTTTTATTATGCCACATTCGAGCGCTTCCGCTGCTTCCGGTCGAGCGTATGTGGGGTAAAGCAGCTGAGCTTTTATTATGACACAGTCGAGCTCTTCCGCTGCTTCCGGTCGTGAGTATTTGGGGTAAAGCAGCGGAGCTTTTATTGTGTCACAGTCGAGCGCTTCCGCTGCTTCCTGTCGTGCGTTTGTGGGGTAAAGCAGCGGGGCTTTTAGTATGCCACAGTCGAGCGCTTCCGCTGCTTCGGGTCGTGCGTATGTGGGGTAAAGCAGAAGAGCTTTTATTATGCCACAGTCGACCGCTTCCGCCGCTTCCGTTCGTTGCGTGTGTGGGGTAAAGCAGAGGAGCTTTTATTATGCCACAGTCGACAGTTTCCGCTCCTTCTGGTCGTGCGTATGTGGTGTAAAGCAGCGGGGCTTTTATTATGCAACAGTCGAGCGCTTCCGCTGCTTCCGATCGTGCGTATGTGGGGTAAAGCAGCAGAGCTTTTATTATGCCACAGTCGATCGCTTCCGCTGTTTCCGGTCGTGCGTATGTGGGGTAAATCAGTGGAGCTTTTATTATGCCACAGTCGGCCGCTTCCGCTGCTTCCGGTCGTGCGTGTGTGGGTTAAAGCAGCGGAGCTTTTATTATGCCACAGTCGAGGCTTCCGATGATACGGTAGGTTGATCGTATGTGGGGTAAAGCAGCGAGCTTTTATTATGCCACAGTCGACCGCTTCGCTGCTTCCGGTCGTGCGTATGTGGAGTAAAGCAGCGGAGCTTTTATTACGCCACAGTCGAGGGCTTCCGCTGCTTCAGGTCGTGTGTATGTGGGGTAAAGCAGTGAAGCTTTTATTATGCCACAGTCGACCGCTTCCGCCCCTTCCGGTCGTGCGTATGTGGGGTAAAGAAGCGGAGCTTTTATCATGCCACAGTCGACCACTTCCGCTGCTTCCGGTCGTGCGTGTGTGGGGTAAAGCAGCGGGGCTTTTTTTATGCCACAGTCGAGCGCTTCCGCTGATTCCGGTCGTGCGTATGTGGGGTAAAGCAGCGGAGTTTTTATTATGCCACAGTCGACTGCTTTGCTCCTTCCGGTCATGCGTATGTGGGAAAAAAGTAGCTGTTTTATCATACTAGATACATTGAAAGTTCTGTTATAATGCTACTCTGTGCGCTCGTCACCTGTCTAATAAAACGCACAACATATTAAAGCATCGTTGGTGTGTCCATGTTTTCTACAAAACAAAAGGAAACACGGGGTATGAAATTCATGGCAGGCGACACAACGACACTATGTACACTGTCTAGTGGTTTTTGGATATTAATTTAAAAAATGTACATATGTGCCTTTTAACAGATCGTTCAGCCCAACAAACCGACACACCTCACGCAACACGACGTTCAAAACCCTTTCTTTGTGTCAACCGGGAAAAAAACCAGCATGTAGTTGGAACGACTTGAAGGTGAATAAATAAAGATTTTAATTTTTTGGAGGAACTAAGCCTTTAACTGTTGGAAAACAGCAGCTCGTCCTCTGAGAAACACCAGCCAATGAAATGTTTGGAAGCGTCCTCCACGCCTGCAGCTCTTGGCTTCCAGACCCACTGCGGTGATGTCTTTGGTTGGGATGTGTTTCTGAGCTGGAGGCCACGGCAGGTGCTGGAAATGCTGTGATGCCACACCATTAATGTGTCTGAAGACCTGCTGCCTGCATCTGTACAGATCATGAGCACTACTGTTCACAAGTCTGAGGGTTTTCTTTGAAAGAAAGTAATACTTATATTAGCAAGGATGCATTAAACTGATCAAACGTGAGAGTGAGGTCATTTATAATGTTAGATTTCTATTTCAAAGAAATGCTGCAAAAATATTAATCAGAATAACTGTTTTCAACATTGATACTAATAATCAGAAATGTTTCCTGAGCTGCAAATCAGCATATTAGAATGATTTCTGAAGATCATGTGACACTGAAGACTGGAGGAATGATGCTGGAAAATTCTCAGCTTGCATCTTACAACGCTATCAAAATATTAAGCAATATTATTTTTAATTTTTAAAGGCTTCTTATAGTGAGAAATCAGATTTGAAATAAGAGTTTGTAAATTTCAGCATTCATAACTTGCTCCAGAATACTATTTTTTAAAACCAATCCACAAAAACAGCTTGTTAGGATGGATAATATTATTATTACAAAGCAGCAGAATAACTAGTAAACCACTATGTGGTAATCTGTGTTCACATCCATTCATATATATGCAAATGCATATGTAGATGTTTATATAGTGAAACATATTATGACTTCAGCCAATCTAAACACTATTGATCTTTGACTTGCAAAGCTGCATGGTTAGCAATATATTGAAAGTCTATAATAGTTTAAAATGTGAGTTTATTATGACTTAGTGTTTACAATTAATTGTTTATAAAAAACAAGCCATACAGTATGATATATCCTGTTGCTCATATGCAAAGACCAATAAATGCAGACCATTTGCATAAAAGATACGGCAGCAAAAAAACGTCAAAGAGAATAAAGAATGCTGGTCATGCAAAACTAAATAATGAATGTTTCTGGCACAGAAAACCTTGACTAACATGATCTCAGGAGATGTTTCACTGAATAATGTCACGGACCGAATCCAAACACTCTCTGTTGATTTTTCTCCCTCTTGCTGTGAGTGTTGAGGACGGATATAATGATATAACAGTTTCTGTTCTTGTTTTCCGGTGTCTTCTTAAGCATATGGGCTGCTTTCGGCACGCTGTTCTCGGAGGGATTGTGTCTCTCCCTCACATTGTTTCTTTCGCTCTCTCACTGGTGTGTTTAATGCATTAAAAAACTTCAGACATCTGTTCGGCCTACTCAGAAATCTGCTGGCCAGCTCTCTATATCTGACCCTCCTCCGTTTTAGGTCTAAGACCCGTCGAAGGCTGTTTGGAAACAGGTGCATCTAAAAGAGTGATTGTGCTGCTGCTATTCTTCAGAGGACTACTAGTGTTGGATTAAGGGCGAATGGACCGGCCCATTGGAGCTCGGCTCTGACCTGTCTATTTATCACTCGCTAACGCTGCCTTCAACCCATGCCGCAATGACTGCACTGTATAACGCGGTGAGAAAAACACTACTGCAATGCTGTGAGACTAGTGGGAATCGCTAGCTTTCCTCCAAACTTGATGCAGCAAAAAAAGGGTTGAAAAGCCACAGTTTTAATGCCAGGTTAGTGCAGTCAGATCACTGTAAGATCCATGACGTCTGATATTATGCTATCAAGCATTTCCCTAGAAACATTTTGTGCAGCTCTAAAAGGGCAAGTTCACCCAGACATAACAATTCTGTTATCATTTGCTCACCCTCTGAAAACCTATTTTTGTCCATACAGTTAAAGTCAATGGGGTCCAAAACAGCACAGGACCCCACTTGCTTTCATTGTGAGGATGCAAAAACACTGACTGTTCTTCAAAATGCCTTCTTTTGTGTTAGTCAGACAGGTTTGGAATGAAATGAAGGTGAGTAAATGAGTCGGTTTTTTTGGCGTGAACTACCTATTTAGGATTTTTTTTTTTTTTTTTTTTTAGAGAAAAAAATAGGACTTATCAGCGGTTTAGAGCTGGGGGTAACAGGCTTGTGTGACTAAACTACATTTCCCATCATGCTCTGCAGCAGGACAATAGTTATAGAGTACACTTTTACTCAGCGCCCTTGTTTCTAAAAGTATTTTTCCCATTCATTTTCTTCATAAAAAAAAAAAAACAGTTACAAGGGAATAAACATACCAAACGCTGATTTAAGCAGATAATAATAACAAAATAAATAAAATAATAAAAATAGGACAAAAACACAAACATTTACTTAATGGCTTTAATGAGGGAAAGAACTACACTCACATGAAGCATTGCAAATGACATGACTGAAAGCTGAACGCCTGGGAAAATATAAAACTATCGTTTTAAAGACAAAATGTGTATAGAGATATTTATATTTTGGCATGACTAGCTTGTTTTGACTGTCTGATTAATCTTTATGTTTGTCTTTATCAGTTCTTTATTGTCTCCATAAGAGAAATTTGTAGAGCAGTCAACGCGAAGCAGATCCGCTTTAAAAAATAACACAAACCCACACACACACACACTAAAACAAAACTTCCACTTACATACACTAAATACATTTCCCAATACCCAACACGGATTTCTTTGGAGATTTCTTTGAAGAATCATTGGTAATGTAGTTTGTCACCAGGCTTTCTGCTGTTAAACATGATTATAATAATAATTTGAAGCAATGCAAGCTGATGCAGAAGCATATACCATTGATTAACAACCTCGTAGCTCACATTATGTCTGTCTTTACTGGTCTATATGTTATTGTTAAAAATCAATTCAAAGAAAATGAATGGGATTTTTACATCCGGAGCCTGACTATTGCGCTCTGTTATAAAATAAGCAGATGCATCATACATTACACGCCTAATGCACATCCAGCTAATTTTGTTGTCACAAAAGGCATCCTGTTTTTTTTGGTAGATAAAAACAGAGAGAAAGAAATGGGAAATTACTCAGCATGTCCATTCTGTGCCTGAACGCACATCATGTTATAATTAAAACTCCCCAAACACATAAGCAGAAACTTCCCAGGCTGTGTTAGTCTTCAGCTCAGGTATATTCCTGCACTGGACATCACATCACCCTGTGTCATTCTGGGCCGTTCATTCAGCGGATCAATTAATGGGAGGGAAGAAGGTCTGGAAAAAAATTGCTGAGTGAACAAACGTTCTTTCCTCTCTCAGGGCTTTGGCCCCTCCGTCGAATTAAAGTAAAGAATACAATTCAAACGAGAATTATCGATCGACACCCAAATAATCAGAAAACATCTTAATGCGGATACAACGGCGATATACTCTTTAACACTGATAAATGCTGTTCGTTTTAAACTTTCTATTTATTAAACAAGCCTAAAATAAGTATATAAAATCACAGTTTCCACAAAAATATTGGGCAGCACGACTGTTTTCAACACTGATAATAATCAGAAATGTTTCTTGAGCAGCAAATCGATTTCTGAAGATCATGTGACACTGAAGACTGGAGTAATGATGCTGAAAATTCAGCCTGGCATCACAGGAACAATTAAGTTAACAGATATTCACATAGAAAACAGTTATTTTAAATTGTAATAATATTTCACATTTTTACTGTATTTCTGTTCAAATAAATGTGGTTTTGGCTGGCAGAAGAGACTTTAAAAAAATAAATAAATTCACTCAAATCTATATTTCATGTCCATTTATTTATTTAGTTACTGTAGTTTGTAAGTAGCAGTGTATTAAGTCAGTATTAATGAAATTAATATATACTTAGTGAGTAGCTGCTGTGCATCAGGGTTTATTTTGTGACAACGACTGAGATTAGAGATTATAAATGTCTATTTGTTTTTGCCTCTGGCTCTGATGTGTGTTTCTGTATCAGTTGTGACTTTATGCATGAGCTTTACATTAGTGCCTCATGATCGCTCCTCATTAGACTCTGACTGGCTGCTTTCAGAGTGATTTATGCACGAGTCTATATGGTGAAAGCGCTGTGCGTATGTGTGTTTAAAACTCACCAGCTCCTCGTTGTTCAGAGTCGTTCTGTTCACCAGCCCAAACGCAATGCCTGCCTTTCGAGCAGCCAATGTCTGAAATGAAGAAAGGAAACAGTGAGAAAGGCAACTCTCGGGAATGCATCAAACGCTACAGGGTAGAAATCAGTTGTGTTATGCTGAATGTTATCGTGAGACACCAAGATAAAACTTGATTACTCAGGCTGGAAAACCACTTTCACCTTCAAGCAGATATTCACTTGTTACCCTACAGAGCGCAACTCTCTGAAAGCTCTTCATTTTAGGTTCAAGAGAAGGAAATGTTGCAGAAAAGAAGAAAATTCTGCACCGTGTTATATGCTTTCATTTTATTAGGTTTACTGCGATTTTAAATATTTCAGGAGACAGACTTGATAATGAACTTGATAATGACTTGATAATGATAATGATAGCTCTATCCTAAAACTAGTGCTGCTGTCTACATAAAGCAAATATAATGAAAAACGGTCAATTTTAACAGGAAAGAACGTGTTTTTCTGAGCTTGCTGCTATGCATTTATAGGACTGTATTCTCTATTAAGGATACATGCAATCCCGCCTTAAAATGTGATCAAAATGCATGCATTTAAGAATAGCCTTAACACCACAAGTGTGCACAAAATGCTTAAAAATGCTGTCTAGTAGGTAGACGGCTCACTAGGATTTGGAACAGAGCTGACATTTTCTGTTATGCATGCTCAAATTATAAAACCGTCTTCATTTTTACGTCAAATAAAGAAAGCTCTATTATTTTTGCATGTCGAAAAATGTCCCTTGCAAACTCCAAAACAAATATGAATACATAAGTACATAAATAAATAAATACACAAAATAAATATAAACAAAAATACATGAAATGGAAAAAGTCTTCATTTTTAAATCATTAAAGAAAGCTCTATTATTTTTGCATGCTGAAAAATGTTCCTTGCAAACTCAAAAACAAATATGAATGAATGCATAAAAATATAGTATAAAAACAGATATATGTGATTAAAGCAGATAAAAAAACAGATATATGATTAAAGTGAACTTTAAGCATATTTAGCAGCTAAAATAATGTCATTTTAGTCTTTCCACCAAACACCGAACCACACAGGGGATTGTGGGATACCATAGGCAGATAAGGACACATCTGTGGTGCTTCAACTGACTAGATGAAGGTATCCAAGTATTTTTTTTTTTTTTTTTTTTTTTGCAAACACTGGATTCATTAAAATGCAAGAGACTTACCAAAGCCTAGAGTGTCCAGATGCAGGGAAAAAGAAAAAATAAAAAAAGAAACACACAAAATTAGACATTTAGCAAAGACAAGCAGCCGTTTACACACAGTAAGCACATCTCTTTACGTCATACCTGCCGCCATGCAGAAAATCAGATCGAGTTTTTGGTCTAAAGAGCTGCTGAGTGAAAGCTGCAGAGGTGAGGCTCAATCCTTAAATAACTCACCTCTGACATGCAGGAGAAATTTACAGTTCACTCATGCATTTGCTATTCAATTGTTTAGTTAAGATACTGAAAGGCGCCCTGACATATTCCTACTGTCTGCGAGTACTGCTACAAACAGACAAGACCAGACGGCATGTGTCAAAGCCAGCTCAAAAAAACACGATCCAAAGAGTTCAGGACAGAGAAAGAGAGGCAGAAAGAAAGAAAGAGTCAATGAGGGGAATGGTGAAGCCCGGTCGAACGTTCAAAAGCCACGATTAGCAATATTAGATCGGCAGCACGTGACAGAGGGGGACATACTGGACGTCTTTACACAACCGAAACTATGGGTGGGAAAGACCAAGCGGTGGATGTAAACGGCCGACTAAAGCAGGGGGGGAAGGAAAAATCGGGTAGATTTGACCTCTAATGGGAACGTCAAGCGGTTAGTGTAAGTCTCGACATGCACTGAATTGCGAGGGTTTGCTGAAGGCAGGATTCGTCTTTCTGAATTGACTAAAGCCGGCTGCAGTTTTGGGAGGGTTCAGCATCCCACCTTCCCTGTGGACAGGACTGTCGTTGCCTGAAAGCAATCACAAGCCACAAGGCGGACAGGCACAGGGGACAGAGGCATGATGGATAGACCAGATCGACCAGTACAGCACGGACTTCATCCACGCTGTAAAAGGGAGCAGTGGCGCAGGTACTTGACAGGATTTAAAAGGGCACACAGTTAAATAAGACGTCAATGAAGTCTCAGAGATATTTTGGGTTGGAGTTGTTAACAATTTCGGTTTCGCATGATCGATTGAGTAGGAAAAACAAGCATTTTGGGAGAAATCTGACAATCACGGAAAAATATCGCCCAGGTCAATATGGGACAAGGGGAATGGACCACAGGATCATGTGCAAAAACCAAAGAAACTGAATGAGGCCGTACTTACAAAACAGGGGTGGTTTTTATTAATGCAAAATATGGACCGATACGCATCAACATCTTGTCCTCAGAGAAGCTGAACAGTTGCCACAAACCAATGCAAAAATCGGGTTAAGAAAAACTTCGGTAACAAATCAAGAAAGAAAACAATGGAACAAGACACGGACTGCCAACGAGCTCAAACAAGAAAAAGAAAAAAGGAATCCTTCGAAATGTTTAAAGAACCGTTCACCCAGAAATAAAAATTTGCTGTTAATTTACTCACCCTTAGGCCGTCCAAGATGAAGCTGACTTTTTTTTCTTCAGCTGAACAGTAAAGAAGATTTTAGCTGAAACTGTGGTCCTTGGTGATTCATAAAATGCAATGGCTAAAGTTACTTTGAGAGTCAAAAAAATTATATCAGGCAACACAAAATATAAATACCCGTGGCTCCTGACGATATATAGAGGTCTTATGAAGTGAAACAATCAGTCTGTGCAAGAAACTGAACATCATTTACAACATTATTACCTTTAATCCACAGCCTGGACAAACGGTTGAACAGATCATCTTTGAACCGATTCATTTTAGCGAACTGAATGAATCAGTTCACCAAACCAGACTGAAGCTTCTGAATCAGTTTGCGGCTCGAACAGCACAGATCTAATCAAAATCAAAACTCACTTTCAGATGCCTGATAGTCACTCCGACTCGAAATGAGTCAATATACTGGCGTATCTGATCCTGTGATGAATGAACTGATTCAGCTCTCCAGTTCCTCCAACAGTCACTGAACTGAATTGACTCAGACCAAAGACCGATGAGCTGCTGATATGAGTATGCGTGAACTGAGATGCGTGATATGAGAGCTTGAATGAAGGGGAGAAAACATTTAATGTTTTTTTTTCATTGTTTATGCAAAAAGATGTGCTGATGAAGACTAGTTAATTGCTTTAGACATGTAAACCATATATATGTGACGTCATTGTGTGATTACATGAATGAACTAATGAACTGAACCAGTTCATTGAAGCGAACTGTCTGAAAGAAACAGCGACGTGGCTTGGATTAAGGTAACTAATGTGGTAATAAGGTTATTTCAGTTTCTTGCACAGACCGATCGTTTCGCTTCATAAGGCATCAATATATCGTCAGGAGCCACAGGTATTAATTTTTTTCAGCTAAAAATATTTTTAACTGTTCTACTGAAGAACAAAAGTCACCTAAATCTCGGATGGCCTGAGGGTGAGTAAATTAACAGCACATATTAATTTTTAGGTGAACTGTTCCTTGAACAAATAGAAAAAATAAATAGAAACACATACTACAGAGATGCTGTGGATCAATCATTCGCCATCTAGAATCTCATAAATTAAACAGCACTTCATTATCAATATATGAGCACTACACATTTAAAGACAAGACAGATGATTTGACCTGATTTGCAGATACTGTGGAGAACACCAGGCGGGTGACCTACTTTTACTCTGGTGGAGCGTAAAAGCCTCAAAATAGCATCAAAACATAAACACGTGTGCGCCTCCATCTTGCATGTGCTCTGCTGACAGTGTTGGATTGTAAATTCGGCCTAGTGACCGTGTGCTCGGTGGGTCTGATTGGCTAATACAGTCTTCTAAAGCTCCATTAGTCAAACATAACGGTGCCGGGTGTGATTACTCACCAGGTCTCGGACAATAGGCATGGTCCTCTTGCGACGTAAATCTGGCATGCTGTCAATGCCATAAAGTATACTGCCAACCCTGGGGATGGAGGCAGATTTAGAGTCTATTAATACCATAATCATGCTGTACGCTATGAAACATTACCCGGCTAAAAAGCAGTCGGGTGATTTACGGCACCAGCAAATAACATGGGATGGGTAGGAATAGGAAGTCCATCATAACTGCTCTTGTCTCTCACAGCCAGCCTAACTGCTTGCATGCATAGAAGAATAATTTGTCGAATGTATAAAGTTACTGTACACCGTAATGCAATGTGTTCAATTTGATTATTCGTTTCAAGTTAAATGCAGTAGATTTTTAGCATTACCTTGTGCACTAATTATTTGAGATTTTTTCAGATTAAAAAAGGTTGCATTTAATGCAATGCATTTAATGGATTTAATTGGATTAAAAAAGCAGCAGAAATATTTAATATCCTGCCTATATACTTGCATAAACAATGACACGAATTGAGTTTTCTTTTCTTTGGACCACCAAATGTTATTATTTTACATAAAATTATATTAAAAATATTTAAAATACTATTAACAATTTCCAGGGTGTGTGATACTATAGGATCACAAAATAAGGTTTTTTGTTATATTCTTAGAGTTTTTATTTGGGGGGGGGGGGATTGAACCACCAAATGTTAAAAGCAGGGTAAAAAAGGCATTAAAATATTAAACAATATTAATTTCCAAGATGATACCGAGTTGATCATATAATAATGATTTTGATTTAATTTTCCTATAGAGTTTTATTTGATTGGCCACAAATGTAGGAACTTTACACACAATTGTATTAACATACAAGGTAATACACATATGTGATATGAATTAATGTTCAGATTTTTCATATTCCTATTGTATTTATATGTAATTGGACCAAGCAAAGGAATTAACCAAAATAACTCTTTCTATCCATATAAGTCCCGAAATGGATGCAACGCAATGAAAGATAAGACAAATTAGCCTGCTGTGTTTGGAAATGTTGTTCATTGCCTAATGCATCTGTTTGAGCTTGTATCGTAGCAGTAGACAGTGACATACTGCACAGCAGGCAGTTATACGTGTATTGTATACACAGCTGTACTAAACTCTGCCGTCCTATTGCTAAATTACACACTAAAACTGGCTTAAAAACTCAATTGCTAAAATATAACTTAAAACTAAACACGTTTAGCCGGTTGGATGTTCTCATACTACACGTGCTATAAACACAGGGTTTTTCATTCACGCAGAACCACGGAAAACCTGGGTGTGTTGTTGGAAGAAGTGGGCCTCATCAGCACTAATGAGAACGGGGCCTTTAATAAGACAAATGCCAACCGTGCGGCTTTATTATTATTTGTGACGTCATTACAGAAATAAAATTCATGTCCAACGCCATTCATTCAACGGGTCATCCCATTGCAACCAATTACACTCGAATCCGGTCCCAGGGAAAATCCCAAATACCACATTACGCTCCAATTTTGCTCTTCTGCCTGCGGTCTAGCAGCAAAATAATATCTGAGCTGTTTATATGTGTGTGTGTGTGTGTGGGTGTGTGTGTGTGTGTGTGTGTGCTTTGTGTGTGTGTGTGTGGTTGTGTGTGTGGGGTTGGTGTCGTGGTCAGTAAAATGGGAGATGAAGGAAAACCCTACGGACGGGAATATGAGAGGCCACCAACACACACAGACACATATATATATACAGTATATATAACATATACAGCACCTGTAAGAGTTGTAACTTCAACACTCGTTCAGGTATGGTGCAGTGTTCATCGATCTTTCTTATTTCCCGGGTGTGTTTGGGGTTGGGTGGTGTTGTACTCACCCTCCGAGCTCGCCCCAGTGTGGCGGGTCCAGGGTTGGCAAGGCCTGTGAACAAGAAACAGCATGCTGATACTTACGCAGATGCCATAAGAACGGGACTTACTGTCTATCATTTACCTCTGTACAGTAATATATGACACACAACACACACACACACACAGTCACACACACACACAGAGTCACAATAAAGAAACACACAAACAATGACAAACAAGTGCAAATACAGACAAAATACATTATAAATATGAGATCACTACAAATCTATCTATCTATCTGTGTGTCTGTCCATCTAACTATCCGTCAATCTATCTATCTATCTATCTATCTATTATCTATCATCTATTCTGAATAATATTCTTCATCTGTCTGTCTGACTATATGAATATCTATCTATCTATCTATCTATTTTTCTATCTATCTATCTATCTATCTTCTATGATTACTATATACTGTCTATTGAAATTCTATCTATATATCTATCTGTCTATAAGCTATCTGTTATTAGTATCTATCTTTCTGTATGTCTGTCTGTCTGTCTGTATATCTATATATCTATCTATCTATAATCTATATATCTATCTATCTATCTGTCTGTCCGTCTATATGAATATCTATCAGTCTATCTGTCTATCTATCAGTCTATCTATCTATCAGTCTATCTATCAGTCTGAATATCTATATGTCATCTATCTGTCTATCTATCTGTTAGCTGCATATCTATCTGTCTATATGATATCTATCTGTTGTCTATCTGAATATCATTGTCTATCTGAATATCTTCTGTCGATCATCTATCTATCTATCTATGAAATCTAATCTATATGAATATCTATCTATCTATCTATCTATCTATCTATCTGTCTATCTGAATATCTATCTATCCGTCCGTCTATCTGAATATCTATCTGAATATCTATCATATTTATCTATCTATCTATCTATCTGTCTTTTTGTCTGTCTGTCTGTCTGTCTATCTGAATATCTATCTATCTAAATATCTATCTGTCTATCTGAAAGATATATCTATCGATTAGTATTATCTTAATTCTATTATCTGATATTATAATTGAATATCTAGCTGTCTTATCTGAATATTTACTATCTGCTATCTATTCTATCCGAGCCTATCTGAATATCTATTATCTATCTGTTATATGACTATCTATCTATTAAATATCTATCGGTCTATATGAATTAGCATCTCTCTATTTTATCTATCTATGATCTATCTATCTAATCTATCTGTCTGTCTGTCTGTTTGTCGTCTGTCTGTCTATATGAAATTCTATCGGTTATCTATCTATATATCTGTCTGTATCGAATATCTTCTCTATCTATCTGTCCTATCTGAATATCTATCTATATGTCTATCCGAATACTATCTTTCTGTCTGAATATCTGTCTGTCTGAATATCTATCTATCTGTCTATCTATCTAGCTATCTGAATATATCTATATATCTATTGAATATATCTATTTCTATTGAATAGCTACTATCTGTTATCTGAAATTATCTATCGACTATTATCGGTCTATGATATTACTTCTATCTATCTATCTATCTCTTATCGATCTAGCCGTATATCTATCTGAATAGCTTCTATCTTATCTAATCAATGTATCTATTATTATATTATCTATCTATTCTATTAGACTAATTATCTATCTTATATATCGTGTGCGGTCACTAACTATCCCGTCAATTATCTATCATCTATCTATCTATCTATTATCTATCTATCTGTCTATCATCTATATATATATCTGTCTGTCTGTCTATCATCTATCATCTATCTATCTATCTCTCTATCATCTATCCATCTATCCATCTGGGTGTTGTCCATAAATATCAGTCACTCTATCATTATCTATATTCTATCTATCAATCTATCTATCTATCACTCTATCTATCTATCATTCTAGCTATCGTTCTATCTATCTGTTGTTCTGTCACCTAACTAGCCGCATTCTATATCTATCTATCTATCGATCTAGCTATCTATGTGTGTCTGTCCACCTAAAAAGATCGTCAATCTATCTATCTATCTTGATCTATCTATCTATCATATATTATCTGTGGTGTCTGTCCATTAAACTTCAGTCAATCTATCTATCTATCTATCTATCTATCTATCTATTCTATCATTATTTTATTATATATCTGTGGTTCCTGTTTGCTTTTTCCCACCTAACTAGGTTCCAATATATCTATCTATCATCTACTTATCTATCTATCTATCTATATATCTATCATCTATCTGTCTGTCTGTCCACTAACTATCCGTCAATCAATTACATCAATCTATCTATCTATCTATCTATCTATCTATCTATCTATCTATCTATCTATCTATCTATCTGTGTGTCTGTCCACCTAACTATCCGTCAATCTATCTATCTATCTATCTATCTATCTATCTATCTATCTATCTATCTATCTATCTATCTATCTATCTATCTATCTGTGTGTCTGTCCACCTAACTATCCGTCAATCAATCAATCAATCTATCTATCTATCTATCTATCTATCCTATTATCATCTATCCTATCATATATCTATCTATTATCTATATCTATATATCTGTGTGTCTGTCCACCTAACTATCCGTCAATCTATCCATCTATCTATCTATCTATCCATCCATCCATCATCACCGAACACTGAAAAACATGCAGCACATTTCATATACATTCAAAGATGAACAAACACAGACAGAAAGTGGTGAAAAACGATAGAAGCACAGAAAACACAAGACCTCGGTGTCCAGAGCAGTGCTGTCTGCAGAAGAGAAGCAGAAAGACAGAGAGGAACGTTAGAAATAACAGCACATATTGACTCCTTTATCTATAAATAACTGCACACACTTATAATGACTTGTGCCTAATGGAGCCAAACAAATAGTGCCAGCACAGCTCATTTACGATATCTCAGTCAGAGAATAATCCCTGATACACACACACACACACACGCAAACCTTGAGACAATATATCATGTTTCTCTCATACTACACCAGCCATATAACGCTGTAAAAGCCTGCGGTGTCCAGCACAGAGAGACCGCTCATGTTTATTTAAATACACTTCAGACAATCAATATCCAAACACGATTTCTGCCAAATTATGGGCAGATTCAAACCTCAGAGATGAGGTTGCACTGATGACCATTACTGACTCTGATTTCTCATATTGCAGTAGATCATCCTCCTTCAGTCGGTCTCAAAGATCACCTCAGATGCTTTAATGTGTTTAAATATAATGGCAATGATTAGTTCAGCTTTAGTGCGATAGCTTCACAGCTCGCTGGACCATGAACGATAAAAGTGAGTTCTCAGAGACGTCAGAGGTCAATAAACGCACGTAGAAGCTGAGAAGAACAGCCGTGGAGCTTAAATCTAGCTGGTTAATAGAGTGGAGACGAGGATGGTCAAACAGAGTATTGATTAAATCTTTCCTGTTGGGCTTATGAAGGGTTACTCGTCCCTTCTGTAGTGCTCAGACCATCCTTCAGTGTCAGAGAAACACTAAACTGAGGACTAACCGGTATATATTTGGGTGTTTTATTGGCCTGTTTGTTCCAAATCGATTTTATGGCAACCAACCATCCAACTTTAACACTGTTTCACTGCCAATTAGGTTTTTAAAGGTCTTAAAATTTGTATTTTTTTTTATTTAACAACGAATCAAAATATATCTAGGTTACAAAAATCAAAAGAATATACTCTACCAGTCAAAAGTTTTTGAACAGTAAGATTCAAGATTCTCTTCTGCTCACCAAGCCTGTATTTATTTGATCCAAAATACAGCAAAAGCAGTAATATTGTGAAATATTTTTTACTATTTCAAAATAACTGCTTTCTATTTGAATATATTTTAAAATGTAATTTATTCCTGTGATTGCAAAGCTGAATCTTTAGCATCATTACTTCAGAAATAATTCTAATACTCTGATTTGCTGCTCAAAAAACATTATTATTATTATTCTTCTTATCAAAAATAAGAAAAATAATAAAAATTTATATCAAATTAATAATATGTATATAAAACATATTAAATAATTCAATTTTTCTATAATTTTTTTATGATTTTAACAAGTCAACATGCTTTTTAAAATGAAATTAAGACCCATAAAACTGTTAAGAAAATGAAAATGACTAAATTACAATGATTAAAATCACCATTACAGTAATGACTATTTGTATTAATAATATTAATAATTTAAATTGTTTTTTAAAGGTGATTAGAATTACCGCAATATTTTAAATTCAAATATTTACTTGAAATAATATTTTTAATCTCACATTTAGGTCCGGAACGAACACTTCATATGATACATCATCAATTCCTGACCATATTTTGCTTGTAGAATATGCTGTTTCACTCAGAAATATGTCAAATTACTAAAGTAAAATGGGTTATAAATGAAAAAAATCACATATAGGCATAAAGAGAATAAAAAGTTCTTATTTTGACTGATTTTAAATATTGCCAGGTCTCATTAAATTGACCCTTAAAACAAGATCACACAGTGTCCACGGTCTCTGAAATCTATCCATTTTGTGAACGGCTGAAATGCTGCAGAATATATATGCACTGAGGGATTTCTCAGACGAATTAAATTTCCTTTTAGATTTCTTGAGACGAAATGAGATGAATAATTTGGCTGTGGTTCTCAAGGCTAAAACATATCGGCCTGTGAGAGAGGTGACGGAAAAGCTCCTTCACTCATTAGGATCAGTGGCCTGTTTCCACTGAGCTCTGGCTAAATGCATCACTTTCATTAATTATGTCTTTCTGAAAACAAACTGCAGGTAGAAAATATCCCTGTTTTGCACCATTTAAATAATAAAACTAAAATATTATGACATAGTTCACAATAAAACAGACGGCTTATATACTGTAACATGTTAGATTATGCTAAAACATAATGAAAAACATTTATCCTGTGGACTGATAAATCGTGCAGAATCGACATTTGCAATGCACTTTAATTATTTATTCCATAATTGGATATATTTCCTTGTGAAACTGAGATTAGGTGTAGTATTGGAGCAAGTTATTGCATTTTAATGATTCGTTTTTTATTCATTTTTACATTAGAACAACATGCACTGATGCATCATTTACCAGAATATGTTTCAATAAAGTAAACAGGGTCAGATTAGATTTTTCTTGACTTTCGTGTCCATCTCTATGAAGAATTTTCCTAATACAGTCATAATCCTCGATTATTGAAATGCAATGCAAATGTAGAGCAATGGAAATCTGGGGCAGCTGCAGAACTGATGTATGTTTGTGGGTTTGAACAGTCAATAAAGACATTTCTATCTTAAAATATGAAAAGAGGATAGGAAACCTTCTAAACAAACATCTGCAAACGGCGGCAAGTATTTACTAACAGTGCTGCACACGTTTTTAAAATCCGTCCTCCGTGAGCACTGTGATCTAAATAAAATATTCAGAGAACGGATAGACTACTTTCAGTCAGCTGACCTCGATGGATCAGAGCGGAAATATAAAATGGATATAATAAACACGTGAAGCGAGGAGTGCCGGCTCGCACCGCTACTCTCAGAACAAGACTGATATAAGAGTCCCAACAACGCTGACCTGGTTAGCAAGCGCCCTTGGGAGGAGGAATTAGCATGTGAATGCAGTTCAGCCTAGAACTAAATGAAGATGGGTTTGGCAGGAAGAACTAATCCTAAGAGACCTCACTGTAAAAGACTCCTAAAATGTGCAGCCCTGCTTTTACAACTGAACCAAAACAGCCACGACACTCAGAGCCCCTGCACGACGGTTCCTCGTTTTATGCAAATGATTTCTGATCTGCGTTCTTTAATTAGTCGAGGAGAAAATGAGAGCTCAGAAATTAAATTGGCTGTGTGAAAACAAGGAGCTAAATACCAGCACCACTGAACTGAAGAATATTTCTGTGTTTTCATCAAGGAGGATAAACCTGGAGAGCTTTGTTTTTGTCCCTTTTAGCTTTGTTAATGAAAAATACATTTAAACAAAAAATGCAAAATATTAAAAATGTGTCCCTGGACCACAAAACCAGTCTTACATTGCTTGGGTATGTTTGTAGCAATAGCCAAAAAATTATAGATTTTTCTTTTATGCCAAAAATCATTAGGATATTATAAAGATCATGTTCCATGAAGATATTTTGTAAATTTCTACCGTAAATATATAAAAACTAAATTTTTGATTAGTAATATGCACTGATAAGCAACTTCATTTGGATAACTTTAAAGGCAATTTTCTCAGTATTTCTATTTTTTGCACCTCAGATTCCAGATTTTCAAAATATTGTCCTATCCTAACACGCACTATACAGCAAGGAAAGGTATTTATTCAGCTTCAGAGTTGGTATAATCTCAATTTCGAAACAATGACACTGAAAGATGGTTTTGTGGTACAGGGTTCACAAATGTCCTGAAAAAAAGTATAAATAATGTATATTTTATACAATCAATTATATTCTCAGGCACGTGCCAAAGTAGGTTAAGATAACAGTAGCACATGCCCCTTTTGCCTTCCATCCGAAGGGCCTTTTTTTTTTGGTTTGTTTTTTTTGTTTGTTTTTTTCTTTTTCAATAAATCAAACAGTGTGGATTACCACTGGCAGTCAACAGAATAACTCACCCCATGCTTATTGATGAATGAACTGAAGTTCTGCAGCAGCCTTGAAAAAAATCTTGCCAGGGTAAATACGATCTTGTTGTTTGAAATAAATACATGACTGTGTCTATTAAGGCATATTCTATGTATTTGAGGGTTGAGAATGTGGGATGGAGAGAGCTGGCTGGCAGTTTGCCATGCTAGTCTAGCGATAGCCTAACTTAAATCGCTGGCATACCGTAGAATTTAATTTTATAAAATACAACAAACAAACAACAAACTAAAAAGCTACAAACAACATCTTTGTAACCGTTGATGAAAACGTAACGTGATGCGGCCATTTTAAGAAGGACAAAAGACCTTTAAATTTATAGTATATTTATATATATATGAGATTTATATATTTGTTTTTTTATTTTTTATTATTTTGTGTTAAGGATTCGGAGGGGCGAGCTCTGCTCTGCACAATTCAAACCTTGTACTTTTCACAAATCGTTAAACTGTTTTCAGTGGGCTGATTTTAGGGAAAATGTAGTGAATAAGAGACCTTCAAGAGACCAGTATCCCTGGTCCTTCACAGTATCAAGTTTTTGCCAGGCAGGCAGATACATGTTGGATATGTAAGGAATAATTGACGACGGGCCGTTGAATTGCCTTTCACACTTCCGTGTTTCGGTTCCGGACTGGCGCTCGCAGGGAACGAGGGAATTCGAGGAATCAAAGTCTGTTATCCCAAGTGCGTACTTACTTACAAAGCGAAACATTCAAATTAACTTTTGCGTCAGCTCGGGTCAATCATGCTACCAGTTTATTCATTCTAAATGGTAGAAGTTATAATGCTTTCTTACTAGATTTTTTTGTCTTGTTCCAGCCCCAAAATATCTACCAATTTCGAAAAAAAGTAAAATAGCTTTTGCTTGAAACAAGCAAAATCATCTTACTTCAAACAGGAAACAAGTTATTTTGCTTCCCCCTTGGCAGGTTTGGTTTGGTGGTTTGTTTTTTTCTGAACCCAAGACCAAATCTTCTTTTTTCGCTATTTATTTTTAATATTAAAGTACTATTGTATTTTCTATACCTCCCTTGCATATTAATTGTGATGCTGTAATGTAAATTGCATAATGGTGCCCGGGAAGATATTAAACGAAAGAGATTCTGATTCATGACATTCTGTATCGGATTAAGTTTTTGTGTTGGTTTATATGCTTCAACCTACTCGTTAAATTGTTTAAGTATTGGAAAAATGTGCTAATGTTGTCATTTTTAAGTACGGGTAGTTATATGATGTGGTGATTCGAGGGAAATGATTGAGTAAATTGAGATAATACGCTCAAATGTACCAGAGATCAAAGACTAGCCTATTTAAACACGGGAATCTGTCCATCGGAAACCCTCTGTGCGCTGTGTTAGCGTATTATCTCACGAGTCAGCGGTGGAGGAATCGAGTGACAAACAAATAAAATGTTATTTCTTTGTAGATTATATAACAACTTAGAAAACAGACAAAACAGAAAAGGGTCAGACGTTATTTGGAAATTGAGGGCTCATACTAAAATTAACAGGCGAGGACGTAACAGAACTAACTTTACCCTGCGCTGACGTCATTTCCGATTTTTGAGAAAAAGGCTAATTCCTAGAAAATATTTTCTAAGAATTCAACGGACCAAAGTCAATTATTCCGCTTATACTACGGTTACCACCATTTGTGGCTTGTGTTTTAGGGAATCAGAATCCACTAAAGTTCACAGAGCATCTGGCTGTTAGCATGAATGAGCAAACTAAATACAGTATCCCAACAGTACTCAGCATTGTGGAGTGTGGCACTGGGTTTGCCGTGTGCCGTGACTGTGATTCTCACATCTAGGTCAAGAGTGCTTTCGGTGTGAGTAAGACTGGGTGGAAATTCCCCTGATTCCTGACTGGCTATAAAGGAAACTCTGCTTTTGTGGGGTAACCTGCTAGCATAGCCACGTTTCAGCTGTTACCAACAGCGAATCATTTTAGTCATTCCATTAATCATATATTGACATTTGTTTACAAACTAATAGCATGTCCATATTAGCATTTATAGGGTAAACTGACTTTGAAAACACATTTGAGACTTTTGTTCTGCTGAAATAAAATGCTAAAACTGTTAATAAAACATGCCTGCAGAGGACAAATTCAACCAAAAATAAAATTACACATATGCACATATTCAAATGTGGTGCATGCACAAGTAGAACCAAAGCTATTTGCTCTCATTGACATCAACCCTGGCCTGACCTGAAAGTAAATTTGAGAGCTACGATGGTGGGCATGATTTCTAGTGAGTAACGACTTGAATTTCAGTACTTCACTCACACAAAGCTATTGTGTGACATTAGAAGAAATGTAGAACAAGTCAAATGGACAACTTTTATGATGCCTTTTTGGACAGCCAATGATAAATGTACGCTTCTGCCGAATGGGAAGGTGCTGAATGGAAAAGCATTGTCAAATTGTCTCTTTTCATGTTGTGCGATAAAAAAAAAATCCAGGTTTGGAATGACAGTGACAGTAAATGATAAAAAGAACATTATTATATGAGTGAACTGTTCCTTTCAAAATAAATGCTTAAATATAAATAGAATTGTTGATTGGACTCTCTAAGTTTAATGAAGGCCACAAAAGGTGAAGTACACTTTTATCTGAACTCTGAGGCAGTGACAACCACATACACGCACACACAAAATCAATCGCCAATTCTAACCACTCAACATCAAATATTAGTAATCATCATCTTGCCCTTCACAACAACCCTGGGGTGTCATGAACCAAGACCTCATGTTTGGACAACGGTGGATCAATCTCAATCAATGGTTCACCAACCAAATCAATCAATGGTTCACCAACCAAAGCCATAACTAAAACCCTTCAAGACAACTATAATAAGCTAACATATAAACTAGTTGGCTCATACCTCCTGCCAGGATCTGCTGTTCCAGCTCAGCCATCTGCTTCCGGTAAGCTCTCAGCGCCACCTCTTTGAAGGAGGGACGTATCCTTTTTTTGGGTGGTGCTTCTTGCACGGGAACCTCTGTAACATTTTTGTTCTCATCCTCTTGTTCTACAGTCTTTTTTACCTCATCTGCTCCCTTCGTTTCTGATATTTCTTGATCTTCCTGCACCTCCTCCTTACTCTCCTCCTGTTCCTCGGTTTCTTCCACGTAATCCACCAAACTCACCTCATACTCCGCCGTGTCTTCGGTCATGGGATTGTCGTCATACTCCTCACTGTATTCCTCATCAAGGCTGCAGTCATATTCTAGCACGAGGTTACCCTCTTGTGAGATGTCATACTCTTGCGAGACGTCGTATTCCTCATCTTGGTTCTGTTCCTCAGCCTCGTTTGTGTTTGTTCTGTTTTCCAGATTGGCTAGGACTTGTTCCATCACCTCAACGTAATGTGTCTCATTGTCCACAGGTTGTTCAGCAGGTTGTTCTTCCTCTTCTGCCTTGTAATAGAAAGGATCTGTGTAGACATCTGAGTCAATGGTTGTGCTGGAGCTGTTTGCTGTGGACTGGGACATGGTCCTGAACCTACCCATGAATGAGGTGTTGCTTGGTTCTTCAATCGGGGCGCTAGTGCTTTGAGAGCCTTTATTCCACACGAAATCCAAAGCTGACTTTGCTCTTTGCAGGGTGGATCCAAATCCTCCAAAGCTGAAGGTTTTTTCGCTGAGGTCTATGCTGAGCCTGCTACTCCAGGATTTGGGGTCTTCCTCCACTTTCTCACTTCTGATCTCACTCTGGCTCCGGTACATGGAGGAAGATTTCTGGCTCTGCTGGAGGTGGTTCACATCATGTCGCTGCAAAGTTTGTGGAGCTGATTCAGGCTTAGCTTGGATCTTCTTGGTCTTGGGCTTCTTTTCAGGTTGCGGTTCCGCTGCAGGTTTAAGTACTGGTTCTGGTATGGGTTCAATCACAGCCTCTGGTTCTGGTTCTGGCATTTGTTCTGGTTCTGGCTCAGGTTCTAAAAATTCAGGTTCTATATCTATATCTTGATCTTGGCCCGTGTCAGGAGTGCTATCTAGTGTCAAAAAGGTCTCGCCTTCAAACTGCAAATCAACCTCGAGGCATTTAGTTATTTTCTCAGGGAAACCAGGGTTAGCTGCAGGGTCAAAGGGGCTACTGATTTCAGAGATTATGTTCTGTTCAGTGGAGGCGTCCAAACCTGAATCAGCACCTTGTTCAAGGTGATGCCAGTCTTTCCATGGTGAAAGGTCACCCTGCAGTGACAGCTGAGAGCCACTGTAATGGTTCCGGTCCCCTGATATACAAACAAGACCATTACTTACACCACTGTCAATAGTCTCTGTGGTTTCAACTTCATTATGTTCCGCATAAGGTCGTTCCTGGCTCAGGGTTTGACTGGGGGGACTGGCGTACCAGGAGGATGCCATGTCTTCTTGCTTCCGTTGCCAAAGTTCCTGATCTGAGGAGGAGAGCAAGGAGCAGCCGTTGACTCTGCTGAAATACTGACTCTCAGAGAAGTCCTCGGAGTAAGACTGGCAAAGTTTGGAGCAGTCCGATTCAGACCGGCTGAGTTTGGGAGTGGAGTAGTCGCTCTGAGACAGCCATCCAGGTGTTATGTCGGAATAGTAGGACTTGCTTTGCTTGTCGTGGTCATCGTAGGCTGTGCTATCGGCATAATGCACAGAGTACGCAGCATCATCGGCCATCCTTCGGTGATCGTGAGACTTTTTCTTGTCTGATTTACTTTTTGGAGGTGGTTTGGACACAATTGCATATTTGTTCTTGTTTAATTCATCAAGCTCTTTGTCGCTTTCCATGGAGTCCCAGTCATCACTTTCAGCTTTGTCTTTGGCTGAGACCTTGATGTCCATGCTTTCGTACGTCTGAGAGAAAGCCATTGGCTTGTCTCTCTTTTCTTTCGAATCGTGTGCTAAACTATCTGTCGAAATGGATATCCCAGTCCCTTTTAGCTTATAACACTTTTTCAAAACTAAATCCCTGTCTTGGGGGCTTGAAAATATAACTACAATTGGTCGAGGTTTAGCATTGTAACATTCTCTTTGTTGGCCTAGTCGATGGGCCAGTTCAATTTTAAATGTCTTGCATGCTTCAGCAAAGCCCATTTTCTCTTTCAGGATCTGATAAATAAGGTCTTCCGTTTTTTCGTACTTCTCCTCAGGCACATTTAGAAATCTCAGAGTAGCTTTGTTGGTCTGTTGGCTAATCTGTCTGATGTAATCGTGGATGTCTCGAGTCTCGCGTCTGGACTGCACAAAACCCGAACGGAGCTGCTCGATTTCGCTCTGCACCACCTCCACGCTGCTGGAGATCTCGTCGATGGAGCTTTTGAGGGCGTTAACGTGCCCTCGCAGTTCTGAGAGCTCGGATTCAATCTGACTGATTCCCTGAAGTTCTTTAAAGATCATCTCCATCACGTCCTGAGTCTGACTGATGCATCCCGTCGAGCTGGATCCCGGCTCTAGGGTAGTGGTTTTCTGGTGTCGGCCAGCCCGGTCCAGAGATTTGCTTCTGATGCCAAGAGTCTTTCTCCAGTTGCTGGCCTCTGAGTCCGAGGACACACATTCTTGGCTCTTCTTCCATTTCCTCAGTTTTTTCAGAGCGCCCAATCGAAGGGTGTGGAGACTGCTGCGCTCTCCCCGCTCCCCCTCCGAGCTGCCATCGGAGGGCGCTAAACTAATCAAACTCTTCCTGTTCCGTCTTACTGGCATTGTATAAGCTTTTTGTTCATCAAATCTATGGACAAGTTTTGCCTCGTTTAGAGAGTCGGAGTAATCGCCATCAACTGACAAGACCTCATGAAACTCATTATTGTTCAGAAAGAGGGCAGTTTTTGGAAGTCCATTGGCAATTGCTACACGGTAACTGAAAGTTGGCGAGAGAGAAGAACAGTCATTTTTTCCGTCATCCTCCTCAAGAGATATATTGCGTGCCGACGAGCATTTGGAGATCTTTTTAACTGTGCTTTTCAGTGTGGTTGAGAACGTCGGGTTCCGCGCATCGGGGGACGTTTTGGGTTCTTTTTTGTTTTCGCTACGCTCTTTCTTCTTTGTGGTATTTGCCAGTTTCTTTGTAAACATTCCTTTGCAAATCTTTACAATGTAAGACGATAGCTTCTTGAAATGGGCGGAAACCATGGAGGGCAATATTTCAGCAGTTTTGCATGCCGGACGCAGTGAAGCAAAACTGGTCTCAAATTCAGCGAAGCACACAGACACTTAAGCACACAGCACACAGTCACTTAAAGTTTTGAAAGTCAGCCCTGAGGTATAATAGAGGGTCTAGAGAAGAAGTGACCTCAGATGTGGTTGTGCCGGGCAGAAATCATCACACATCCTCAGTGAGGGAAATATTCAAGGGTGTTCTTCAGAAAAGGCCTCATGTCTCTGAAAAAAGAAAAAGAAAAATATATATTTTAAGTTAGATTGCACTGAAGGTCAGCATGTAAAATACATAACTCTGAATGTTACACTGCACATACTGTATAATAAATCATTGAATAATTATTTGTACTAGAGCCCCAATTTCATAGTCCGTTTCTTATGAGGCTGTCAGATCCAGTTCAGCTGAGCTAGATGTGTCACATTTTGAGAGAATTGCGGAAAGCTTATTTTCACAGAAACTAGAGCAGAAAAGATTCCGGTGTTGCTTTGGAGATCCAATAAACACTTAAACAGCCTGACATGAATAATTGTGTTTACATTATTTTACAAATCAATGCATTTCTAGCTTTAAAATGAGCATGGCAATATAATCATTAATCGAGTTACACCACCTTTGGAAATCTGGTACATGTAGTGTCCCATGATACAGACAAACAACCTAATGATCACAGATGAATGGTGCAGTTCAAATGCACTAGAAAATACAATATGACCAAATTGACCAGAACAATATACTCAAGTGTAAAGGGCAAGACCCTGTGTGCTATGGAAAAAAAAGTGGAATATGTTTGAATATCAATAATTCAGATATGAATGGTTTTGTCTAGAAGCTCATACGTTATTCATAAATGGAGGTGAAAGGTGAGGAATACAGTCATACTGTATTACTGCATTAAAGGGCCTTGTTTGTATCTAATTAAATACGGTTCACACAGGGCCTAAAAATGTATAATGGCATAAGAAAGAGAGATGTGATATTCTGTGGGTGAAGGAAAGAAATACACTGCAAGTAGCTAATCAACCATATCACACACCAACCAACATCCTAGCATTGTGCTGAGTCACATTTTCTTCAAAAAAAGTCAAAAATATCTAGTTATACATGTGCATTTATAAACATATAGAAGTTAATTTAAATAGACTCACTATCTGTCATTCAGCTGCAATACAAACATTGTTCTCAGTTTAGTAGTAATTCCCCTATAATACAGAACAGAACAGGTGAGTAGCCTGTGTAACGTGTGTGTGTGTGTGTGTGTGTGTAGTGTGTGTTGTGGCTGGTTGTGTGTGTGTGGGGCGAGGAGTGTGTGTGGTGGGGGCGCGATGGCGTTGTTGACAGATGTGTTGCTGTGAGTAACACACCTTGATGTTTACAGACCTCTCTCTCTCTATCTGTCTCTCTCTCTCTGTCTGTCTCAATCTCTCTCTCTGTCTCAGACCCACCAAAGCAGCTTTCACTCCACTAATGTAATTATAACCAAAGAAAGCTTGTACAATCAAATGTTATTAATTCAATCAGATGTAATTTGACGATCAGTGCTAAACTCACTCTGTATCCTGTCAAGAACATGGTCATATTTCAGTACATCAGTACAGTTTGTATTGTTTTCCACTAAAAAATATCCTTAAAACAAGACAATTATGCTTCACAAGTAAAGTCATGTAAATAAGATAAAATGACTTATTCTCAATGGAATTTGAATCTTGAATTAAGTTTATTTTGTCCCCCGCAGGCAAAAACAATCCTGTTTTTTTCTTCTTCTTGTTCTAAGCATAAATCTCAATACATTTTCTTATGCATAGAGCAAGAAAAAAGTTTTAAAAAAATAAAATAATTCAAGAAAATTCTGAAAACAAGTCCTAATATCTAAGCTTCTCAAGTAAATATCTGTATTGTCAAAAGAATCAGTTGCATTAAGATTTTTTGCATCATAACATTATTTTCCTGTCAATAAATATTTTAATATTATTGAGGTGCTTAATCGTCTTGAAAGTAATATCACAATTCCAAAAATCTAAATGGTTAGGATCTCATCTTCTTCACAATTTACCCTAAAATCCAAAAAAACAACACCCAACTCTCTCTCTCTCTCTCTCTCTTCTCTCTATATATAATATATTAGATATACTTTCTTCTTCAGCATAACCTAAAATCAAAAAAAATTATATTTGTCATATATATTATATATTTATATTTTTTTTTTTTTTTTTTGCTTTAGGGTAAATTGTGAAGAGTGAGATTCACTCTGCCAACATTTGCCTATTCAACACAACAAACATTGAGTAACAGAAATCAAATTTCACAATCACCAGACCACATCATTTACTACAAATTTACTCGCTGATACTTTTAATTAAACTAAGTATTCGGCTGGTAAAACTCCAGCATGTGGTTTCTTAGGCAATGATTAAGACTTTGGACATTGATGTCTACTCAGAAAAGTTCAGTCTGGACAATGGAAACAAATGCTGAGACCAGAGGTTTCTAACTTTCTAACTTCCTTTTCCAATTAATTTATTAGCTCTTCTGTGATTAATGGCTGGAATCTCTGTCTCTTTATTAAGCCATTAGAGCATTACAGCGCTCAATCAATCAATCTACTGAAAAATACAGATGAGACAATTAAATCTGACTAGAGTAACTGTCATATTTCCACCACAAGCCCAACAGGTAATCAACTACTATTTCACGGCACTAATCAAATTTAATTGGATATTATGTAATGCAATGCAATGCGATCATGACAGAGGCCATTATGGAAAATATGTGTTTTAATCTGCACTGATTCTGAATTTATGTTGTTTTAGAGTCACTTTATTGGATAGCTAATGAAAAATATACACTGAATGACCAAACATATGTGACAGAACCTACAAATGAACAGATCTTGCTATTTCAGCTGCACTGACTACTAACAATCCAGCACATAAAAATGCAATTATTTCTATTCCAGTACGATAATGACCTGCACACAATGCGAGGTCATAAAGAAATGGTTTACTGACTCTGGCATGAAAGAACTTGATTGATGCACTAATGCTCCTGTGTCTGAAAGAGAGCAATTCCCTGCATGCATGAACTAAGATCTACTGGAAAGAAGAGTGGAAGCTGTTAGAGAGGACTCTTTTCTGGCCAGGGTGGATTTGTTTCTTACAAACACGCAGCTTTTTGTCTTCTCCAGATGTTAACTGATGGACTGGAGTGCTGTGGATTACTTGTGGATTATTGTGATGTTTTTATCAGCTGTTTGGACTCTCATTCTGACGGCACCCATTCACTGCAGAGCATCCAATTGCTGAGTAATTGATGCAATGCTACATTTCTCCAAATCTGATGAAGAAATAAACTCATCAACATCTTGGATGGCCTGAGGATGAGCACATTTTCATTTTTGGATGAACAATTTCTTTAACTATATATTCTTGAACCTCTCCTGAGTAACGAAAGTCCAAACTCTTAGCAATAACATTTTTCTTTCCAATTCCACAAGCTAGAATGCAATGCTTTATTGTGAATTGCAACATATACTATTAAAAGCACTCGAACCTCAAACCACCTTTAAGCAGATTCAGGTTAGGTTTTAAAAAACTGCGTTCACTATCCATATGAACAGAATTATAAAGTGAAACTGACTCGGTTCCTCACCATTAGCCTATTGTGAAAGCACACTGTGCATTTATTTGCAAGTTATTTTTTTAGCCAGTTATTAGTTTACATTTATTATGTAGCTGCTCCAAATTATTGCGCTTGACAGCGTGTTGCGCAATGCCTCATAAAGACGGGCAGCTCATTAGCTGCTTGTCTCTTTCTCCCTCTGTTGCCTCAAGGAGAGCCGATTCTCATGTGTGGTCGTCTGTGGGCTTGAGATGCAAAAAACAGAGATTATCGATCCGATGCAGACGCAGGGCTCTGACCCCGTACATCACATACAGACACTCCTCTGACAACATCAGCCCCTCCTGATGCATATTTAAGATAGAGAGACGAGAGACAGCAAGCGCAAGAGAGAGAGAGAGAGAGGAGAGAGAGAGAGAGAGCCCCACCCACTAACACAATTACGAGCCGTTGCTCATCTCACATTCACTCATTACACCGCGAGACCTCGGCATGCACAGATCCGAGTCGGCATATGCTTTCTAAATCTGAAAATGCATGCATTTTAACCATGAGCCAAAACATGCTGGATATCAGTTCACATCATCAGGGCATCCGTGCATGCATTAAACCAACGCTAATTTGCGAGCGCGATGCATGCTCTCGGTGCGAGAGATGCAACAAATCAGAGCTGCCGGAATTAGAAAACTCTTTATAATCCGGCAAGCGCTTCAGTCATCCCGCTCTGCCTGCGAGGACACGCCACCAGATGTTGATCAGTGAGCTGAAAGCATCAAGCGTCGGATGTACCACAAAGTCTAATGGCACAGAATGACATAAAAAAGTGATGCACGGATGCATGCACACACAAAATGCACGATCAGTTCAATTGCAATTCAACATTCAAGATGCAACAGCTTAAGTTAGTACACACACATACCTGAATCACAACCCTCTCCGACAGCATGCAAAATCCATCCACTAGCATCCGCCGTACTCTTAAACGTCCTGCCGCGATGCCCAAAGCATCCTCCGACGACGCAAACGCACAAAGCGAGCCCTCAGTTCCACGTCCTGCTCTCTCTGCGATCCATTCCTCCCTCGTCGCCTGCTGCAGCGCTCCACTCAACCTTGGGATGAGGTCTGGCTCGGCGGGCGCATGCTGTTGCAAATCACGGAAGGATCCTGGGTAAAATCCCTCCTCTCTGTCCGGCTCTCCCAGACAGAAGTCGCAGCAGACGGTGTGTCTGGAACGGTGAAAGCCCCCTGTCTGGATGCACGGGATGCGCGTGTGTGAATAGAGAGAGTACGAGAAGCCCTTGGAGGAGTGCAGCCCTGAGCCTCTCTCTCGCTCACACAGAAAGAGATGCACAAAGCCGCTGCTGCGATTCACAGACCTGCACACGTGACACGAGAGAGAGAGAGAGAGAGAGAGAGATAGAAGGAATGATGGGAAAGGATGAGATGCACAGCAGGAAGGCGGGATGAATGTGTGTGTGTAACAGAATCGAAGACTGACTTGCAGCTATTAAACCTTGCATAAATGTCCTCTCGTTTTAACCTCTCTCTCATTCTGTCCATTCCATTCATCCTCTAATTCGTTGTGTTTTCTAATGCAGACATCTCTAGTACATGCAACAAACCTTTAGCACTGAGTATTAAAGTTGAGCTTGTGCACTGCCCTTCAGCAATTGTGATTTCTCAAATCACAGCACTCCTAGATCCTGGCCTAATATAGCAATGAACAAACATGGAAAAAAAAAAAAAACACCCTAGAAATCTAGCTACCCTCAAAACCCTATTAAATGCATAGCAACACATGAATACATTCAGAATTCTTAAGCAATCATGTAATCCTAGAAACTACATACAGTAGCAACTCCCCAGAAATCACTGAGCAATCGTTTACCAATGCCATACAGAGTTGCAACTCATATTCAATCAAAAACTATTAAAACATTTTGCCAATTAGCATGAAGTTGAAATACAATGAAAATATTAGATAAAAAATGTTGCATTCGAAGCTACTGTATTTGAAATAAGTTTAAGAAGCACAAATTGAAAACTAAAACTATACTAAAAGTAAATCAAACCTAAATAGCCAATTTGCCAATAAATAAAAAGAAGTTAATAAAATTACTAAAAATGTAATTAAAATTTAAAGGAAAAATGATAAATGTTGCCTTGGCAACTAACTGAAATATGTTTAAGTTGAAGCACTAAAAAACTAACCTGAAATTAAAACGGAACTAAAAGTAAACTAAATCTAAATACTAAATAAATAACAACAGTACATCACGAAATTACTAAAAATGTAATTGAAATAAAAAGAAAAATTACAATTAAAAAAGGGAGTAAAAGGATTAATAATAAACAGTCATAGTATATAGATGATACTAAACTAACACTGATGCCATAACCATTTCAAATACCGTCTATCTATGCCATAGCAACCACCTACAAATCATGCAGAACATCCCATAAACTACTTAGCAACAACCTAGCAACCCTCTAGAATAAATGAGCCTAATGGACGTGAGTTTTGCACAGACATAAAACACCACACACATTTTCTTCAGAAAACAAAACATCTCATTATACCACATTATAGAATATGATTGCACTCATTACTAAACTTTTCTCCCTGCAATTTGCATGAGAAAAATGAATGTAATCAAACACTGATCTTCAACACAATATCCAAAGCTCACCAAGTCTACAGTTAGCACGATCTTTTACGGTCTCTGTGTCCTTGTAGAATATGATTATCAGTTGTGATTGGTTTAGAGCTGATAGCTGAGAGCTCTGCCAGCTTAATTTAACCGCTGTGCTATTTCCAAAGCTTTTATTATGATTTCTGTATCACTCTGGAAACAGGGGATGTGTCATGTAACCCCGCAAACAGCCGCTAATTTGTCTCGCCTCCCAGCTAAATTGCCTTTCCAGACTCTTTCTGCCCATGTTACAACAGAAAAGGGGCGTGTGAGAGGAGAGAGGAGATGAACCAGAGCCGGAGGGAAGCATGAATTCTGGATGTTAATGCAGAACACGGCTCTTGGTCGCCCTCTAGTCTAGACACAGATTAACTAACCCACTGCTGCTGAGAGAGGTAAGAAATATGAGCAAATATTCAGGCTAATGCTCTGCTTCACTATACAGGTGATGTGTGTTCTGTGATCATCTCTGTGACATATGCACATACTGCTAAATCTCTGACTCTTTCCATAACCCTGGACATAACTGCTTAAAGTCAACATGAAATGGCATTAGAAAGCCATTTTACTGACCAAATGTGATGTATTTCTGATATTCAGTGATATCAGAAAGTGTCTCTGGTCATGTTTTAATTGATTTGGACGTTTTAGGGTTAAATTAAAATTTAATCAAAAAGCATGTGTAATTAACTGAAAACATGAAACTTGAACAATTTAATCAATTAATCAGTCATTTCATTTTTAGGGCTCTATGAAATCTGTTTTATTTTTTCTCAAATTCCGTTTTATTTTTCCCAAATTCAGAGTTTTTCTTTTTTTTCTGGATTCGGTTTTAATGGTTTATTTCAATTTTAATAATAAAAAAGCATATCTAAAGAGCTGAATCAATAACATAAAAAAAAAATCCTAAAATAACTCAATAATTTACTTTATAATAATATAGCACCATGAAATGTTTTTTTACAATTACTTTAAAACTTAACAATTACTTTTTTTGGCAAACAAAAGTACTGAACAACAGAGGGTTACTGTTAAAATAAAAAAAGGTGATAATTCCTGAAAAATACAGTTTATTATTATTATTATTATTACCCAAACTTTTGTTTGGACAGGTTGTCATGAAGACCTTGAGTTAACATGAGCTAACAAACAACAGTTGTATTTTTATTAACATTACCAATTAAGATGAATAAATCATGTAAGAAATGTATTGCTCATTGTTAGTAAATATAAATATTAATGCAATAACTAATGTTAACTAATGGAACCTTGTTGCAAAGTGATACTGTGTTTCTACAGTGTATAACAGGGGGTTGACAAATAATGACAAACCTTTTTTCCTTTTTAAAATTACGTACACAGATGAATATTTTCCAATAAGACCAGAATAAAGAGTATTAGGAAAGCAAATAAAGTCTTTTTTGATTTCCTGTTGACTTTGAGAATACGGATTAAAGGTCTATTCACACCAAGTGCAAACAAGATTTAAAATCAAAAGAACCCATACTAACCTATTCACAGCAGGGATATAAAGAGAGAGAACCTGTAGGTCATTTTGTTTTTTCTTGTGTTTGATTGATAAAACTCACCAGACAATAAGACACAAGCTTGTGGGTCATGTGGTGTGGATCTGACAGCTTTTCACATTGTTGGCCTCCAAATACAAGGACCATAAAGGCCACAGGAGTAAGAAAACAAGTGAAGCAAAAAGAAGTGATATTAAAATCAATTGCTGACAAAACGGGAATGTGTTTAAAAGCCGATACAGCACTGACCTCACATCACTTCATTACATCAGCTGTATGATAACCGACTGTACACCACTTATTATATCATTATACTGCAGTGTGCTTTTACATCTTTGTATTAGATGACTTGTATATTGCATTTTCTCAGGTTATTTTAATGCAAATGGAATTTGTATTATCATCAAATGGGTTGTATTTTGCAAGCAAATTTGCAGTATATAAACAAATAGTTCAGCCAAAAATTAAAATAATTTGCTCAAAATCACAGGGAGCTTTTTAAGGTTCAAAAAAGGATGGAAAAGCACTCTAAGCGTTCTTGAGTCATATAATAGCTTAGTGTGAAGACCAGACCTAAATTTAAGACATTATTCACTGATAACAAGCTGTTAACCACCAATAATTAAAATAATTTGCAAAGAAGTTTGAAGTTTTTTAATAATTTATCTTATAAATGTCAATATAATTCCATATTGTAATAATCATTATTTATGATCATGGCGCAGCATTCTTAATGATTTAATTTAATTTATTTTATTCATTTAATTTAATTTATTTAATTAATTTCATTTAATTTAAAAAGAATAACCTGTTTGTGCCTATGCCTTCACATAAAGATATTGCATGACTTTAGATGATTTGAAATATAAAACACGATTCATAAAGACCGCTTTTAAGATATTTTTGTGTCTTTTTGAAGCTCGACATCTTTAGTTCCCCTTTATTTTAATCGTACTGAAAAGTGACCAGCATGTTACCAAGGTACCATATATATGTGTTTTGTTCTGGACTCAAGGAAGGAGAAAGTTCAACAACTCTTCCACAGCAAAAAACCTATCAATGTATCCCAAACCAATTAAAATAAATATTTGTTTAGGAAAAATGGGACATTTGCTCTCACAGCTGTTTAACTGTTAAGTGGAACTTACCTATAGAGTCTCTCTCTCTTTCTCTGCTGTGATGTAAGCCATCAATCATCTGCGCCTCTCTCATGCATCTTTGCTCTAGAAGAGTCAGAGACATTTAGGCATCAATCCTGGTTCACAGCGAGTCCCTCCAAGACCTACATACATGACACCTCACATTTGCTTTATTTCTGTGAATCTGGCCGTATGCCGCAGGGCTTTCGTCCACAAACACACAGACCCACACGTCATGTTGCCATTGGTGACAGATCGTGATCTCACGCATGCTCGCCAGAGGCGTACCATTTGTTTTGAGCCGGTCAGTACCCGTATACATTTCTATTGCACACACCAACCCTACCTCCTAAACCTACCCCTCACATAGGCGACTTTTGTGCTATTCAGATTTTCATACACTCACATTCTGTGGTGATTTATACGTTTTTTGAACCCCTCCAGTGGGACATGGGTCTTCGTGTGTGCCCTTTCTATCCGAGTCACCTGTTTCTCCGCTGGGTGGGAGGGGGTGGGGACTCCGTCGCTCACTGCTTTTCTCATTGGTTCCGCATACTCGTTTGGCAGTATACAGTTTATTGGGTCTTCATTTTCACAAAATGCACGCACACACACACACACACATGTGTTGCTCTCATAGATCATGCAGTGCATACGATACAGGCCTGTAGTGTCTTCACAGCTGTGGGAAACTGAAAGTAACCGGAGGCAGTGGTGGACAGTAACGGAGTAGTTTTACTTCGTTACTGTACTTAAGTACATTTTTCAAGTATCTGTACTTTACTGGAGTAGTTTTATTTTGAGTAACTTACTTTTACTTTACTACAATCCAAAGCATAAGATCGTACTTTTTACTCCACTACATTTCATAAAACATATCGTTACACCTTATAATATATCACGTGCTCTGACACGCAGAAGCTGTGTCTGATTCATGAATGAACTGATTCTTTTCATTGAACCTGTTAAATCGGTTCGCAAATCGCACCAGACGATTCATTCACGAATTAGAATGAAGCTTTTGCAGCTGTTCTCGAGTCGACAACTCGATGATTCAAATTAACCGTTTAGTGCGAGTCTCCAGTGAAATTAATTCACAAGTAAGAACCGGGAGATCTTGTGAGCGCGCGCACACATTGATGTTGGGGGTTGCCGTTGTGTGAAGGGCTATAAATGTAAGTTACTAATGTCGAATTTTAGGATTAATTATTGTAACTGAAAGTCATATTTAGGTCAAAGCTGTCAGTTTTTTTGTGAACTAAATCTGCTGTAAAGGGTGATCTATTTAAGCCCACTGAAATTCTTGAATGCAGACACATCGACATCAGTGTCTCTATGTTTTAGGTATAAAAAACGAAACATTAAAATAACACAGACTAAAAAAAATAACTCATGCACGTTCATATTCACCGCTGCCATAACGTTAGGTTTTGTTCAAATGCTACACATTTAGCCCTATGTGACGTCTGTTTTAATATTGTTTATCAACAGTATACATTTTTCTATTGTTTGGATTAACTAGCCGAGTAGACCGATATGAATGTTTATTCATAAATATACTGAAAATAAGTAAATATTGTTAGATGGTGCTAACTGTCTAGCTAACAAGCTTGCTAGTGCTAAGTTGAGGTAATTTTTAGATATAAAAGTCCAAATATTTTTATTCAACCAACTAATTACATCTGGGAAAAAGGAAAGATGTGTTTTCATAACGTGGTACTACTAATTATCCAGTGGGAAGTGATGCCCCTCTGGGGGCAGTTTGGCCAGGGGTGTTTCTACACCACCACAAGGTGAGAAGAAAATCATTATGAAACATCTTATAATTTTCCGTAAAAATGTGCTTCCTACCGTCAGTGCCTTATTCTCATTGTCATATCTAACTGTTATTGCTTCTGCAAAACACAGTCCCTTTAAAACACCTTTTTCTTTAACTGTGTGAAAATCAGCTGGTTAAATCGTTTTCTCTCAGGTACTTTGCAGTGTAAGCTTCATAGTGAACATTTCTACATCACTCTCGTCAATGTAGTTCATATCAACAACAAAAATATATCTTGCTTCCATATGGTGGTTATTTTGGGAAAATCCCAGGTATTTTGAGCAGTAAGATTATAAAAAAATATGTGCTAATATAAATTTAAATTAAGTAGACTATATAAAATTGTAAAATAAATCTATCTATCGGTACTTTTTTACTTAAGTACATAAAAAGTCGAGTACTTTTGTACTTTCACTCGAGGAAAATTGAAAAAGGAGTACTTTTACTGGAGTAATATTTTATTATACGTATCTGTACTTTTACTCAAGCACTTGATTTGTGTACTTCGTCCACCAATGACGGAGTTGATCATCACGAGAGCTGCGATGCTCAAATTTGATAATATTCTTAACCACATAATAGAAGCTCGGCCACCATGAAAGTCATTCGCGTGTGTTGTTAGACGGTAAATTACAATCGTTTAGGATCATTTCTCGTCTCCCCTCCTCCAGGTTTCATTATAGGCCGTGATGTCTCATTTCATTCTGTAATTTTTCAGTAAAAACTCTGTTAACCAGTTACTTGCCAAACGTGAGCAGGAATCAAATAGATTTTTAGTGGTTACAAAGACTATAAATTGCATCATATTTATATTTTAATAACTGAAAATAAATATTTATATTACATGTTAATGCAATGTAATGTTTTGCATAATGTTGTTTCACGACTGCTCTCAAACATGCCTGCATGTGAATCGGAGAAATGCATCTCTTTGGCATTTGAGAAGATTGCTGTTTTAAAGGTCACAGAAGGAGCAGAATGAGATGAAACACCTGAGACTTCATCCAGCATGGTTACCGCACATTACCGCAGAAGAGGAAACAATATGATAACGCATGCAGGAAATGTGCATTCAGACAAATGAAGTGTTTGAATGAGACACAGGTGTCAGTGTCTAGGAATATTTCAACAAGAAATGAAAATTCTCTTATTATTTATTCTCCCTCATATTGCTAAAACCCCATATGACTTTGTTGTCTGTGAAACACAAAAGGTGAATGTTGAAAGCATATACAAAACTTTTTTATGCATATAAAGTAAATGGGCCTGTCAATTCCCAAAATGACAAAAAGTTTGGGGTCAGTAAGATTTCCTTTGTTTGAAAAGAAAGAAAGTCTTATTTGTATTTAGCAGATCATTAAATAGCCAAGGGACATTAAATATGTCTCTTTCGATAGTTATGCTGTTCTCTATCAACAAAGAATCCTGCAAAATAAATGTATCATAGTTTCCACATAAATATTAAGCAGCATTAACTGTTTTAACATTGATAATAATAAGAAATATTTTAGCTCCAACTCAGCATATTAGAATGATTTCTGAAGATCATGGTTATTATGATGCTAGAAAATTCACAATTTCACAGAATAAATGACATATATTTACATATTACAAAATATATGCACATAGATTAATAAGCATTTTTTATTGTATCAATTTCACAATCTTTTACTGTATCGCTTTGATCAATATAAATGCAGCCTGATGAGCCATGATAATGCTCTATCAAAGCATTTTTAAAGCTACCACCCCCAACACTTGTGCATTCGGTTACCGACCATTTACTACACGTAAAAAAATCCGTAAAAGTTACGTCGAAAACCGGCAGCTGTGGTTTACCGAATTTTAATACCGAAAATACGTTAGCAAACGTGTTAGGTTTTCAGTTTTAACTTAATTTACGTTAATACGTAATTTACTTTGATATAATGTCAACTATACCAATCTATTGAATACTTGAAATCTGTTTTGTACCCCTTCGTAAGACACTGATACCCACGCAATGATGGAGCTGATATAAAGTCACATGATAACCAAAGCCAGCCCCAGCGAGCTGTAGGTATAACTTATATAGAAGGTGCAGAGTGTCATTCACACAAACACCAAACATCATCATGGTAACACTCATGAAACTGAATTAATGCAATAAACATTAATTTAACAATTTGTAACACTCAACCCTAATATACAAAACTGATAAGAAAAAACTAAGAAGAAACATAGTTATTTCAACAAAAAAACATAAAATTTTAAATGTAACGCAGGGAATTCTGGAAATGTTAATTTACGGTTATTCATTGTAAATTATACGGTATTTTTCACTTCCAAAAACGGTATACACTACCGTAAAATTAATGTCCAATACCTGTATTTTCAATCCAGTTATTCACCGTATATAGTATGGAAACTTACTGTTAACCAATTAAGAGGTTTTTACTGTATCATTTTTACAGTCTTTTACCGTTAAATTCACGGTAATTTTTTACAGTGTATGAGACATTGCGCTCTGAAAATCTGAAGCTAAATCAAATATAAAGTTCAGATAAATTTTAGATGCATTGCATCAGGGTTGAAATGACATTTGCTGATGAGACAAGAGAGAACCAAAGTCAAATCAGTCAAATGAACATCAAATGAAGTCGTCGTGTCATTTTTGTAATCCGTGCAACTTTTAAAATCCATTTCAGAGCTTCGATAAAGGGAATAAAAGATTATCAGTGAATAACAAAGGTTTATTCATCACACAAAGCTATCATATGCCATAATCATACCATACTGCACTTGTTTTCATGAAAGAAAGAAAATCATATGGGTTTGGAGTGACATAAGAGCTAGTAGCGGATGACAAAATGTAAACTATTCCTTTAAAACATGATGAAATCTTCTCACATTTAAATAAGCAGCTGTTTTCTTCACCTAAAATGTTAAATGCTTGCATGTATCTTTGAGGATCTGCGTGATGGTGCCGTTTGTGAGCAGATCAACAGCGGGATGTTGCAGAAGCAGAAGACGGATGAGGGTATAATGGGATTTGGGATGTCTTGTGTCAGTCACAGCGGTCGGTACGTCACAGGCAGGTCTGGATCTGCTGCACTGCAGTTGAGAGATGATGTACTACAGCCCACCGAACCCTAAATCTATAACACAGAGGAAGAGAAAGACGCTCAAAACGCATCACCATCAGGGTCAGAAATTAACGGGTGCTTGTGGCAAAAAATTCCCTACAAATTCAAGATAAAAGGGCAAAAAATGCCCCTGCACAATTAAACAAAATCTATATGCAGCTTTGTGGTTCGCACGATGGAATGTAAATTATTAAAACGGAGCGATTCGGTCCTTGATTCATGATTGGTGGAGCCAGGTTCGAAAGGCTGTTGTAAATTAAACACAACCTTTGTTTTACATTATGTGTTGCTCGGGCAATCACGTTGTTGAGTACCAAAACCCAGATATGGAGGAGCTACATGTTTGGTGGAAGAGTACTGGTTTTTATTTATATCAATTACATTTATTTGCTCTGTTATTTTGAGAACCTTACTACGTGTATGGAAATAAAAGTTTTATAATGCCAAAAGACCGTGGAAGCCTGTGTTACTAGGAATTTATAAACAGCCAGATCAGCGAAAGACGCTGAGCGTATTCTTGGGGCTTAATTGCTGTATGTGAAAATTAGTGAAAGTAAATTCAAGCACGACACCTTCGCAAATGACACGCCACGTTAGTTACTGTTGCTAGTTGACATGCCTCTCTCACGCCGCACAACATGTTTCTCACGGAAAAATACATGAAGGGGAAGTAAAAACAAACTGACAACGCACCGAAAGACAAGATAGAGCAGGTTACTTTAGGAATGAAACAAAGTCTCAGCTTTCAAATTATGTCATTTTTTAAAGAAATTCAAACAATAAATACTGTTTTGGCACTGTTTAATGTGGAGTGACAGATCACTGTAGAGCCTCAGTTCAAGCGCACGTTAACTGATAGTCTTTTATGTTTTGTTTTTTTTTTTTTTAATGATGAAAGCACGAAAAACATGAAGAACATTAAGAAGTACACCGCTGTTAAATCTACTTTCCCTATTCGGGTTGGTTGACGGGACAAAAGGGCGGATTCTGCGACAGATTGGTCAGATCGCCTGTCAATCAAACTCCCCGCGAAGGGTCAATAGACCGTTTTCACATTTCCGGGTTTCTCAGCAACGGAAGTCGTCATAGTTGAGTTAACTTGAAGAGCAGTGAATGGGAGAGTGAGAAGAGAGTAGCACAAATATATTTTTTGCATTCCCATTTGCTCAAATAGCAAAAGAAAAACTGCACGATAGTGTTTTCACGACGCATTAGAAACACTCTCGCATCAGCGTTAAGTAGTTTATTTGTAATTTGATGCAAATGTGATATAATACAAATTATAGTGTTATAAATGTACACACTTTTTTTTTTAATCAAAATATAAAAAACCTTTGAGGATTTACAATGCTGACGACTGGTGAAATGGTCCATTACATCTAAAAGAACATTGAATTAGATAGCTGTGTACGTGTGTTTTTGTTTTTAGCAGCGTTGAGCATTATAACCAATCACACACAATTATGCTGAGCATATGAATGCAATGGCCAATCAGAGGCATTTAGATTAGTCAGCGCTGAAAAAACTCTTCAATAAAAAAGTTAATCACTGACCCCACTCAAACATTCATATTCAGTTTTATTTAGTTCTGCGGCTGCTCGTTTGACGTCGTTTCTCACAAAGAAAGTGTTGGATGCATAAACAAAGCTGATTTTACATCAATAAACACAAAGCAGCTGTACCTGCGTCCTTATTTCTGTAAGAGAATCTAAAGCACAGGCAGTCGACTGCCAGCATGTAATTGAATCTCCAGCTCCATGGCCAAAGATATGATAGTTGTGAGGCTTCATTCTGAATCGAATGCGACAGAAAGAGTGGATACCGTGAAATAATACAGACTCCTGAGCAGAGATGGAGAAATCTTCTATTTGGACATAAGCTGTGATATCTGCACTGACTGACTACTTCATTCAAGCTTTGGTCTTCAGTATCTGTCACAAACTCCAGCTGAACTTGAACTCTGTAAGCGTCTGACTCATATCTCTGAACGTGTGTGAGTCTATCAGTATCTGTGTGAACCGAAGCTGCTGCACTACGGTGGATCTCGCTTTCTGTTTCTTACTCAGATTTCCTGATATAAGTGCGTAAGGAATCTGCTTCATAAATCTGAACATAGCTCTGTAAACTAAGCAGAAATGCATCATGAATCAAACGTAAAGCAAAAACTCCTCCCCAACCCCCAAAAAAAAAAAACCTTATCAATTATAGAAAAAAATGAAAATCAGGAAAACACTGTTTTTTATTATATATATAATAATAATATTTTTTAAGATCGTTTATTATTTATATAAAATATTAGATAAGTATATGTATATGTGTTGTGTGTGTGTGTGTGTGTGGTGTGTGTGTGTGTAAATATGTGTGTGTACTTTGTGGTGATATATGATTTGAATGATTTAGAGTGAAGGTATTATTTGTACAGAAAGAAGAATTCAAACTAAATCATTCAAAATCAAATCGAAACGTTTCATATAATATGAAGTCAAAATAAAAATAATGCAACATATAGCTAAGGAAACAATTAAAAGACCTTTTGAAAATTCTCAGTTTCTCTAGATTTATAGTTATGTGTTTCAGTAAAACATATTTTTTTGTTTTATTTTGTAAACTACTGATGATATTTCTTCCATTTTTTAAATAAAAATGTTGTCGTTTACAGTTTTTTTGTGGTTTGTTTGTTTGTTGTTGTTTTTTGCATAAATGACAATGGTCAAAATGCAAAAAAAGATGCCAGTTTCAGACATGATATTTATATTATTATTTTTTCGACACAAATTTATATGAATTTTTAGACAACACAATACCCATGTTTTAACTTTAGGCAAGTTAAGAAATTAGTATTTGGTGGAATAACCCTGATTTACAGTCATAACAAATGAACATTTTATTGGCATTTTCCGCTAAATAAATAAAACATTTTTTTAAATGTTCTAAATGACAAGATTTTTATTTTAAATTTGGAATAAATGTTATCAGACCTTTATAGAATAAAACAAATATTAACATTTCAATCATACCCATACCTAGTAAAATCCAGTAAATCCAGACCAACTGAGAAATTTCAAGTGGTCTCTTGAAACCTTGCAAAGTCTAAAAAAGTTAAATAACAAAATTTTAGCAAAACAAAGTTGTAGCCTTACTGTTAAACTCAACTAGCAGTGGACTGATATAAACCTGTGTTCCCCGACTCCAGAAAAGTGCATAAAGCTAATCAGATTGGAACAGGTGATTTCAGCTTGCCATTTTATAGTGCAGTATGCATCAGTGTGCAATATGTGACGGTCCGTGAACGAGCCATTCATTAACCATCGTGACATTTAGGACACCTATTAGCATGCAGTCTCATGCACACACAAACACGTACCTCAGTCATTGTGCTCTAGTTCCCCTATTAGGGCCCCTAGAGAGTTACGCTGCACAAACACACTTTCTTTAACGTTTTTTTGCACATATGGCAGCTCTCATCTGTAACAGTAGAAGACTCTCTGAAGCTCTCCTGACTCAGAGCTGACAATATCCTCAGCGAAAGGAACTTAAACTCTCTTCTAAACTCTCCGTAGACAGCAGGCTCCTTTCAAGGCCGCTGAGACCAGTCAATGACAAGGGCATATGTCTGTAGCGAAGATGCAAGGATTAAAAAGCAGAACATCTGGGATGTGTATTGAAGAAAAATTTTTATAAATGGACGTGGTGGGTTTGTTCCTGGAAGCCTGTGCAATTCAGCAAGCCAGTCATAGATAGCTATGCATATTGAGACATAATTGTATCTTTCTCAACGTTATCTAAGCCGACTATCACACGCTCACAGAAAACAAAACCCCTGGGAAGAAGAAAGAACAGAACTGAGATGGAAAAGAGCCCGCGATACGGTTTATCTTTCGCTCAGGCGTACAAAGGACAAAAGTTAAAGTAAGCATAAAGAAAAATATTATCAGTGTGGTGTGTGTGTATATACGAATATATATGCATAATACATTATTATATGTACAATATATACTGATATGTATAGTTGAGAATAAAGGAGCCTGGACGTCTTATTTAGGCACGAGAAGGGTACTCAAGAGAGGGTGAGGTTGGAAGGATTAGAGGTTGTGTATGGTCAAGAAAATTGTGTGTTAGCTTTTTGGCTGGAGAAAGGCCCCCTTGGCTCGTGAATCACCATATCACCACCGGGATAAGATGTCAGATATAATTTAGAAGACGGGAAAACATGGGCCCGATAATGCAATTCTGTGACAAATAAAATAAAAAATTATGTATTACAAAAAAAATATTAGTAAAAACTATTATAATAAATCATTGGTTCCGGTAATAGAGTGAGAGTAGTTTTTCAATTTCTGCAAAAACCCAAAATAAATTTGTAAAAAGTTATTTAAAATTAAAATGAGTATAAGGCAATATTACAAAAACCTTTGACTGGTTTTCAAGATTGTATATTGTAGGTTTAGCCCAGCCGTTTTGGACATAGATCGCTCATTTGTCCCCTATCACGCTCCAGTATTGCGTGAAGAGAGCTCCCCGGGGTCTGTTGTTTATAAATGAGAACACACAAATGATACAGTGGTTGGGTATATTATTATTGCAATGAAATGTTGCGGGGAGCTTTTGATTTGTCTGCATTTTGGGGGTCTTGGGTGTTCTTTGCATACGGCATTATATGAGATAGAAACGACTAGAAATGAATTTCTTAGGTAGTTATTCAAACCGGTCCCCTTTCTATCTCCCCCCCCCGTTCCCAGACACAAAAATATGATGTTTGAGGCATCGTGTCTCACAGATTGGCCCTTCGTGTCTTGAGACAGTGCTTGATTAATGTGCCCGTGAAAAGCTCAATTCTCTTTCAACTCCTCCAAATCACCATTTACGCAACGAATACCTTTGAATTTGTTGTCACACTGGAATATTTATAAATATATGTGTGTAAGCAGTTGTCACATTTAAGCGGAATACACAAGCAATTTTCCCTCTAACAAGACGCTGCTTGTCAGCAATCCATCAAACGGGACAGATACAAGCGCTTCATTCCCGTGGCTGCCGTCATCCGTCTGTTACCCGACAGCAGACGCGCTGACCGCTGCTTTGAGACGATATTGATCTGTATTCCGGGATAATGGACTAAGAACAGCTGGTACACTGATTAGTGATCAGGATCAATGTTCTGCTTGTGTTCTGCATGCAATCTAAAGATATGTAGAACTACAGTATAAACTGCTTTGTGCTTCACTCAGGGTTAAATTAGGGTTAGGGGTTTGTGCAAATCACCTCCACTAAAGAAACATTCCCCTGCGTTTGCACGGCTCATTTCGTGTGCTCTGGTTTCATCCTCCTCCAGAGTGTTGTTATTGTGTGTGGGCCGAGACACAGAGTAGGTGGATCCAGCCTACAGCCCGTATTTACATTTGCATCAGATGAACAGCCCCCAAGACGCACCAGTGCTCACAAACACCCTCAAACACACACAGCGCTCATTCTTAGAGCTGAATATGGCTGTTTTCAGAATCTGAATCAGAAGGAGCTTTATTGCCAGGAGTGTTTACACATACAAGGATTTTTTTTTTTTTGTGACAGAAGCTCCACGGTGACAAGACACAGATAATAAAATAATAATATACAAATAGACAATGTACAAAATAGCAAAAACACAATAGACAATTTTGTTAGTACAGGTTTGTTATGTTGCAACATTTGAAAAGTAATAAGTAAGTTATGGTGTGTTAAATAAAAAATCACAGCACTAAAGTTTGCCGATTCAGTTTCTGCTTTACTAGCCATATCACAGCAAATCTCAGCTGTGTGATGTTTATATCACTGCACAAAATGTAACTATTGCTGCCCAGACTCTATATAGATGAAAGTGGTGGGATATAAATATGTCCACTTTATATGCATGCTACTCATAGTGAAAAATTAAACAATAAATATACTGAAAGTATTTGAAATACATTTAATTCATGCTAAGCGGCAAATACATTTACCATATTTATATACTATAAAAATACCCTGCATTGTATCTACACACTTACACTAAACTTGGGTTTTTTTTTTTTTTTTGGTATACTTAGTCTGCTATATTGGAACAACTAATTTTGTGCTTAAAGGGTTAGTGTAGCTTGCGCTCACAGTTGTACACAGAAGCAGAGCTCTCCGGGCGGTTGACGTATGAGTTCAGCGTTGCGCATCCGCCGGTGAGTCTCGTGAAAACCAACACTTGTTAACAAGAGCAAAGGAAGCAAATTTTCCTTACTTAAGCAAAGCAAAACCAGTCTCCTCTTGGCTTATATATCGAAATCTTAATTTTTATTTCAAAAGCATCGATTCCTAAAGAAAGACAGAAGGCCTTTGTCACCCCCGGAGCCGTTTGTGAATACCGTTTCTTATGGTATGGTCGATTTTTTTTATTTAACTTCTTTTGGACTGATGCATGCAACAACTGCCAAGTGCCATAAAACAGCTTGAAAGATCAAAGACAATATTTAATATAACTCCGACTGGATTAGTCTGAAAGAAGAAAGTCATATACACCTAGGATGAGTTGAGGGTGAGTAATTTATTATAGGCTTAGATCTCTGCCACAATTCTGCGTGCGAAAAATCATATTTTGAGTGCGCAAAATAGCCTCTAGACCCTGATGACCACTGAGCATTTTGCTGTCAATGTGGTTATGGCATTAACTTTGACTTTCTCGTATTGTATTAGTTTGAATATTTCCCTGGGCATTTAATAATTTTTGTCGTTTCAGTCTGAGATTAATCTCTTTTTTGGCTCATTTTATCTGTAAAGGAAAACCTGCCTAATAATTATGCACACCTGAATATAAACCATTTTTCACTTCCAGCCTTCATGAATAATTATTTATCAATTATAAATGATTAAATACAAGATTAATAGAGTTATTAAGAATTGATGTCCGTTTGGAATTGGTCAAATTACAATGTGATGGAAAAAAAAAAAAAAAAAAAAAAAAAAAACAAAAAAAAAAAAAAAAAAATCATGATCAGAATATTAACTTGCATAATAATTATGCATGCACAGTATTTTTCCTCTTCTGCTTTCGAGGTAATGCAAGAAATGTTGTGATTGGTTGTCAAGGCAGCCAATCAGAATTTAGCAGCATCATCTCTGATTGGCTGGAATTATGGCACAATGTAACGCTGGTTTGTGTTGAGCACGCGAGCTGTTGGCATTTAACGAGGGCAAGCACGGAGGGCGGGGGTCATCAGCGTTGGCAAGCTAGTGAAACATTGCACTGCGCAACAGAGAAGGTCTGCATCACATCCAAAACTATTTTTAAATGCAAAATGAGATTTGTGTTTTCGCTGTGGTACCAAAACACACTTTTGCAATCTCAAAATATGTCTTTCACTAGCAGAAGGTGGAAGAGGTTTGTAATCCCAAATTTATGGGGCAATTATTATTTTTGGGGAACTACCCCTTCTGTAATTTGCACTTTAATTGTGGGGAAAACTTTGAAGGGAAGAAGTGCTGAAGTCTAATTAAAGATATACTGAAGTTTATTTGATTTTGCTAAAGTGGAACTATTGCAAGTATATGTCAGGTACGCTTTAAATATCTTGCATTTAAAAACTGATATTATTCCGAGATCCTACAATCCTAATCATGTGACATTAAAACACATTTTAGGCTTAAAATAAGAAATGCGCATTGTGCACAAGTAATACTCCAAAATAAAGTTGAATTATAATTTTTATATCAGTAGCTTTGACGGCGCGCGAAAATAGCAGTAAAAATATGTTCATAGATTTGATCTATACGTAGTATGAAATAAATGTATTTTAAACATGTTACTTTTTTACTAGGGTACTCATGTGGGGCATACTGTAACAAATCTTAACCACTTAGCTTGTACTTTTCATCTCACAATTCTGATTTATTTTCCCTGTAATTCTGTGTTACAAATTACAAAGTTTATATCTCATAATTCTATAAAACAAAGTCTATACCTGTTTTAAATAGATGTAAATAAAGACTACATTAGAGTATGCTTTACAAAGATGTAAATGAAACAAAGATAATAAGTAAAAAACTAGCAATTTCTGAGTGGAAATCATTTTAAAGTAAATCCTACACTAAGTCTACAGTGCATACCTGCAAAGGGTGATATACCTCTGCATCTCAGCTGCTTGATTGTTTGTATTGTCACAAAACGTATTTTATATCATGCATGTCACTGTGTGCATGGGATTACAAAATCATTCACAGAACCATTAAATCTGAGTCTATTTCTCACAAAAGGCTTTTAAAAAGCACCAGAAGACTTGAAATACAATGAAATAATGGACTAATTATCATATAGTCATATAGACTACTTCTTTTTGGAGCTCACCAACATCAGTCCACATTCACATTCACTGCACAGAAAAGAGCAATGCACACATTTCACAGAAGAAAATAAGTCAAAGGGGTTTTGAACAACATGCATGTGATTAAATGATTATATTGAAATTTTTGTGTTAAAACATTTGAACTATTCATTCAAATCTCATGCAAATATGCAAATGCTTCCTTCATTTCTCTCTTCCACTCAATCAACACATACTGCATCCTTCTTGAGTGGGGAGCCAAAAAAAAAAAAACCAAGTGCATACACCCCAGTCAGAAACGCTGGACCAGCATAGCTGCAGAAACCCCACCTGTTTTTTCACCTGGCCCATACAGTACACACATATACACACACACACACCCACATACACACCCACACACACACACACACACACACACACACCCACACAAACAGACACACACACACAAACTGAAATCCGGGACCCACAAGCCTTTCTTAAAGAGACAAAATCACAAAATAAAACGGAGCAAATAAATTGTAATGATATTAATAAAAACATTATCCTTCTGCCAAACAATGTAGTTCCTCAGAATCAGTTGTGGTTGCTACAAAGTGTTTGCTGAGCAACACACAGAAGTAAACAAGGTGTATGTTTGTAGAGTAATTTACAACAACTTCGAACTTGGCTCAAACCAATCAGAATCAAGGACCTGAACTATCCGCTTTATAAATATAATATAGATATACTGTCATAGTGTTAATTATTACATTTAAATAGTGCCACATTGGTAAATATTGAAACAAATAATATATTGTGTGCATTCTTAACATGTAAATGTTTTTTAATTGGCAATATGTTAAAAATATGTTACAGTGAAATTTCTACTATTACGATTATAAATTTTTCTGATATAGCATATATATATATTAGTGTCTCCATGATTCATCGCGATTCCATCGTATCCAAAATAAATTTTGGTGTTACCATAATAGTTTGTGTGAACTGTGTATATTTATTATGTATATCATAAATACATCTCTCACATACGTATATTTTTGAAATGTTTACCTGTATAACACATTATCTTTAGATTTTATATGATATATAAATATATTTTCAGATATAAACAGAACATCTTTTTCCGTACATATCTACATCATGTTTGTATTTATATAGATATTAATACAGTAAATAGACACAATTCACTAAACATTATATTATTTAAATAAAAACCTTTTATTTGGGATGCTTAATCACTCAATTAATCGTTTGATATAGCTATAATTTTATACTTTATATACATTTTTTATCAAATAACATCTTTCACATACTTAAATAAAAAAAATACAATTTCATATTTGTTTAAAACTCATAATTTAATGTTTTATATAAAACAGTTACATATTACATTTATTTACATGTTTTTTTTTAATTATTCATAAAATACTATAACAGTAATTTTAATTTTAATTATATATATTATATAAAATTTACATTATAATATATGTATTATTATGCATAATTAACATGCATGTAAAAATAAATGTAATATAGCACTTTAATCACATACAAGTGATAATGTATGTTAATGTTGCTTTTTATTATGACTTATATTTATGCACACACTGGTGCATAAATAATCATTCTTCATTGTGTTCACTATATGAATTGCAGTGTGCAAGCATGCTTTAATTGTTTTGACTTGATTTTCACTGTATTTTACTTCTTGCATCAAACATTTCGAATCAACTTGGCATCAGTAACCGTTTAGTCAAATGACGTTGTTTCTGATCTATAAAAAATTTCATGGCTTTACATATAGCGCGTATGACGTTTAAATTCAATTTTTTTTATTTTTATTATTATATTATATTGCTCGAAGCTCAAGAGTTCATGTATAAATTGATTTCGCATGAATAAAATAAAATAAAAAGATATCCCTGTTCTCTAACTCACAGCGGACTTCTTGCTTCTTACTGAAGATTCTGAAGGCAGCTCTGCATGAATGCATCCCATTTGACCTGTGGGGGGTAGACACCCACAATGGCACCGCTTCCACTTACTGCGTGCAATAACAAATAAACATGGCTACCGCACATAACCGGCAGTGACATACCGGCATACAATTCCACAGACCGTCCAGGGAAATACTGCGCCTATCTGGTTTGCTATATAGGAACTGAGTGCAAATAACCCAAGCCTTCACATGAATACTCCAGAGATCTGTTTAATGGGACTGTGTGCTACTCAGAGTGTGGACAGAGGAATTTTCCTCTCGCTGTCGCCATGTATAGAACTAGTTGAAACAGGATGTTTTAGTATGTGAACTACGTCAGCTAAACCTAATCTGCCTCATGACAGAGAGTGAGAGCGCTCAGCTTTGGCACTAATCTCTTCAAATACTTGTTGGGGTAGCAACTCAAATAGCAGCAGCAAACACTCCAACCCTCAATGCACATTATGTTATTTATACTGGCCATATATATTGAAGCCATGCTCTTTCCGTTCCTTTGAAAAACACACACACCACACACACACACACACACACACACTCCACACACAACACTCACACACTCACACACACACCACACACACACACACAAACAACACACACACAAACACACACCGGACACGACAAGACAACAAAACCCACACACACACACAACACACACAACACACACAACACACACACAACACACACACACACACACACACACCCACACAAACACACACAAACACACAAACACACACTCACACACACACAAAACAAACACACACACACCCATACACACCGCAACACACACAACACACACCACGCACCAGCACACACCCCAAACAAACACCACCACACACACACAGGGGGTGTGGGAGTTGACGACACCCGTCAGTAATGAACTTTTGACTGTTTTAAAGCCTCAGCCTTTCAAACTCCAAACCAGCATATTCACACTGAATCATCTGATTCAATACTGTGGCATAAACGGCTGCCCAATCTGGCTTCGATACACCCGTCCACACCTTAAACAACTAAAACAGCATCTAAAACCTGAAACAAGTTGGCTTGGTCACCTTTATAATCATAATAGCTTTTAAAGTTTTGGATTAATCGCTTCTGCTCCCAGAGGCTGCATTTCTTTGATCAAAATGATTATAATTTTCCCATTCAACAATAAACGTTATTCTATGATGAATGGGTTATAACTGTAATGTATTTTCTTGAGTGATGCGCAGTCTGTATTTTCAGCATCATTTCCCCAGTCCTTCAGTGTCACATGATCTTTCGAAATCGCTATAATATGCTGACGCTGCTCCGAGAACATTCTGTTATTATCAATGTTGAAAACAGTATCCCCGTGCTGCTCAATAATTTTTGTGGAACTGTGATCCGTTTTATTTTTGCAGTTTTGGGATGATTAATAGAAATATAAATTCAAATAGTAAAAATTTATATATTTTATACATATCAATAATAAAAAAAATACAATAAGTAGATTGAATGTTTCGAGTTATTTCGAAATATAAGTGTTAAATGAAGTATTGAATAGTTCAATGTCAATATGACATTTCCTATACAGTATATCACTATATTATTATCATTATTATATTGCTGCACTTATATTTAACAATTCTTTTCATTACAAAATCATTTAATATTGAAATACATGTCTATACTGTCACTTTGGACACAATTGACAATGCATTCTATCTTCGGCCGAATAACAGTTATTACTTTTCCAAACAACCCTAGGAAGTTGGTATTGAAATGTATACTTTTATGATAGAGATAGAGAGCTTGACAGCCTCTAGTTAAAATCCCATTCTGTTTCCTGGAAAAGAGCAGCTTGGACATTATTCCTGCAGATTTGAGGCTGAGCAAATTATGATGTATTTATTATTTTGTGCGAATTATTCCTTACAGCTCAGCACCGCAGAGCCACGAGGATCAGCCATGCTTGTTCATTCATAGGGAAGCCAGTAAATAAATTGAAGACTAGCTGCTGCTCAGATCATGAACATTTCCCACAGCACTGTGATGCGATTGCGCTGTGAATTCCCGGCTCTGGATGGCCCTGTCAAACTAAGCACCCCCTGGGCATTGAACCGCCATGCTAATCGCACTCCTGCGGCCCAACCGAAATCAGCTGAGCTGTTTCTCCATTCTCAACGTGTGCTTTCTAATCTTTGGGCAGATTAAAAAAAACACCCGCGTCTGAAACAAAACACTGGAGGCAGGCGAGGACAAAAAGACTATGTTCCGGCTGTTAGCATGGACAGCGAGCAAAATGTCAAGGGAAAGCGCTAAATTGTTTCCAGACCAGAATCACAAATATCAATGACACAGAGAGATATATAAAACACAGGAACTTATAGCTTTATAGCGTTTTAACTAGTGTTACATTATTACACAAGTACAAAAATTTATTTTTTATTATTTCTATATATATATATATATATATATGTTTGTGTGTGTGTGTGTTACATTACACATAAGTATGACATTTTAATTGTTTTCTTTTATACACACACACACAAATTATTTTGATATACTGGCTATATTGACCTTTCAGGCGTCAAACACTAATGCATGTGCAGGTAGAAAATGCACAACCTAAAAACCTGCTGTGTAGTTTGCAAGTTTTAACTTCCAATTAACTTCCAATTGTTTGTGTTACTTTGCAAAAGTGCAACAACTTAATTATGACTTTGCTGTGTGACAGTGATAAATGTGACCTATCATTATTCGCCTATAGAGCCAACAAAGCCAACATCCCACAAAAAGCCCTGAAGTCCAGATATACAGTATAACACGGTAAAGTCATAATTACCGCGGTACACTGGGTGCTAATGACAGGCACTGGCGCTGACACCACAGGCGATTGGGGAGGTTTGTCCAAACAACACAGAAAGACGATATTAAAACTCCACAGAACAGATTCTTTACTACTTTATTGCTCTACATATAATGATGCTGATGATCTACATATAATACTGACAATGTGACACTCATTTAAACAATCAATATATGTCACCTCAAGAAGCGTTAGTGATGTTAAAATGTTTCAGTGCAAGTTAAGCTCAATCAACAACATTTGTTGCATATTGATTACCACACAAATTATTTTTGCACTTGTCCCACCTAAAAAAAATAAAGAAAGAAAAAAATAAAAGGAAGTGAATGGTGAAGGTTCCAATGTAAAACCAAAAGATGTATAGGCCTACAATATTAACCTGATTTTAGCATTAGAGAGAAAAAAAATAAATATAAGTTGTGAATTAAAAATTATAATAATAATAACGCATATTCACAAAATTATTAGCTTCACATTTCTGCTTTTAAAAGCTCAAAAAATGTACCCCTTAACCCCTATTGACCCCTATTAAAAATAATTTATTTAAAAGATTATTACTATAATATTTTTAAACCTAAACTTATCAAATTAAATAAAATATAGAAATGCTATTGGCAACTAAATGAAATAAATAAGTGTAAGTTGAAGTAGTGAAATTACTCAAATAAATAAAAAATAAAGTTATATATAAATACAAAAACGAATAAAGATGTTTGCTGCTGTTGACCACACCTGTTTGACTAAGCTCTTATTAAAGCCTTGGATTTGGATCCCCACTTCGTTGTCACGCCTCACTTGTTACAGAATCACCAGCCATACCTGGATCCAGCAGCTTTGCGAGCATTTACAGATTAATCATGGACCCAGTCGATCAGCTACTTCACCTCCGGCAAAAGGACCTCTCTATTGAGGAATATGTTCACCTATTCTGTGAGTTTTCATACCGTGTGCAATTTTATGATGAGACTTTAAGGACTTGTTCCATTTTGGACTCAATGAGCGTATAAAATCATTGTTACCCAGAGGGTACTTTAATGGTAGTTTGAGGGACATCATGGATTTTGTACTCTTGTTAGTTGGTTCCCCTTTTACCGTGGGAGAAGCAGAGCCTCTGCCCAAAATGGCTGCCAACCCAAAACCTGTTTTCAAGATAGCTGTCATCTCAGAGTCTCTGATCGTCCAGAGTCTCGTCACGTGACAGCTGATCGTCCAGAGTCTCGTCACGTCTCAGCTGATCGTCCAGAGTCTCGTCACGTCTCAGCTGATCGTCCAGAGTCTCGTCAAGTCTCAGCTGATCTTCCAGAGCCTCGTCACATCACAGCTGATCATCCAGAGTCTCGTCACGTCACAGCTGATCGTCCAGAGCCTTGTCACGTCACAGCTGATCGTCCAGAGTCTCGTCACGTCACAGCTGATCGTCCAGAGTCTCGTCACGTCACAGCTGATCGTCCAGAGTCTCGTCACGTGACAGCTGATCGTCCAGAGCCACGTCACGTCACAGCTGATCGTCCAGAGTCCCGTCACGTCTCAGCTGATCTTCCAGAGCATCGTCACGTCTCAGCTGATCTTCCAGAGCCTCGTCACGTGAAAGTGATCTTCATGAGTCAAGTCAAGTCACGACTGATCTTCATGAGTCTCGTCACGTCTCAGCTGATCGTCCAGAGTCTCGTCACGTCACAGCTGATCGTCCAGAGTCTCGTCACGTCACAGCTGATCGTCCAGAGCCTCGTCACGTCACAGCTGATCTCCCAGGGCCTCATCATGTCACAACTGATCTCCCAGAGCCTCGTCACATCTCAGCTGATCATCCAGAGTCACGTCACATCACAGCTGATCTTTCAGAGTCTCGTCACGTTGCAGCTTATTGTCCAGAGACTCGTCATGTCTCAGCGGATCTTCCAGAGTCTCATCACGTCGCAGCTGATTGTCCAGAGTCTCGTCACGTCACAGCTATCGTCCAGAGTCTCGTCACGTCACAGCTGATCGTCCAGAGCCTCATCACGTCACAGCTGATCGTCCAGAGCCACGTCACATCACAGCTGATCGTCCAGAGTCTCGTCACGTCTCAGCTGATCTTCCAGAGTCTAGTCACGTCTCGGCTGATCTTCCAGAGTCTCGTCACGTCACAGCTGATGGTCCAGAGTCTCGTCACGTCACACCTGATCGTCCAGAGTCTCGTCACTTCACAGCTGATCACCCAGAATCACGTCACCTCACAGCTGATCATCCAGAGTCACATCACGTCACAGCTGATCGTCCAGAGTCCCGTCACAGCTGATTTTTTTTTTAATCGCTGAAACAAAAGGATGGGATGATATCTTTCCATTTATTTATTTATTTTTCATAATCAACATCATATGTGTCACGAATCCGGTCCATGAACTTTCCAATTCATTGACTCTCGCACTACACACTGTTGCACATCACCCCAGACTACATTTCCATCATGCATTGCACTGATTGCACTCAGCACGAATTGCACACACCTGTTTACACTGATTGCACCCAGCTGTTCTGATCACTCCCCACTATTTAACAATCAAATCTGATCCTTTCCCTCTGCCGAGTATTGTTTCAGCGTTTATCTCTCTCCTAGAGATAGCTACCTTACGGATCCCTTGTCATTGCCTTAGCCCTAGTCATTGCCTTAGCCTTAGCCCTAGTCATTTGCCTTAGCCCTAGTCATTTGCCTTAGCCTTAGCCTTAGCCCTAGTCATTAGCCTTAGCCTTAGCCTTAGCCCTAGTCATCTGCCTTAGTCATTAGCCTTAGCCTTAGCCCTAGTCTTAGCCTTAGCCTTAGCCCTAGCCCTAGCCTAGCTGTTTTCCCGGTTTCTGATCTTCGCCTGGTTTCCTGGGTTTCTCCCTTAGTCTTGCCCCTTCTGACTCTGTCTGTCCATCGTCGACCCACGCTAGCCCTAGGTTTATTCTTGTGTCTTGCCCGCCATATACATGTCTGCCTCTGCTTGACCCTGCCTGCTTTATGACCACGTCTCTGTCTTCTCCACAATAAAGCCTTGCAGATGGATCCGCACGTCTCACGTCTCGTAAGCCCCGTAAGTTAACAGAATACTGGCAACACAAGGAGCGTCGGGGGGGGGGGGGGGGGGGATCAGAGGCTTTTCTGAGGAGCATGGCCAAGTATGGAACCAGTCACCCGGCTGTTTGATTTGCGACAGGGGAGCTCACCTATTGAGGAATACGTCGCTCAGTTCTGTGAGTTATCTTTTAGGGTACCTTTTGAGGAGGTCACCTTAAAGGATATCTTCCGTTATGGACTAAATGAATCCATAAAATCATGGATGCCAGAAGGTAAATTTAATTGTAGTCTAAAGGACTTTATAGACTATGCTTTGCTGACTGCTGGGTCAGCGTTCACTGTGGGTATCGTGGAGGAACGCGACCCCGCCCTCACTCTGGTAATGGCGGCCGCACTAGAGCACGCTCACAAAATGGCGGCGACAGCGGAGTCTGATCGCAAAATGGCGGACACAACAGATCTTCCTGAGGCAAGTCAAGCCACAGTTGATCATCATGGGGCAAATCAAGTCACAGTTTATGATCATGAGTCTAGTCAAGTCACAGCTGATAATTATGAGTCTAGTCAAGTCACAGTTGATTGTCATGAGTCAAGTCAAGTCACAACTGATCATCACGAGTCAAGTCAAGTCACAGTTGATCTTCATGGGGGCAAAGGCAATCAAAGACAAATCAAGTCACAGTTTCTGATCATGGGTCTAGTCAATTCACAGCTGATAGTTTTGAGTCAAGTCACAGTTGATTGTTATGGGTCAAGTCAAGTTACCATTCATTATCACAAGTCAAGTCTAGTCACAGCTGATCTTCACGAGTCAAATCAAGTCACAACTGACAGTCATGAGTCTAGTCAAGTCACAACTGTTCGTCATGAGGCAAGTCAGGTCACAGTTGATCTTCCTCCGTCAAGTCTAGTCACCACTGATCTTCCTGAGTTGAATTTAGTCACAGTTGATCATAATGAGTCAAGTCAGGTCACTGCTAATCTTCAGGAATCAAGTCAAGTCGCAGCTGATATTCATGAATCTAGTCAGGTCACAACTGATCTTCATGAGTCCAGTCAAGTCTCAGCTGATCTAGCAGAAGCCTCATCAGGTCTCAGATATCACCAGTCTCACGTTCGCATCCACAGCTGTTCGTCCAGAGTCTCGTCATGTCACAGCTGATCTTCCAGAGTCACGTAACGTCACAGCTGACCTTCTAGAGTCTCAACACGTCTCAGCTATTCATCCAGAGTCTCGCCACGTCTCAGCTATTCATTCAGAGTCGCGTCACGTCTCAGCTAGTCATCCAGATTCACGTCGCATCACAGCTGATCATCCAGAGTCAGGTCACATCCTGTCTGTTGCACCCAGATTGTCAGGGGGGGTCTTCGGATTCGTTGGTATTCAGTCCACGCCCGCCGTGTCCAGTGTGAGGGATGCACCGTTGGTGTCTGCACGCGCAGTTGGTATCTCCAAACCCACTCACTTTAGCCCTCCTGTTCCTGAACTCATTCCCCTGTCTGAAGCGCTTCCCTTGATGGGGATGGGGATAGCTTTTTGGTGTGTTTGGGCTGCATACACCACCAAAGAACTCCAAAAGGCGTGCGAGCCCACCTATTAGGTACCTCCAGAGGTCGGGGGGTGGCCGGGTGAAGCCTGCAGAATTCTACTGAGTTAGTGGTGTTCGCTGCTGTGTTCCCCGAAGCAAAGCAATGGCCCGCCTGCTGCATTTGCTCCAGACGGTGGTGGCTGACGCCATGCAAAACTACCAAGTACAGCAGCGGCGCTGCTTCGCTCCCTAGGATGGTGGTGGCACCAGACAGAAAAGAAATACCTTCAGCCCTGCTTCATGTCCCGGTTCGAAAGGAAATCATTGCTGAACTTTGTCACCTGTCCTACCAAGGAGAACATTCAATGAACTTTTCCTCGAGCCGATGTAGGGGGTCTAGAACCTCCTGAGGTGGCGGCATCCGCTGCAGAACCTGTGTCAGTGGTGTCAGTGGTACTCCCCTATGAACTTCCTGCTCGTCCTGTTCCTGCCAAGGAGGCCGTCTATGAACTCTCTGCCTGTTCTGTTCCGGCCAAGGAGGCCGCCTATGAACTCTCTGCCTGTCCTGTTCCGGCCAAGGAGGCCACCTATGAACTCTCCATCTGTCTTGTTCCGGCCAAGGAGGCCATCTATGAACTTCCTGCCTGTTCTGTTCCGGCCAAGGAGGCTGTCTGTGAACTCTTTGCCTGTCCTGTCACAGCTATGGAGGTCTTCTGTGAACTCCCTGTTTGTCCTGTCATGGCTATGGAGGTTGTCGGGGAATCCTCATCCTGTCCTGTTCTGGCTATGGAGGCCGTTTGTGAATTATTTGTGTCTGCCAGGGAGGTTGCCCCTGAATGCTCAGTCTTGTCTATCAACCCAATGTTCTGTCTGTGTTGTCTGCCTCTGCTCTCTCTACGTTACAGTCTCTGCCACGGTCTCCTGATCAGTTTGGCTTCACCAAGAGGGTTTCAGTTCATTCCTGCTCCGCCGCTGGTGGTCCTCGCCCGCCGTGGGGCGTTCTATATCTGGCTCTGGTGGTCCTCTGACCTCCGCAGTGGTGCGTCTATTGTCTGGCTACTGGTGTCGTCCTCTGCTCGGCAAGTGGGGTCTATTGTCTGGATTTGTGGTCCTCTGCTCCCCGTGGTGGTTTTTACTGTCTGGACCTCTGGTGGTCTTCACTGCTCCGCGTTGGTGGAAATAAGTGGGCTCATGGTGGTTACTCGGCTACCCATGCGTGGTTCTCTGTTTCCTCCGCCGCTGGTGGTTCTCTGCTTTGCCGTGGTGGTCTACTGTCTGGCTCCTGTGGTCTTCTGCTCCGCCGTGGGATCTTCAGTCCCGTCTGCTCTGCTGTGGTGGTCCTCAGTTCCGCCGGCTCTGCCTCAGTCCCTGGTATTTCCTATCCTTGGACCTGGCCCTCCGTCCCTACCCCTGTTCCGCCTCCACTCCACCACCCACCTGGATCGTATAGTGTTTGGAGCGTCTGGAAGCCGCTCCTTGCGGGGGGGGCTCTGTTCCACGAATCAGGTCATGAACTTCAAATTAATTGGAACTCTCGACAAAACACTGTGCATCACCCTGGACTACATTTCCCATCATGCATTGCACGAATTGCACACCTGTTTACACTGATTGCACCCAGCTTTTTCATATCACTCCCTCACTATTTAAAACTCACTCTGATCCCTTCCCTCTGCCAAGTATTGTTCAGCGATTATCACGCTCCTAAGATAGCTACTTACGGAGCCATAGTCATTTGCCTTAGCCCTAGTCATCTGCCTTAGTCATTAGCCTTAGCCTTAGCCCCAGTCATTAGCCTTAGCCTTAGCCCTAGCCATTAGCCTTAGCCTTTTTCTCCGGTTCTGATCTTCGCCTGTTTTCCTGGATTTCTCCCTTAGTCTTGCCCCTTCTGACTCTGTCTGTCCATCGTCGACCCACGCTAGCCCTAGGCCTGTTCTTGTGTCTTGCCCACCATATACCTGCCTGCCTCTGTTTGACCCTGCCTGCTTCATGACCACATCTCTGTCTTCTCCACAAATAAAGCTTGAACATGGATCCGCAAGTCTCACGTCTCGTCAGCTCTGTAACAATATGCCACAAATGCTGTTAATTGAGCTTATAACGTTTATTGAACTCAGAATATTCCTTTAAATATCATTGGCTCTCATGTGTCTTAAGACCAATCACAAAGTAAAAATGTATGAAATAATAAACATAATAAATATCTATATAACTATTTAAAAAACTACATAAATATAATTATATAGACATTCAGCATTAAGGAGAATCATCTTCATCACTTGCCCCATGGTCTTCCTGAGCATTAGCAAGTTTTACACCTGTAGGAACTAACGTTCATTCATCAAACAATCAAAACAGGCAACACTGCTAATTAAAAATGGTTAATGCCGGAAGTGGGTTTTGTTGTTTTGATTAAACTCAACGAAGCATGCAAACGCTACGAAACAGAAGAATTATCTGTAATAATTATCACGAACCAAAATAAATGGCTGTTGTCATATTTTTCAAACAAAACCAAAAAAAATTTTCTGGCATCAAAATGAGTAACTTATTTAAGAAACAGTCACTAGTTAATTGGCTCCTGGCATTATCAGCACTGCTCCTCTCAAACAACTTAAACAAACAAACACGAGACATGGAAATAAACACAAGAAAACGACTCAGTTGTAACGCTATAATCAGAGCAAATGAAATGCAAACATAATTGAGTGATCAATCCAGAGCGCTTTTATCTCATGAACACAAATGCAAACAAACACACACACACACACACAGTGCTGGTTTTGTTTCAGCTGTTGTATTGCAGCAGTGACGGATCTGACACACACTCCGACGTATCTGACACACACTCTATCAGAGCCGGCGATCCTTCATTTCACCTCCATCTCGACTCTGACACACACCACGCCGGAAATTAACTGCTCCCTAATATCAGCCCTTCATTTCATCCCGTTCTCCATCCAGGGAACACCGAACAGCACACTAGCATACTGACTATTTCTGCAGTATGCTGCACGGATCATGTAACAGAATAAGACAAATGTGCATAGAGTCAAATAAGAGACTGTATCCAACAATGAAAATTCCAGCATCAAAATCCACATTTTCACCAGTTTTTAGCCTTCTTTAAGGCATTTTCAGTGTGTTCTTGTCTGAGCAGTTGACTATAAGATTCACAATCTCAAAAAAAAAAACATTGAAAGGCCTGTAATTCTGGCCCACAGAGCCTAAAGTCCATTTAATTCCTCTGCAAAAACTCTTCCTTGTGGGAACATCTCAGAAAGGTAGCTTAAGGAGGTTTTGCTGTTCTTCTTCTGACATTTTCAGAAAGTTCACCCTCCACTTACTGACACACACACACACACAGTTATTTAAATGAGGATATACATTCTATACACTTATACATTGTTTTATATAAATATAAAGCTATAAACCAGTGTTGTTAGTAACTAAAACTATTAGAAAACACTTTGTAGTGCGTGTTCTAGATAAAAAAAACAACTTTAAAATAAGTTGACGTACTAAATGTACTCAAATTAAAATTAAGACTTAAATAGAAATCTCATAAATACATTTTATCATTGACATTTTACATTTTAGATACGCTGTTGTAAGTGCTATCGCTTCTGTTAGTTTTTAATATACGGTTTTATTCTGATTAAAGCTTTAGTACAGTACGGCAACCGCACGCGCGTCCATGTATAACACTTCTCATAGCTATGTGAAAATAAATGTATGGAACACTTGTTTGAGCTGAGCTGGTGATCTGAATGAGAGAGAGAGAGAGAGAGAGATGCAGAGCGTGTGCGGAGCAGGGCGACGTGAGGAACAGTATTAAGAAACGTGCCTTAGAAACTTGATTTGAAACTTGTGAATCCATTAGAATCGTTAGAAGACAGAATCGCGATTCATATACAAGTAGATTTTTACGTGCACCTCTAATTTTCTTCCTCTTCACTAAAGCAGCGCAGCATGGCCCCGCCCCCTTTGCTGCATGTTCCCAGGGGCGGGGTTTATGTAAATTTCGGGTTGTGATGCACAAACCCGGGAAGTAACTCGTTGTAGTCCCTACGAGCTGTTTTTGTAGGCATTAAACTGCCAGAATTTTAAAAGACGATATCTCCGTTTGCATTGAACTTTCAGCTTCGTAACTTTGCAGATATTGTTTATGCTCAAACAGCAACATTACACACTAACTAACATTAAAAAAGTGAAATCGCAATCAACCACCCCTTTAAATAACATTTCCATTACTTGAAATAATAGAAATGTTAATTGTACTAAAGCAAAGAAAAAACTAAACCAATTTATTTCAGCTTCTTGTGACATTTCTCAAATTTTTTTATTTGATTTAGTTTAACTTGATGTACCAAAATAACTAACAGGGAAATAAAATTAATGAAAACTACATGGATATGTCAATTTATTTTTTTTACATTTTTAAACAAATGGAAACGAAAATATTATCAAAATAGGCCTATATAAATATCAAAAAACTAATAAAAAAAAAAAATTATAAAAAAAAAATATAAAAGATGTGACAGAACTCCCGTGGAGACCACTGGGAGTTTTCTGTCATATGTTGTTTCACTTCTGGGGGTCATTTTGTCACGTACAGATTCAGGAACTCCTCACACACAAAGTCACTCAGAGATATATAAAAGGCTCCTGTAGGGCAACATGAACTTAAGTCAGGCATCGTTTCCAGGGGGAAAAAGAGGTTTGTGTGCTGACTTGAGAATATTATGACCTCCTGTTTGATTGCTCAACCAAAATTCTTCATTTGTGTCCTGCTGATCAAGGACACCTTCACACACTCACACACTCAAACACACACCTCACACTCTCCTCTCTCTCACTCACACACCACACAACCATCACCACCACACTCTACTCTACTCCTCGCACTCAAACATCCACACACACAAACAACACACACAACACACACAATCTCTCTCCCTCTCTCACTCACACACTCAACAACACACACACACACACACCACTCTCTTCTCTCCACTAAACACACACACACAAACCACACTCTCTCTCCTCTCTCTCTCTCCTCCAACTCACCTACACACACACACACACACTCTCTCTCACTCACACACTCACACACACACACACCACACACACACACACTCTCTCTCGCTCTCTCATAGTCTCAATCACAACTCACACACTCACACAAACACACACACACTCTCTCTCTCTCTCTCTCACTCACACACACAAACACACACACACACACTCACACACACACTTCACTATGTATATTCAGTTATTTTTTTACATTAAGCAATGTTGTTGTCTTGTCAACTACCTGAAATAAAATAAGTTTAATATTTTAATGTTTAAAGTTTTTACAAAATATTTTATTTTATTTCAGCTAACTTTTATTTTATGTCAAGTAACATATAGGATTTTTATGGTTCTAGTTTTAGTCTTACACTCTAAAAAATGCTGGGTAAAAACAACCCAATTGTTTTGACCAGCTGTTTTTTTGTAAATTTTTGTTACTAGTTTTTAGTAAAATATGCATAGTTAAATCTTTAAACCTGACCCAGGAACAGTGTGAAACAGGATGATATAATAAATCCCAAGTTTAAAATGACCCTGGATAAGCTATTTCAAGTGTAAAAGCCTCTATATTGACGACAGTTCTGAAGGAGACGAATGTGAATCGGACGACAGTGGCACGCGGGCAGCGAGGAGAGCTGTGTGCGTGGGTTTATCTGTGGCAGATGGTATCACTGGCGGATGATGGCACACAGATGGTCCAGGTATCAGGTCGGGTGCCAGGGGCCCGCTGGGGAACAGGTCCATAAGATGGATCAGGCTGTCTGGGGCCAGACAAAAGCATGAAACAGGGTCAATACCAATGCTCTCATACTCTGCCTCCATATCCATCCTCCACCATTCTTACAAGTTTTTCTATCTCTTGAGATGTGGAGAAGGCTTTTTTGGGAAGGACCTAAGGAGGCGGCATGAATAAATAAGCTTTCCATTGCTGTAGGGTTTGTTAGGATAGGACAATATTTGGCCGAGATACAACTATTTGAAAATCTGGAATCTGAGGGTGCAAAAAAATCTAAATATTGAGAAAATCATCTTTAAAGTTGTTCAAATGAAGTTCTTAGCAATGCATATTACTAATTAAAAATTAAGTTTTGATATATTTACAGTAGGACATTTACAAAATATCTTCATGGAACATGATCTTAACTTAATATCCTAATGATTTTTGGCATAAAAGAAAAATGTATAATTTTGACCCATACAATGTATTGTTGGCTATTGCTACAAATATCCCCCAGCGACTTAACACTGCTTTTGTGCTGCAGGGACACATTTAAATAAAAAAAATAAAATCACTGTAAAAAAATACCTATTTCCAATTTTAAAAAACAATATGTTCAGTTGCTGCCTTAAATTTTTAAGCATAATCAACTTGGTTGTATAACTTATATTATATTAAACATACTTGATGTTTAATTTTATATAACTTATAAAAAAAAACTGAAAATGCTCAAATTACTTTGATGAGTTAAAATCATTTAAAAACATAAGCTGCCATGACATTGATTTTATCATTTTTATTGTGATGTTAAGAAATAATAAACAAATAATAATTTAAGAACAAAGGAACATCATTATTTTCCTGTTATGGCAAATAAACTGTGCATATTAAATAAATAATAAAAATAATAAAATATGTTTTTCTGTTTTGTATGAATAAATGAAAACAAAAACTAGTGAATTATCACAGCATTATAATGCACAGTATGAAAAAAATGAAACCATTTATTTTCTCCAAATTGTAGTCAGGCATGTCTAAATAAAGTCTCTCAAGTTACTCATTAAAATGCTAGCCGTGTATGAATAAATAAACAAACAATGATGTCAAATACTTCATTTGTTAGATGTTTCTCTTGAGTCACATTTGCTTGTAAGACTAATCACTTTGAATCGGTTCATTTCAATAAATCAATCATACTGGTTCGGAATAATTCATTATCAAATTAACATGCATAAAACTGAATGATTAAACAAACAACCACATATTTTTATACAGGTCTTTATAACCCTCACAGACAATCAGCATCTACGCTCACATCAATTCAGCCGGAAACCAACAACTTGATTCAGTGCATCACAGTGGTTTCAGGTAGTTACTCACAACGACCAATGCCTGGTGTTATTTTACAAATGCAATGCAAACACCCCACAACCCCCCACACACACACACACCACACACACACACACCACACACACACACCCACACACACAACCACACACACACACACTCAGGTTTGTTTTTGTGAAAAGTGGGGACTCTCCATAGGTGTAATGGTTTTTATACTGTACAGACCGTATATTCTATTGCCCTATACCAACCCTACCCCTAAAACTACCCCTCACAGGACCTTTGTGCTGATTTCGATCAGATTTTCAATACCCCATTCTGTGTGATTTCTACAGAGTTATTGAAAATGGGGGACATGGGTACTGTCTGAAAAGTCCCTTCTCCTCTGTAATACCTGTCATACCTTGTCATTATACATAGGTATGTCCTCATTTGTCACAAAATGCGCGTGCACCCCACACACAAGGCAACACACACACATCCACCACCAGACACTACTCACACACCTCACCCCCACACCCTCACGCTCACGCTCACTGCTCAACGCCCCGACACACACACCACCCCTCACAACACTACAGACCCAGACACAGACACAGACACAGACACACACACACACTCACGCTCACACACACGCACACACACACACACACTCCTGGCTTTAATCAAGCTTCCATCTGATGACCCGTGTGTGTCTCTGCCTCCTGTGTTGGAGGGAAAAAAGAGGTCAGAGAGGGATCACTGCCTGTGACCTTTGACCTCACATTCCGTCTTCCCTCTTCCCTCTTACATCTGACTCAAATCCCTCCTTCCTCCTCATTTCACCTGTTTCACTGAAAAATGTGCATCTGATCGCTTAGTATAAGCACACTCTCCTGACAAAAACATGATTTGAGAAATCATGAATCTATGGAATATGTTAAACCTACAAAAAAATACAGAATACACACACAATAAAAAGTGTGTTTGCTTATCCTCGAGTCTCTCAATAATCCTTTTGCAGATTCAAGATTGTTTAGCATTATAATAGAACGTATAATAGAATATTTAAAATGCAAATGAGCGGAAGGATGAAGGATTCTCTCACAGGACTTGAGGAATCTCCACATCTGCATCACATTACTGTCGCTGAGAGGCTTTCAAGGTGCCACATTGCTGCCACATAAATATTATTTCTACCACTCAATTATGTCATAATAACAAGATGTTACAGTACGTCATTTAAATGACATATTTTCTTGTAAAAAGGTTAAATGCTTGTTGTCAAGTTCAAGTTACTTTAATTTTCTTACCAAAATTGCAACCATCCCATGACAATGATACATACAAAATATGTTGTTTTAATGATATATTATCTTATTATAACAGGAAAAACATATTGTTTTTTGCCATAATATGCCATTAATATGAGAAAATATATTATTTTATTGACACACTAAAATACAAATGCAAAAAACAAATACAAAAATATATATATTTTTTTCATGTTAATGTCATCTCATTATTATGAGAAAACGATGTAATTTTAACAAGACAAATACGTAATTTTAAGAATATTATATCTAATTATTACAAGAAAATATAGTTTTAGCAACATAACATCTCATTATTACAAGAGAATTAAGTGGAAATTGTATAAACAAGTAGTGCAGACACAAACTCATCTACTGTATATCTATGCATTTGGCAGATTGTTTTATCCAATGTGACTTGCATTGCACTGTATAACATTGTATTAATTAATACAATTTAATAAGTATTGTATACATTTTATCTGTTCATCAGTGTTTGTTGTTTTATGGTTTAACCTAATATATATATAAATCTATTTAAATATACTACAATAGCAGTGATCGTTCAATGCATTTTCCGTCGAGAGCACGTGAAACCCATAACGTTTGTGGTGTTCTTTAACATTTTATTAAACTAATAATATTAATATTTATCTCAGATTGTGGAAATGCTGTACTTGTAATGATTTTTGATTCATTGTGTGACTTTATTTTTACCACTAGTGTTTTTAAGGTGGTTGTGATTACATTGCTTCTATTGTCTTCAATGTATATATTATGGTATTTTGGCATCCATATATAATGAATTCTACAATTTTTTGTACTGTATACTTAAGTTTAATCCATAAAAGCTAAAATGTTTCTTTACGGTAAAGTTCTGGAAAACACACCTGTCAGGTTTTTCTATACCATCACTGTAACACAAGAATGCACGTTAAGTACGTACAACAGGACCTTGTGTTAGCCAAGCGTTCATGCATTTGCATACTAGCTTAGAGCATGCTTGTGTCCTTACAACGTTCAGGAAATCTGCCTACAAATGGCTTACTTCTACGGTATGTAGTTGTCTCTGCACATTAAACTAAAGAAAACATGCAAACACTTCTGCTTGAGGCTCGCATTTACAATGCAGATGTCAACATGACAGTGTTGCATATATATATATATGGAGTGTCAAAGTGCTGCTGAATCAGACAGGTCAAATGATTCAGAAGGAAATACGTCAGTGAATGAAAACCCTCAAGCCTGCGTTCAAAGCTGTTTGAGTGTGTTTCTACACATTTTCAGCTGAACGCACCTGCAGAGATTCTCAAACGGAGCCCAAGGAGGATCTGACTGTCTCAGCGGGAAAGAACATCCCATTGCATCTTCATTAGAGAGAGAAGCCTGCGGCTCAAACCTTCTCTGACACCGGATGACATCTTTACATCAGGATCCGTGCTTGATTCATTCATTGACTAATATTTTCTATCACAAGGCTTTCTTAATGAATCTGGGTACCGTCAATTCGTTTGTAAATTATTTTGTAAGCCTTTATGTCAGTAATGCACTTTTAAGGTGTTTCTTAATGACGTGCTTTGTATATGCAAATTGTTATCAAACCAAAGTTAATGCAATAATATTCGCAATGCTTGTTATTTTGTGGAAATCATGTGTTGATTTCTTCGACTCATGATGTTTAACTGCTTATACTCATTATTACTAACATGTGTCTCACTGCACTGCTCTCAAGTCTAATCCTTCTAGCTGGTCACAGTCACTCTCGTGTCTATGAGCATCTCTAAAATACTTCTGAGTCTAGAAAGGCTTACTATTAGAAAACCATTTGAGAACGGGTGTATATGTATTTATTAATCGTTCGGTGGCTTCTTTGGCGCTCTGAGATGGTGCTTTGTCTGTCCATTCTTCGCGGTAGCCCCCTCCTACTCGAGCCCACTAGGAGCGGAGGTTAGGCATAACACTACATGAATGAAATTAACATCGTCCTGTTGTTTACATTACATATAGCCCTAGACTCCGCTTAACACCCTTCACAGGATGCACTGCATTACTGTATGACGAAAACAACAAGACAGGACTTCTGAAACACATTATCAGACCTCAGCCAGTATTCACTTGCATACACTAATAAATTGCCATAGCCTACACTACAAACATTTTAACAAGTTCATTTTTATTCACCAAGGATGCGTTAAATTGATCAAGACGTTTATAATGTTCTAAATGATTTCTGTTTCAAATAAATGCCTGTGCTTTTGAACTTTCTGTTCATCTGTTATTGTCCTGAAAAATAAATGTATCACGTTTCCAAAAAAATATTATTCGCAGCACGACTTTTTCAACCCTGATAATAATCAGAATGTTTTTCTTGACAGCAGATCAGCAATGATACTGATTTCGAAGAATCATGTGACACTGAAGGTCTGGAGGATATTATGCGAAAATACAGCTTTGATCACAGAAAATGAATATTACATATTTTTTAACATAATTTCACATAGAATCACAGCTAGTCTAAATTGTAATAATATTTTATAGTTTTTCCTGTATTTTACATCAAATAAATACAGCTTTGATTAGCATAAAATGCTTCTTTCAAAAACATTATAAATAATTACACCAAATTTTAAATGGTACTGAAGCATAATAAATTAAATAATAATACAAATACAGTAAATATTATTATTAATTAATAGCATTAATACTACTTATATTTTATTCTTAATTTAAATAGCCAAAAATTAAACAATTCAATTACAGTTAACTCAATTAAGACAATTAAGAGCTGCTCTACCATGAGGATCACAGATGAGCATTTTCAATGTTCTGGAGGAGAGAGTGGAAGTCTTGCTGCACCTTTTTTCCTGTCTCTTCAGCTCGTCATCTCACTCAGATCGGCGCGCTAGTAGTACAGTATTACAATGAGCCCTCATGTTCAATGTTAAATAATGGCTTTCAGAATCAAACAAATCCATTCTTTTTCACTCCGTGACCCCAGTGCAGACGTGCAGGATGAATGAATGAATGATGATGATGATGATGATGATGAGTGATCATGAGTTTCCGAGGTTTTGACCCCTATATAAAGCATCATTCATTCATTCACTAGCATTGTGATTACCACATTATCTCATATGTTAGCCCGTATTATCATTTGGATAACTACATTTTATAAAAAATGAAAACACATTCCATTTTCTAAATCAATTCAAAAGTGTTTTTCTGGCATATTTTTTTTTCTAAAAAGTTTAAGATTGAAACTAGAAAAAAAAAGATATCTATCAATGGGGTCAGAAAAATTAAATTAACTTAATTAAGGGAAAACAAGATTCTTTTTCTGACCCCAGATTGACAGAAAAAAAAGATACATTTTTCAGAAAACTATACTTTATGTCATTAATTATCTTGATTTATGAATGTTTAGATATTTGTACTGGAAAGCCAGACAAAAATACGAAGTAAGAAAGTCATTTATTTGCTGTGTGCAGTAACAAAATCATCTTTCTGAAGCCTAGCACTCTGAAGAAAAACCTCCAGACGACTACAAAGCCCTTTAAAAGCTTCTAGAATCAGACTTGTGACCTCATGCCACAAAATGTGCCAGAGTAAGACATTTTCACATTTGACTGATTCTGTCAAATAACACTGTATCTTGAGCAAAAATGTGCAAAACAAATTCCTAATATTAGCTCATTTGAGTTCAAAAATGTCAATAAAAAGTTTTTCTTTTCAAATTATATATACTGTGTATCAGATTTAATGCACTTAACAAAAGCAGTAAAATGTCAAAGGTTTTGGTTTTAATGACAAAAAGAAGTTTTCAAAAAATATACTATAACTTGCTATCTATAACAAAATGTACTCTAAAGAATAGAACTTTATAGCCGGCTTTAATGACAAAAAGAAGTAACTCACTCTCTGCAAAGGAGTTAAAAATTATGCAAAAGAAAAATATTCCATTTAACGTCAAAGAACTAAAATAAATACAGATTTAATGATGCAAAGAAGTATTAAAAATGTATCAAATAACTTACAATCTGCAAAGGAATTGAAAAGTATGTTAAAAATATGTAATTTAACGTCAAATAACTTAATAAATACATAAATAAATACATTATAACTATATAAACAAAAGGCATAGTTTAACTTACAATCTGCAAAGGAGCGGTAAAATATCTTCAAATACTCCATTTAATGTCAAAGAGCTTATGTGTGACGTAGCAGAAAACATCTGGCTCATGTTTGCATTTTCTTATGTCACAATTCTGACCTTGAAATCAGACAATTAGGCATAAGATAATGTGTTCAGATTCATTCATGCATGTGAAAATGGGCTAAGAACTGATCAAATAGTTGCAATCTGGCTCAGATTCAGACAGGAATCATGTTTTTCTGCAGATTAAGTGAGAATATGAGACTGCTTCACCTTAAAAATGCTACGAAATGCACATATTTTGTGAGAAAGTGTGACATTCTCGAGCAAAACAAGCACTGTTTTTGGAATCAGCACCCATAATTAGTAAAAAAAAATAAGTGTTGGATTTCATTCAACGTATACAGTATATGATGCAGGACTTCAGGTTGCATGTAAAGTGTTAAATATGTCTCTGTCAAAGACATGTACATGTCAAAAACTACTCGATCTGGTGGTCGTGCTCTTCACTGTAAAAGAATTCCGGAAAATTTACGGTAGAAAAACGGCAGCTGTGGTTGCCGGAATTTTACCGTAAAAAATATGGTAGCAACATTTTAGGTTATACGGTTTTAACTTAAATTTACAGTTAAATACCGTAATTTCATTAACTGATATAATGTTAATATACCAACCTACTGAAGGACTGAAATCTGTTTTGTAGCTTTGTAATACACTGATAACCACCAAATGCAGGAGGTGATGAGAAAGTCACATGATGAACCAAGACCCATCACAAGCAGCTTTTAAATAATAACTTATATAGAAGGTGCACAGTGTGTCATTCACACAAACACTAAACACCATCACGGTAACACGCATGAAACTAAGATAATGCAATAAACATTCATTTAACAACATTAGGTGTAACACACAACCCTAATATTCAAAACTGATAAGAAAAAACTAAGAAGAAACATAGTTATTTCAACAACAAAACATCAAATTTGAAATGTAACGCAGGTTACATTTATAGTTATTCACTGTAAATTATACCGTATTTTTCACTTTCAAAAACGGTATACTACCGTAAAATTACATGTAATGTACAATACAGTTTTACATCGTATATAGTAGGGGAATTTACCGTTAACCATTTAACAGGTTTTTACTGTAACATTTTTACAATCTTTCACCGTTAAACTCACGGTCATTTTTTACAGTGTTGATCTGGTTCTGGGTGTGTTTGTCAGGAAGTTTTCACACTTCTGGTCTTGACTGCAGTAAAAACTGTTGTCATGTGGTGAGCCGGATGATTGCAGTATAGGCAAACATATCCGTCAGCCAGCGTCATCGATCACTCTCAGACTGATTCATTGATGGAAACAAACCAAATGCTGATGGAAGGAACTGGTCTGGAAAGGAACACAATGGTTTTTTGTGTGAGCGTGTCTGTACTTGTTTGCAGCGGTGAACTTGGTGTCAGCATGGTTGAAGATCTTCACCTGAGATGTATGGCTTTCCATTATCCATCATTTTCTTCATCCCTTTAGTTTGCTTTCATATTATTTTTCTCTCCTCTCCTGCAAAACGAAGGGAGAATGTCAAAGTTTTGCTTGTGCGGGATAAACGTATGCTACATAAAAAGCGACTTTTCCTTCTTGAGACTGTCATAAAAATGCAAAGTAAAGGTATAGAAGCAGCGCATCCAGTTTGTGTAAAATATGCATTATTTCTCATATTGGGGTTGGAGAAAGCTGGCATCGCTGCCTCCTAATCTAATGCATTGTGCTGGTCTTATAAACACCCTCCTTACAGAACAAATCAAATGTTTTTATTCATAAAATATGAATAATAATGGGATTTGTGGCAACACTCGGCAGGGTCTCAGGATTAACGGTGGAGGAGCACAGACCTGCGTCTAATACATAAAAAGCCCTTTGCTAATTGAATTCTGCACGACTGGTCGATGTATTGATGTTGATTAAAGCCTTTACGCTGATTAATGATGGTCTTTACCGCAGCTGAGCATTCTGAATCAAAGTTTCTGATGAGAGCATTGCTCAACAGACAATCCTCAAATAACGCTCCACACACAATGAAACTAATTAATTACAGTGTCTTAATTCTCTCCGGTAAGAACAGATGTTATACGTCTAGTGTGAATAAAATGAGGAACAAAAAGTGGTTTATACTTAAATCAAGTAAAGAATTTGTTTGTATGCTGATTCTCTGACAACTAGTCACAATGATTTAAAGTAGGCATGAAAGCGAAATGTATTTTTCATAATGCATATTACTGGTCTTATTGTGAACACAAACTATGCATTTATTATTATCATCATAACATGTAAAATTCACTCAGAAATACACTGCCTTTCAAAAGTTTGAGTCTGGCCTGGCAAGTTTTTTTTTTTTTCAAAAGAAGACTCTTCTGCTCACCAAGGCTGCATTTATTTAATCAAAAATACAGTAAAAATTGTAATATTGTAAATTTAAATAGCTGTTCTCTTTGTGAATATGTGTTCACATGTATTGTATTTCTGTGATCAAAGCTGTATTTTCAGCATCATTACTCCAGTCTTCAGTGTCACATGATCTTCAGAAATCAGTATAATATTTTATTTTTCAGGATTCTATGATTAATAAAAAGAAAAAAAGAAAAAAAAAACAGCATTAATAAAAATTGTTTGTATATCAAATCCTCCTGAATAGAAATATTAGTTTTAAATGTTTTTTTTTTTTTTTTTTTTTTTGTAAGAATACTCTTTTATACCCCACAGTTTCTAAGATACATTTATCTCTGGTTAAAAAAAAATTCTTCATCAAACTGCAGTCATTTGTTCTGTATAAAACCTTTCTCCATCCAAGTCTCAACATCATTTCTCATTGAATATCCTGTTTCACGGAAGAAAAAAAATCACTGATTAAGAAATAGAAACTCTGTTAATGTTATTCTTTCTTTGCTTGCGGTGTCTTTGCTACTGAAATCAGAGAAAAGTGAGCAAGTGTTCAGGCCTTGGTGTTTAATGATATGCAAAATACTATACTTAATAACACAAGACTTATTATAACGCTGTTCTGGACACGCAAGACACTGCCTGAGGCTTCACATATCAGATCTAAACACACTCACATGCACGTATATGCTGTATAACACATCACACATTCAAGTATGCAAACACACACACACACACACAAACACACCTCGAGACAGAACCAGGACTCATTTGAGAACTCCTGATGGTGTTTAGACAGATTTACAATGCAAAAATCATTCCCAGATCTCCAGACAGCTGAGAGGTGCACAGGTATGAGCGTTTGCATATGAAGACGAAACCCACTGATCTTGAGCAGAGATGCTGACATATAAATTCGGTTTCATGGATGAAGGAATAACTGGTGTGTTGACTTTTATCTGAACATATGAAAGCGCCAGGAAACAATAACGTCTTTGGCGCCGCAGGGCTCCGGCAATAAACAACGCATGAAAACTCCCACCGTGCCTTTGGGGAAGTGGATGCATGAGGTGCTGGAATGAGCAGGCGGCTCAAGGTGCTTCATATGATCCTCTACTGGTTCCTGATCGACGTGGCTGAAGGACACACAAATGAGAAAAAGTCACATATGAGTAATAATGTCAGGAAAATGCAACCTTTACTTCTATAAAAATCTTTTTATGGCAATACTGAGGGGAGACTGAACTAAACTAAAAGATGCAGCATTTTTCAGTAGCGTGACAGAAGCACAGCTTTTTTCAAAACAATAACAAGCTATTTTCCAATAACTAGCAGTGTAGCGTGAATATACTACATTACTGTTGTTCCTGTCGTTCTGTATTGCAATCACAGGTGAGCAAATGAGGTGAACATGCTGTCATGGAAGGCTTTCTCAAGCAGCATTGAAAATCTGATTCATTTAGTGAGTCAGTTCTGTTTTCAGACATCCCTGCACATCATTTTATAGTGAAATAAATGACTTCATTCAATAATGGGCATTTGAATTATATAGTATTTACATAGTATTTACATTTTTGGATAAGATTTTTTAGCCCCTTCTGCTCACGCAAGTCTCACATTTATTTAATCAAAAATACAGTAAAATAATGTTATTATTAGATGTTAGATATTATTACAATTTAAAATAGCTGTTTTCTATGTGAATATCTGTTCAAATATAATTTATTTCTGTGATGTGCAGCTGTATTTTCAGCATCATTACTCCAGTCTTCAGTGTCACATGATCTTCAGAAATCAGTATAATATGCTGCTCAAGAAACATTCCTGATTATTATCAATGTTGAAAACAGTTGTGCTGCCCAATATTTTTGTGGAAACCGTGAGATTTTATTTTTCAGGATTCACAGATGAATGGAAAGTTCAGAAGTACAGCATTTCTTTTGAACATTACAAATGTTATTTTCACTTCTGATCAATTGAATGCATCGTGCTTATACAGTATTAATTTATTTTAAATCGTAAATATTTAGACTTTATAATATCGTGTAGTAGAAATTCTTCCCAGAAAGATAACAAATGATGCATAATTAATAGTAACAAAAGAAAGAAATCGGCTAACAATGTCTATTTACTACTGACCGCTCCAGTCACTCAATACCTGAATTATTTAGGTCCAGAACTGAACTACTTTTAACTATTAAAGCTATCAGTATTTGTCCATAGGAAGCTGCAGTTTGAAAGTACCTCTGCTTGATGGGAATCTCACAGAGCTTGAGGAGAGAGAGAGAAAGAGAGAGCGAGAGAGAGAGAGAGAAATACAAAAACAGGAAACCAAAACAGCCAAGGCAAGCCGAGAGCAGATGGAGCTGTGCACACACACACACACACACACACACACACATAGTATCACATAGAGGCATTGAAAATCCATCAAAGCCATTCAGGCATAGCTCGATTGCTGTCATACACACAACACACACTTGACAGCATCCACAAACGTCATCCTTATCACCCGCTGGACCCGTTCACATGCCAGAGCAAAGACTGCACCCATTGCACTAAATGAAGGGAAATGCACAGTATTTCTCCAGTCAGTATCAGAATACAGTGTATAACGCGTGTTGAAGTGAAGCCTGTGAGATCTGTGCAAGCGAGGAGTGCAGCTGCCCGATGGATGATAACATTAATCTGCCCCCCTCCGGGACAGAAGCAGTTAATGCACGTCCAAGCCACACGTTTGAGCATGACTACATAATCCAGCAGTTTAAAAGACATGTACTGGGATAAAAGCAAGCATTAAAGCTGATGTATGTAGTATTTGATGTTAAATATGACCAGACAGCTATATATATATTATAGATATATATATATATAAGCTGCTCCAGGCATAATGTTTCCTCAATCACGTGTCTTGTTGAGAACAGGTGTGCTGGTACTTTACAAAGTGATCAATTTAATTTCGCTAGACTGAAATCTGTTCTGTCAGGGGTCTGACACACCGACAGATTAAGGATGGACGAGGGGTGAGAGACTAAACAACTGAGTCTGACGTTTCCAATTCCCCACCGAATATTACAACGGCCCATTTTGGCAGCAAATCAATGCATGGGGAATGAGAACAGGAGCGGCGTGGACATAAATGACTACGATAGACTGAATTAGGATGTAATTCATGCAGTAACTTTAGCCTGTGAATGTGTGTGATTGTGCATCTGGTCCTGCGGGACTCACTGTAGAAAACATATGTCCATGAATGGCTTCAGTGGGAAACAGCGACATAGAAAGATGGCACAGTTTTGTGCCTGTTTCAACATCGCTCATAGAAGCAATGCATGAGAGAAGCAACAGCCTAACAACAACAGCAGGGTTAGAAAAAAAGTGGGGGGGAAACAAAATAAGATTGAGTTACTACATTGAATAGTTCCTTCAATAATGGGCATTTATTATATCAGGCGTGGGTTATTAATATGAGGCTGCAGGAAATATTAACAGAATGAAAAAAAAACATTGACTTCATGACCTATTAGCTGTAAATAAATTATATAAATAAATAGAAAATAATCATCAGATAATGTCTAATTTAAATAATACATACATTTTAGGTTTGACTATGTCCGGATTTAATTTATTAACATGATTACAGGGGAAAGTAATTAGAGTTTTCATTCAAAATATAATATCACGTTTTTGTTTATAAACATAAATCTATATATAATTGTTTTTTATCATTTTAAAAAGCATTAATAAATTATATCATCAATATTTTATACTTATATAATTTATTATAGTTATTACTTTTACACATTGGGTCTCTGACCCCAAAAATACAATTAAATCAATTATAATTAAAAACTGAAATTCAGCCTTAAAATATTAAGTATAGTCAACTTGGTTGTACAAGTCATTCCAAGTTAAATTACATTAAACCAATTTTAATTAAGCTGAATTTCAAGTAACATAATAAAGTTGAAATTGCTCCACTTATTTTGATGCATTAATGTACTGATCATATCATTTTCTACACTGTATTAACTAAACTTGATTGCCTTGAAATCAAATTTAAATGACAGGTGGCTCTAAATGATGGAAAACACCAACTAAGTGTTTGCGCGTCTCTTGCTCTGTATTAACTAGCATGAAGTCATTAAAAAGTCACACTGTTATTATTTTATGTTGCTTCATGAAAAGCAATGAAATGCTGTTTTTCACTTCAGGTGTGCAGCATTGCTACAGTGCATTCGGGTGTGCAGCAGTATTGTGTCAATATGAGAGCTAAAATGCATACATACTGCTAACGTATGTATTACACAGCAGGCCTGAGGCGACACTGTGTGAAAAAAGACCAACACAAGTATCCAAAATTCATTTACCTCCTCTAGCAGGTGCTTTCTGGAAAGTATGTGTGTAACAGTGTTTGTGTGTAATGTAAATAAATGAGTGTGTGTGTCCTTCCTCGGTCCAGGCCGCCTCTAGGGATTGGTTCCTGCAGAGGTCAGTGACGTGTTCATCTCGCTATCAATCACACTAAAGGAAAACTCTCTGACCTGAGACAGCAAGAGGAAGTTTTTCAATAAATGAGTCCTACCAGACACTGAAGGAAAAGCACACGTTTCTCTTCCAATAATGTTCAAAAGCATCAGGATGGTAGAATATAGACAAAATCCCAGATATGAGAGAGATTTCATATTGTGCTCTTTCAGACTTTGCATCATGTGCAAACTAATGCTTTGCAGTGCAACGGTTTATTTAGCAGGCCAATGAAGCTGATTGAATACAGCAAGAATAGAATAGAGCAAAACAGAAACAGACACATTCCCATGTGTTTGAGAGATAAGGGTGAGACACCTGAGAGCGTCGTGCTTTTATCCCGGGAATCCAAGCAGATAAGATGAAAAGCACAAAGAGAGGAAGAGGAAAACTGAAATAAGCGCAGAGCTGACAGGAGGGATCAGCGCTGGAAAGACACAAAACCTTGAGGATCGAAGACTCTCCCAGCCATCAGCATCTCAACACACGAGAAATCTGGCAGAAGGGTTTGAGTACAGGTGCATATTCAGAGATGAAGCTCACTAGAGGAGAGAGAGAGAGAGAGAGAGACTGCGAGTATCAGTAAGATAAAAGAAGCAGATATAAAGGCATTGAAATGAAAAGCACTAAATCGAATGACGCAGCTCTCATTGAGATGCAAAGAGAATAATTACAATCTTTAGATCCAAGGCAGAAACAAATTAGATTAATTAAGTGACCATGTCACACAATCCCTACTTGAACTAAACTTTAAATTAGAGAGCTGTTTGCACATGTAAACTTACATTAAACCAGTGTTTATCCATTAGTTCAGTCCAGTTTATTCACATTTCAAAACTTGTTTAAAACATATGTGACCCTGCAGCACAAAAGCAGTGTTAAGTCGCTGGGGGATATTTGTAGCAATAGCCATAAAAAACAATACATTGTATGGGTCAAAATTATCAATTTTTTATGACAAAAATCATTAGGATATTAAGTAAAGATCATGTTCCATGAAGATAGTTGGTAAATTTCCTACTGTAAATATATCAAAACTTAATGTTTGATTAGTAATATGCATTGCTAAGAACTTCATTTGAACAACTTTAAAGATGATTTTCTCAATATTTAGATTTTTTTGGATTCCAGATTTTCAAATAATTGTATCTCGGCCAAATTATTTTCCTATCCTAACAAACCATACATTAATGGAAATATTATTTATTCAGCTTTGAGATGATGTATAAATCTCAATTAAACAATTTTTTTCCCTTATGACTGGTTTTGTGGTCATATCACATTTAAACCATCATTTCAGTAAGCCTTTATTCATGTTGCTTCATTACTTTAAACTGGGATGTAAATCTCAGTTAGTGATCGATTTGAAACTCGCAGGAGGTTTAATTTTCCAAAAGTGCATTTATTTGATGGATTGGGGACAGTAAAAGTTGTCAGAATAAAGTAAAATGCCCCCATTTGAGTTTAATGCGCAATGCAATACCTACGACTAAGTTTCAAATTTTTTTTTTAAAGAAAGTAATACTTTTATTCATCATGTATGCATTAAATTGATCAAAAGTGAGAATAAAGCTTTATATGTTCCAAAAATTTCTATTTCAAATAAATGCTCTTCTAAGGTTTCTACAAAAATGTTTCAAAGTTTCCATATAAAATATCCTTTAGCCAGCTGTTTTTCACATTGATATAATCAGAAATGTTTCTCGAGCAGCAAATCCGCATATAAGAATGATTTCTCTGTAGGATCATGTGACACTGAAGAATGGAGGAATGATGCTGAAAATACAGCTCTGCAATCAGAAATAAATTACAGTTTAATATATATTCACATAGAAAACACTTATTAGAAATTGTGATAATATTTCACATTTTTACTGTATGTTTGATTTTTCGTCAAATACATTGCATCCGTTGTGAGCATAAAGGACTTTACAAATGCGACCCCTAGCTTTTGACAGTATAGTTAGGGGTTCCGCACAGACACACTCAGTGAGTCATGTAAAAGGTATAATATTAATAATAAGAGTACAATATTAAATTAAACTCAATTTCCTTCACAAGCTACTTATGAGAAAGGCTTTTTCTGAAACAGAAGCATCACTGCTGTTTAACAACACTGAAGCCATGGAACCCACAGAATTAATCTCAGATAAGAGCTTTAATCACTGATTTATTAAGACATGTTTTTAAAAAAATTATGCAACAGCATCAGATTAGATCAAACCTGCTTAACTCTCATTCTGACGGCACCCATTCACTGCAGAGGCTCCATTTAAGAGTGAGGCATGCAATTTTGCTCCAAACCTATGAGAAAACCAATGCATCCTCATCCATATTCTTGGATGGCCTGAGGGTGAGCACATTTTCATTTCATTTTCACATCAGAGAAAAAGGAATGAAAAAGAAAATAGTTCATCTCACCTGTTATTGGTCCCCTTGACTGGTGACCTTGATGGTCAGTGTAATTCCACCATCACTCAACAATAATCAAACCTCCGGCCCAGTCTGGCTCCTTCAGCTCATCTGGTTTGTCTGTGTCTCTTTACAAGAAGGGTTTCTCGCCTCATCCAAGACTAGAACTTTCTCCGTCTTTGCAAAGGTCGAACAAGCTCTCAGAACAGCCAATTCACCTTTATTCAGACAAAAAACAAACACATCTTTCTGCAAGCAGCATAAACATGAATCCATATAGATCTACACTGCAAAAAAAAAAAAAAAAGGTTTTCTTACTTCATACTTTTGTCTTGTTTTTCAGGACAATTTTCTAAACATTATTAAATCAATATATACTGCATTTTCTTAAAGGGATAGTTCAACTAAAAATTTAAATTCTATAATTTACTCACCCTCCATTTGTTCCACGTGTTGTTGTAGCCACTGACTTTCTATAGTATGGCAAAAAATACTACTATAGAAGTCAATGGGTACCGTCAACTTTTTGGTTACCAACATTCTTCAAAATATCTTCTTTTGTGTTCAGCGGAAGAAGGAAACTCGTACAGGTTTGGAACAACTTAAGGGTGAGTAAATGATGACAGAATTTTCATTTTTGGTTGAACTATCCCTTTAAGAAGCAAAATGATATAAGACATGAAGTCTTTTTTTTCTGAAAATGCTTCTTCAAGGCCTTTAAGCATGACTTTTGTCTTCAATATTTGGTTTTCAGTGAACACTTAATCTGCAGATTGACCAATACCATGTTCATTAATATCAAGAGTTTATTTCAAATTGGCTCAGTTCATCCCAGTATGTGAAACAGTCATACTTTGCAACACTTCATGATTTTTAAAGAATTATATTTTCCTCTAGTGTTCTTGACACACAGCGCTATACTGACTTGAGCTCCACACTCTGGTAATTACCATTGAAACGGTCTTTGAACGCTCTTAGAGGTCATTCTGGTAAGAAATGACAAAAGCACAGTGTGCAGAAAGAAAGAAGCACTGTGGTGGTTATCTATCAGATGATAACTATCTAAAGTACTTGGCAACATCCAGCTAACAAAAATATATTTTTCTAACATTTCCATTAAGTTATAAAATGTTATTTCTGAGGTTTTTCCTATGTCTTTACTTTTTCTCTTAATGCAAACATTAATGGAACATTTTATCATTTTGAAAACATTATTTTTGAATGTTTGCTGAACGTTCTGAAACTTCAAAAATGTTTAACTAAAAAGTTTCAGAGAAAAGTTCCATGAATGATACATAAATAACGCTTTGAGGACATTATTAAAGGCCAGACAACTCTGAACATTTAAAATACTATTACTGTTTTATTTGTTCATAACTTTGAAAGAACCTTGCCGGAACGTTCACTGTTAGTTGGGCACTTGCAGCAAAAAGTACCATGGTACTATTAGGTTGTTTTAGGTATTAACATGGTAATAACGTGGTTTTCTTTGAAGTGTCATGTAAATAACATGTTTTAGTACTGTATATGTCAAAGTATCATGATATTATGATATGAAACCATAACCATACACAGTACTTTGTTGTATGAGACAGTTTGATTACCATATTCATATAGCACTTTAAATTTTACTGCAAAGTTCCACAAAGAATACCATGGTATTACATGGTCCTGCATCAAACTTGCTGAATAAAATCCAATACTTGTGTCCTACTAATTTTGGGTGCTGATTCCATGTTTTGCTCGAGCATGTCTCACACAACATTTTTGCTTTTACAATTATTTTTAAAGAGACGAAGTCTTGTATTATCACTCTGCAGAAAAACACCACAAGCATGTGATTCATGTCTGAATCTGAGACAGATTACAACGTATTTGTTTAAATGCTCAGGCCCATTTTTTTTTTTTTTACCAAAAAAAAAAAGTATGAATGATTCTGATTTCCACTTCTTCTTCTTTTTTACTTTTGACATTTGACTGCTTTAAGTGCATTAAACCTGATACATACTGTATATATTTACAAAAACTTTAATTCTTATTTTGTGAAAAACTGATGATGGAAATTTTATTGACATTTTTGAACATCATCACTTTTTTTTTATAATATGCTTTTTCTATTGTAGATTTCATAGTAATATTGTGATTAAAAAAAGTCTTTGCTGTACTAAATAATCCTTAATAATTTAAAAAAATAATTTTGGGGGATAGGGGGGTAAATGAAGAACCGGCATACAAAAACTATAGGCATTCTTTAAAGGGGTGTGTGGTTGATTGCGATTTCAATTTTTTAAACATTAGTTAGTGTGTAATGTTGCTGGTTGAGCATAAACAATATCTGCAAAGTTGCAGCGCTGAAAGTTCAATGCAAATGGAGATACATTCTTTTAAAATTAAGGCAGTTTAATGCTTACAAAAAAAATGGCTCGTAGGAACTACAACGAGCTACTTCCAGGGTTCGTGACATCACAAACCCAGAATTTTACATAAACCCCGCCTCTGGGAACACGCAGCAAAAGGGGGCGAGGCCATGCTGCTCTGTTTTAGAGAAGAGGAAGAGAAAACTAGAGCTGCACGTAAAAATCTATTCAATTATGAATCGCGATTCTGTCTTCTAATGATTCTTATAGATTCACAAGTTTCAAAATCAATGTTCTAAAGCAGCGGGTCTTAATACTGTTCCGCACGTGCCTGCTCCGCACACGCTATGCATCTCTCTCTCTCTCTCTCAGTACAGACACAAGCCTCAGGTCAAACAATGAAACGTGTCCATTTATACCTTATTTTTCACATAAGCTAGTGAGAGAAGAGGTTAATATGGACATGCGTGCAAACCTACAGTAAACATAACAACAACAAAGAAAAAACATACCATTAAAAGACGTGCTTGGACAGGTTCTGCACGATCATCTTCAATAATATCCTCTGGTCTCAATCGGCCAAATGATAAGCAATATACAGTAGCGATGCCCATGGTTTACCTGCAAACGGAGGCACATTGCGCTGAGGTGAGGGACGTTTAGACGCGCACTAGAGGCGGTTTAGCCAATCACAACACACTGGACTAGCTAACCAATCAGAGCCCATCCTGTATTTCTGAAGGAGGGGCTTCATAAAACCAGGAAATATTCAGTGCGTTTATAGGAGAAAGGACAGAGCAGTGTAGAATAAATGTAAATTATGTGAAAAATCATGCTTTTTTTTTTTTAAACGAAGCATTAACACATGTTAGACTGCACCCCATAAACACAATCAAGCCTAGAAAACCAGTAAGGAACAAAAAACGTATGTCTGTTTTCTGAAAACGTCTCAAAATTAAGTATTTTTACTCACTTAATGGGGTAAGAAAAATTACCTCGGAAAAACATGGTTATTTCTTGAATACAACAATGCAACAAATTTCTGTCAACATTATTCGGCCTTCTGCAACCCAGTTTACACAATTTACCACCAAAAAGCTTGTGCTTTTGTGATAGCATTTGTTCTTTGCTTTACTGGAAAATACTTAAATGTCTTAAAGAAAGAAAGATGGCCAAAGGGCACGAGATGTGTGTGCGTGTGTGTGATTAGTATTCCGCGGCGAGGCTTCATCCTGCAGAATGTCAGCAGCACCTGGTCACGCCTCAGAGCGCAGGGCCACAGCATGATGGGATTGATACGGGCCTCCGTGGAGGTAGAGCAACCGTGTCAGAGAGGAGTGTGCCTAACAAGACTCTGCTCTCCTCCTCTCCCTCTTCCCGCTCTGAAAGCAAAACCCAAGAGGAGACGCTCCGAATGACCGAAATACAAACGTGCACGGGCTTCCCCACAGCGAGAGACGACGTCTCAGTGTGCAGAAAAATCCTTTTACCTGCCAAAGACTTCTGACACTGCTGAAAAAAACTGTGCTTTTCTCTCGGAAATCTCTTTTTGGAAGAAAAGCCACCCCTGAACGTCTCATTCGAATTGGTTTTAAACTGGGGGGGGTGGGGGGGGGATTAAAGAATTAAGATCAATTAAACACTGCGTTTGCGGCCTGCTTTGAATGATGAAATATGGGCTGTACAGAAAAGCAAGTGATTTCTTTGTTACTACGTTGAGCTTTTACTTGCACGACAGATATAAAATGGTTATCAGAAGCAGGCAGATGTGAAATATCATCACACAATATGTAATTTATTAATATAATGTAAATGGAAGCCAAAACTCAAAGTAAAGCAATAAATGCAACTTCTATATGCTGAGTCAGAGTATTTGATTAATGCTTTATAGTATGGTTTTGTGTGGGGGGTGTGGTGTGTGTGTGTGGGTGTGTTGTGGGTGTGTGTGTGTGTGTGTGTGTTGTGTGTGTGGTAGTGTGGTGGGCTGTGCGAGCGAGCGGGCGAGGTGGGTTCGTGTGAGTGGTGTGTGTGTGTGTGTAGCTTTTTTGTGCAAATGGGAAAATTTGTATACTAAACAAAGGGCTAACATAGGTATTACAAGGAGGGAGAAGGTGACTTTTCAGGACATTACCCCTTGTCCCCACTTTTCAAAACGCTTATAATTCACACAGAATGGAGTGTATTGAAAAATTGAAATAGCACAAAGTCTCCTGTGAGGGTTAGGTTTAGGGGTAGGGTTGGTGTAGAACAATAGAATATACAGTCTGTACAGTACAAAAACCATTACGCCTATGAGATGTCCCCACTCTTCACCCAAATGTAAACCTGTGAGTGAGCTGTATGGGTCTGTATGTGTGGTGTGTGGCGTTGGATGGAAATTAAGATTGGATGCATTCTTTTCTCATTAATGGCATCATATTGAAAAGAATCATAATGTAATAGAACACTACTGTTTAGGGCCATTTTCCCATGGTGGTCACTGTTGCCATATGGCAACGTTTCCTAAATCAATAATAAATTCCCTGTGGTCAATGAAATCTGAGCAGTGAAGGCTTGCGGTTCGCGGGGGAACTGCGAACGCTAGACCGCGGCTCGCGTTGGCACCGTAGTGAGAGATGCCGCGATGACCCAAACACCGGGCCCAAAAACAAGAGAATAGAAGAAAATACAGTGGCGTACGGAAAAGTATTCAGACCCTTACATTTTTCCTCTTTGTATATTTGCAGCCATTTGCTAAATATTTAAGTAATTTTTTTTCCTTTAATGTTACCCACAGCACCCATATTGACGAAAAGAAAAACACAATGTTGACATTTTTGCAGGATTTATTAAAAAGAAAAAAACTGGAAATATCCACATGGTCCTAAGTACGTGCTCAGTATTTAGTTAGAAGAACCTTTTGATCTAATACAAGCCATGAGGTCTTTTTGGGAAGATGCAAACAAGTTTTTCACACTGGATTTTGGGGATCCTCTGCCATTCCTCTTTGCAGATCCTCTCCAGTTCTGTCAGTTTGGATTGTAAACGTTGGTGGACAGCCATTTTTTTAGGTCTCTCCAGAGATGCTCAATTTGGGTTTAAGTCAGGGCTCTGGCTGGGGCATTCAAGAACAGTCACAGAGTTGTTGTGAAGCCACTCTTTCGTTATTTTAGCTGTGTGCTTAGGGTCATTGTCTTGTTGGAAGGTAAAACCTTCGGCCCAGTCTGAGGTCCTAAGCACTCTGGAAAAGGTTTTTGTCCAGGATATCCCTGTACATGGCCGCATTCATCTTTCCCTCGATTGCAACCAGGCTTCCTGTCATTGCAGCTGAAAAACTCCCCCACAGCATGATGCTGCCTCCACCATGCTTCACTGTTGGGACTGTTTTGTACAGGTGATGAGCAGTGCCTGGTTTTTCCACACATACCGCTTAGAATTAAGGCCAAAAAGTTTTATCTTGGTCTCATCAGACCAGAGGAATCTTATTTCTCACCATCTTGGAGTACTTCAGGTGTTTTTTAGCAAACTACATGCGGGCTTTCATGTGTTTTGCACTGAGGAGAGGCTTCCGTCGGGCCACTCTGCTATAAAGCCCTGACTGGTGGAGGGCTGTAGTGATGGTTGACTTTCTACAACTTTATCCCATCTTCTGACTGCATCTCTGGAGCTCAGCCATAGTGATTTTTGGGTTCTTCTTTACATCTCTCACCAAGGCTCTTCTCTCCCGATTGCTCAGTTTGGCTGGACGGCCATTTCTAGGAAGGGTTCTGGTCGTCCCAAGTGTCTTCCATTTAAGGATTATGGTGGCCACTGTGTTCTTAGGAACCTTAAGTGCAGCAGAAATTGTTTTGTAACCTTGGTCAGATCTGTCCCTTGCCACAATTCTGTCTCTGAGCTATTCAGGCAGTTCCTTTGACCTCATGATTCTCATTTGCTCGGACATGCACTGTGAGCTGTAAGGTCTAACATAGACAGGTGTGTGGCTTTCCTAATAAAAAAAAATCAGTATAATCAAACACAGCTGGACCCAAATGAAGGTGTAGAACCATCTCAAGGATGATCAGAAGAAATGGACAGCACCTGAGTTAAATATATGAGTGTCACAGCAAAGGGTCTGAATACTTAGGACCGTGTGATATTTCAGTAATAAATCTGCAAAAATGTCAACAATTCTGTGTTTTTCTGTCAATATGGGGTGCTGTGTGTACATTAATGAGGAAAAAAAATAACTTAAATGATTTAGCAAATGGCTGCAATGTAACAAAGAGTGAAAAATTTAAGGGGGTCTGAATACTTTCCGTACCCACTGTATATTAACAACAAATTAACTTAAATGCTGTACTATATCGAATAAAATCCATTTATGCTATGCAAGGCAAATATAATTTTAGCATAAAAGTTAAAATGAGAAGTGTTGCTTTGGAAACTAGCTGAATTAGTTTTCTTCACACTTTATTCCAAGTAACATTTTACTTTTTTTTTAATAATAATTGTTTGAATTTTCGTTTTAGCTATATATAGGTTACCATCTAGATGACATCTACATTAAAGACTAGCATGCATGTCATCTATTGAATTTAGATTAAGATAAATCATTTTCAGATATTTTCTTGGGAATCACTGCAGTAGATTAAAAAAAGGCAAACTGCTATTACCAACTGCATAGACAATCAAATTAATAAACAGTTTGCTTCTCTCCTGGGTTCATTAAAAGACTTCAAAATGTTATCCAAATATCCATAATTAATATCACAGTATGTGCACGTCAATCACTGAGGCCCACTGTGAATCTGTGAACATCAAGATTTTGATGAGAAACTGGGGAGTTGAAGATGTTTTATTATATATAACTGAAGAATCATCAACACACTGATCGCTCTTCATCAAACCAGAGCCATTACACTGCAGACAGAGAGGAAGAGAGATGGAGGAGGAGGAAGATGATGATGATGGAAGAAGAGGGCTATAATGGAGGCCTGAAATGAAGGGATTCAGGATGAGAAATGAATGAGAAAATACAAGAAAGAGAGTTGCTCAAATACAGTCCGGGCAACTTATTTTCCAAGGCTTTCAAGTCTTGATTACTTTGTGTGAATAACACACACGAAAGCAGTTATTCCCTGATTGGTCATGAGACACAATTAGAACCAATAGATTTCCTGAATTCATGTAGTTTTACGCAATAAAAAATTTGTGTAGTAACAATTTTCAATCAGAAATTGATAGTAAATTTCACAAATATTATTTCGTAACACGTTGAAATAAATGTAAACATTTTTTAATACAAATATGAATATACATTTTTTTAATAGAAAGACTGAAAAAGTATTCTTGTAAAACATACTCCAAAAATCTTAGTTTTTAACTTATTACATTTTTAATGTTTAAATATTGTATTTGCATATATATACAGTATATATATATACTGTATAGTGCTGAATATCAATTTTGGATTGTTGAAGACTCAACTTTTATGTTCTTTTTATGGTGCTTTTTGTCACTTTTGTAGATTAAATGCACCTGGTCACTGAATGCTATCATGAAAATTTAGCTAAATATCTGCTTTTATATTTTATAGTAGAAAAAGAAACGACATGAGAGAGTGTACTGTACAGTAAATGATGAAAATGTTCAATTCTTGGTGAACAAACCCTTAAACAGACATCAAATTTACAATTGTTTACCATTTTGTCTTACAGCAGGCAGTTTACCAAAATTCACAATGCAATAAAAATTTTATACAGCTTATAATGCAAACCCCAGGGATGTGAAGCTTTGGTTTAGCATCTGTAAACCACATCAACTGTGCCAGACCCGTTCTATCTGTTCGTCAAAACGATCAGGTTGGGAGAATGAATTTTCCAGCCAAAGGCAGATGGCTGAAGACCCGAATCCCCAAAACACGTCTAAACGAAAATCAACCATCATCCCGAGCTCAAGTTACTCCTGAAGATAAATCTTCAGACGGCACACGCAGAACAAATGCGCTGAAACCGAGGCTTTTAATGGGGCCTTCAGACCAGAGCGCCGTTCCACTGGGGATTTTATGTTGTGCTTTTATTGGAACTGTGAATATGATTTTCTTATGATCCAACATAACATCACAACGGTGATTGCTTTGGATTCTGGGACCTTCTATGGGTTTTGCGGGACACCGAGGATGGAGTATATCATCCACTTTAAATGGCTGAAGGTTTTATTGTCTAGAAACACAGTGTGTGCGGATCCAAACTGTCTCAAATGAGTCTTGGTTTGTGCACATATACATTAACTAGTGATCTAAACAAGTACTTCAGATGTATATTGTTTACATATAAAGCCACACTACCTGTCAAAAGTTTGGAAAAACTACTACATCAGTGAATGGGTGCCGTCAGAATGAGAGTCCAAACAGCTGATAAAAACATCACAATAATCCACAAGTAATCCACACCACTCCTGTCCATCAGTTAATGTCTTGAGAAGCTAAAAGCTTCATATCCATCAAGACGTTTTAACTCAATTACGAGTCCATAATCATATTCATTCTGATGGCACCCATTCACTCCAGAGCATCCATTGCTGAGACACTGATGCAATGCTATATTTCTCCAAACCTGATGAAAAAACAAACTCATCCTAATCTTGGATGGCCTGAGGGTGAGCACATTTTCAGCACATTTTAAATTTTAGGTGAACTATTCTTCTAAACCAGATGTGTTATTCAGATAGCTAAACGTAAGAAAGGAAAAAAAGCGAGAGAAAGACTTCTATAAAAATGTTAACACTTTGCCAAGATAAATATATGTATCCTATACAAACAGATTAAAACAAGCCTGAGACATTTCAAAATGTGTTGCATGCATAGCTAGAAGCATTTGCATCCATATTTTAGTGTTTGAGGCCTAACGCAGCAGTCGAATCCTGTGAATCCATGCACACACACACACAGAGAGAGAGAGAGAGAGAGGAGAGGATACGGTCATATAGTCAGAGCTCTTGAGACTCGGTTCACTCTATAATGAGGCGTCAAGCTCCAGCAGCACTAATGCAAAGCCCCCAGGTAATAACGGCACACTCTTCCACATCTCCTCTCTTCTTTTGCACCTCGAGAGCCAAGCAGAGAAGAAACGCTGTTCTATATAATGAACATGTGTGTGTGTGTGTGTGTGAGCAGCAACTGGGCACTTATGTGTGTTACCGCAGTTTCTGGAGGTTTGTGTTGCGGCGAGTTTCTCGCTGAGGTGCCACAGCAGCCCGTGTAATTAATCAATACTGGATCACACACACACACACACACACACACACACACTGTGAGGACAGTAAAGAAGGATCATCAGCCCTGCAGTGTGTGCATGTACTCTTATATGATAGTGTGTGTAACTCTGTTCCAAAAGCTGTGCTGTCGACATGCAGGTGTCTACTAAGGCAGCATACTAACTAGGGATGGGAATTGTCAGGATTTAATGATTCAGCATCAGATTGCACTTAATGATTTAGCTTCCTTAACAATTCTGTTTATTAATCGTTCAGTACTTGAAGAATAATTGGTCCTATACCTGCAAAGTTATCAAATAAACTAAACAAAACCAACAACTTACGGTAATAATATATATGCATGTATACAAACACACACACACTTGTATATGTGGTGCACGGGCACTCTCTATAGGAATAAGGCATATAGGCAGTTTTTTTTATTTTTGGATAATTTCCCTGATGGAATATCCAACCTTGCCACATTTCTAGCAAAAGTAGTTTTGATTTTTTTATCTTTTAGGAAGATGTCCAGGCCTGTTCAGGTTTGATAACATATTAACAAACATTTATTGAATGTGATTTTTTTTTTCTGTTTTAGTTGATATCTGGTCTGCATCATGGTGAAGACGTTGCTTGGAAGGACACTTTTTAAAGGAAATGACCATATCCAATTTCTGTTTTAATGTGTTCTGTTGATTTTCATGATTTCAAATGAATTAATTTAATGGAAAAATGCACAATTGATGCATGTGTGTATCCATCCATACAGGTTTAAAAACTATATCACAGGCCTTTTCATAAAGAAAGTTTTAAACACTACGGTCTTGTTTCCAAATGCAAATTTTGGGGATATTGCACAAAAAGATGCGTATAAATTCCAAAAACGTTCATCATAAAACATGCGGGCAGATATATAAATATATATATATTTAATCTTTCTATTGAGGATGGTTTGTTAGGATCGGACAATTTTGAACAACTGGAATCTGCGGGTGCAAAAAAAAATCACCCTAATTGAGCAAATCATCTTTAAAGGTGGTTCAAGATGAAGTTCTTGCAATGCAATATTTCGATCAAACATTAAGTTTTGATATACTTGCGTTAGGAAATGTACAAAGTATCTTCATGGAACATGATCTTTACTTAATATCCTAATGATTTTTGGCATTAAAAAAATGGATAATTGTGAGCCATACAATGTATTGTTGGCTATTGCTACAAATATCCCCCAGGATTAACAGGCTTTTGTGCTCCAGGGACACAAATGTGTTTGACATCTGATAAAATATTTAGTGTTTGAACAATAGCAACGTATATAGCATATGAATACCTTTTTTTCAGGAAGAGATACAAAAACTCTGACATCACTTTTTAATCCATGTTACAGTGTAAATTATTTTATCAGCATAATTATAGGAGTGGAAATTTGAATAGAAAAATTTACACAAATTTCAGAATGTCTTCAGCGTTACTCAAGAAGTTTAATGGAAGCAAGAACATCTGTCATCTGAACAAAGAAGTTTACAGTGTGTACAATGTTTACAGTCGTCTTCTATGTATGACTGACAATATTAGATGAGTAAATGGATAAATATATTACTTTAAAACATATATTTGTTCTGTGAAGCCTTAGCTCAGCATGATTCTATAAGACAACATTTCCCAACCCTGTTCCTGGAGAAAATACAACAGTACATATTTACAATATTTTCCTAATCAAACACCCCTGATTCAACTCATCAGCACGCAAAGAAGAAACAAACCTTGGGTTCAGTTGCTGAATTAAATCACAATTAAATTAGCTGTATATGCCCTTTCAACTTAAATTATAATAAACTGCTTTAAAAAAAAAGTTGAAGCTTGTTTAACTAATAAAGTTGAAACTGCTTAACTTGTTTTGATGTATCTTTCAATGTAATACATTTTAGCATAACATGTAAATGTAAAGTACATTTAAAAATAAAAGGTACAAGCTTGTATAGGCTTATAATGTGAACTCAACATTCACTTTCGAACGGTTACTAATTTTGTGATTATGACATGCCCTATTATTTTGAGCTGCTTTTCCCAGACGTACATTTTCAAGTTGCACACTCTTAGATCAATTTTTAAAAAGCATTGGCATTTGTTATCTTCTGATCCGGAGTTAAGTGCGCTGTTTCAACACCCTCCGTTGATCGGATATAAAAACAGGATAGAAATTTAAGAGATTTTTATTTTAGCAATACGATCAGAGGTGCTTTTCATTTTTGTACATAATTAACTAAATAGAAAATAACAAACTAAAGATATTATTGGGCTGTGCAATGCCACTGAAAACAACAATGACATTTCAGAGAAAATGATATGATAAATAATTGCATGGCTATTTAAATTGTTTAAGACTGGGTTTAGATTTTTTTTTTTAAATATACTGTAAAGGAATAGCACTGTTTTTTTTCATTATGTAAAAGTTGTTGCATTTTGAGCTCAAGATTGTGTTATAAACATTTTGTTACATTACTTATATAATACTTATAACATTATTAGCCGTTTTGACATTATGTGCTGCTACATACTATAAAAACAATAAGTTAGATTCACTTTTTCTTTTGCAAGTTTTTGCATGCAATTATTTTATTTTTTTTAAGTAACAGAGATTTCACAATACTGGGTACACAATGACAAAAACATAACATGGATCATTTACAAAACAGCACGCAAGGTACTAAACCTGATGATGATAAAACAGTGTACATACGGCAGGAAAACGCAACTTTATTAATTATTCATGCCCCAATCGAGTAGGTTTTTGCTTAATTTTATGATGCTGATATTAATGCCTTAATTTCTACAAGCACAAACTGCGTACTAATATAAAATTTACTTTTTTTTTTATTCTTGCCTGAACTAACTCATGCGCACACACACTCACATGATTTCAACTTTCAAAATTTAACACAGAGATCAGCCACAGTTTTGCTTTCAACTTGTGTTTATTTCAGAGGATCAAGAGAGAATATTCATCATGAACCGCGAGAGAATATTGAATCTCAGAATCAACATCTGTACTGGACACAGACCTTATACCTCCACCGTCGATCTCTGAAAGAAGTGCAACATCAGTGAGCAACAGAGCACACGATCTGACATGCTTGACTTGAAATAGCTTCGCATATTACTTATCAGAAATAACATAATGAGTAAGTAAATAAATTACACCCACTCTTCATGATTTTGATGGTAGCTCTGAGCTCCCACCAGAACGCTCCTGGAAGGCGCAGTCCAGGTGAAGTACTCGTCAAAGGAGTTCACATACGAGGTCCAATGACAGTCTCTAGTAACACACGGACTTCTACAGCAGTAAAACCGCCAGCTGTGAGAAAACATGCATCAGCTCAAAGATATGACCCTGGACCCGTTTTTTGAAATTGGGATTTATACATCATTTGAAAGGACAATATTTGGCCGAGATACGACTATTTAAAAAAAAATCTGGAATCTGAAGGTGCAAAAAAATCTAAATATTGAGAAAATCATCTTTAAAGTTGTTAAAATGAAGTTCTTAGCAATGCATATTACTAATCAAATTAAGTTTTGATACATTTACAGTGGGAAACTTACAAAATATCTTCATGGAACATGATCTTTACTTAATATCCTAATGATTTTTGGCATAAAAGGAAAATGTGTAATTTTGACCCATACAATGTATTGTTGGCTATTGCTACAAATATCCCCCAGCGACTTAACACTGCTTTTGTGCTGCAGGCTCACATATGAGAATCAGTGGTTCAGAGCTCACCGTCTGTCCTCAAAGTAGTTGTTGTGGTAGCTGCTCATTCCTGCCATCACATGTTCTGCTGGACACTCAAACAGGAGCGCTTGGTCGAAGTCGTTGACGTAATTTGTCCAGTAACATTCTGCGCTCTGGCCAAAGGTGGCTTGGCAGCCAAAGTCCCAACGCCGGTCCTCATGGTGATTGCTGTTTTCACTTTGTTAGCATAAGTTTGCATGAAGAACAAAATGCAAAATCGCATATTTTAATTGCATTAATATTTACATTTAAATTTTGACTTTTCAGGAGTTTTCTAACAATTTATTACGTTCATCCATGGCAAAGCTAACCCTAACATACACAGACACCCCGACACCCGCAAATTATACACGATATCCCAGAAATCAAGCAAAGTGTTAAAATGCATTTTTGGTGATTCTGTCAGAAGTTGTCAACAGTGATGCATTTACCATTTGCACTTGCGTTTTGAATGCTTCTCCTTCTGTCCTTCTGTTCGGAATTCATCAGAACGAACCGAACCAAACAGGGGTTTTTAAATGATGATTTAATTTAAATCATTTAAACTGATGCTGGAGAGTGCCATCTCCCAGAAATGAGTTTTTGCTGGGTGGGATGTCTGCACCCTACTTGTGAATTTTAGTATATGTTTATAAAAGTTGACTGTGCATTAATAAGCGGTACTCACCTCGTAATGGAGGATATTGACTGGCCTGCAGGACAGTTAAAGTTTAGAGGCCCGTCATAGTTGTTCTGCCAGCCTGTGTGGAGATCAAATTCAGTTTGGAATAAATTCAAATATCAATTAGCACAAAAAGAAATGCTGCTAAGTTAATTAAAGTCACTCACCTTGTGCACGGCCCAAAAGTCCAGTCAGAAACAGAAACAGAGCAACTTTCTTCATAGTGTTCAGGGATGCAAACGCGATTCGTTGTGTTTATCTACGCTGTTGCAGCGCAAACAGTTTTGACCATGCCTGTCATGTGTGTTCTTTTAAATGCTTTATCACATGACTAAATCCAGCAGTGGCCAATCATGAGTCGGAGTCAAAACTAATGTTATTTTGCATATTATTATTTGTGATTCATTTGAAAACACCCCGAAATAACATTGTATATAAAGTCAACACTTATTTCAAAACTTGATCCTCTAATATAGTTGCATTTATTTTAAGTCAGTACACGAAATCACGCAAAAGCTACAGCCTACTTACAATAAAATATATTCTCGATTGAACGGATGTATTTGCAGCGTACATATTGACTAACAGTTATTTAATTGTCCTCACCTTGAACGTTTTAAACTACTTACTCTGTTTTAGAGTGATATGATGTTATTTGAAACTACATCATATGTAATGCAGCAGTTTACCCATTAGAACTGTGAATTACATACTAATAAATATTGCATGCCCCACCGCTGTAGATTTACAATAATAACAATACAATATTACACACAATACTAACTACACGCGATATTAATATTTCCAAGTGAAAAAGCTCCAATTTGACATTGTTACAACAACTATAAGCAACACTACACACTAACTACACCTATTTTCTTTTTTTCTCCTTTTTAGAAAAATAGTAGTATAGCAAGGCACACAAACCGACTGATTAGGACCTACTCAGAGCAATCCACCGCCCAATAATAGAACTAAAATAAAAGACTGAAACTAAAACTTTATCAAAAAATTCTTAGTTCCACAATGTCCCCAGATCACCATCAGCATTGAAAGCATAAAAAAGGTGCATAAGCAATATTTCTGATGGGTACTCAGAACCAAATCCACGTAACAATGCTATACTCAAAACAACAGTAATAATGGAAACTGGGCATGAAAATTGTTTCTGCTACGGAATAAATTAAAAAATAAATTTTTTATTATGATTTCATTCTCAGAATTATGAGGTATAAACTCAAAATTGCAAGTTATGAAGTCTGAATTGCAAGATTATCCAAGGAGTTCTCCAACACAATCATGCAACACACAGTCTGTTTTTTTTTTTGTTTGATAAAGTCAGAATTGATGAAGAATCCCATAACACCAAAGAACACATAATCCAAGAACAAATTCAAATATTTTCCTCCAACACCAAATCACACTCAAAACTTGACGAACTCACAATTTCAATTCATTATAATACTCCCCAATTCCTGAAGGGGATAAACAGATCAGAATTATAGACAGAACAAACCGATGCCAAAACTGCACGAGGAGCTGTACACAAGCCGATGAAAAACATAAAAGTCAACAACATACACCTATTATTAATTTTTTATTCTGTGGCAGAGAAACAGCGTTCCATAAACATAAATATGCATGTAACTACAAGAAAATGAACAAAAAAGCACCAACACACTACGCAAACACACTGAACCCCACCTGATCATACACAAAAAGCCATTAATCAACGGACATATACAAAGCAGAATACGTACAGTGCAACAAACTTATAGGCACATCCACAAACACCTCAAACCTCAATAGAGAGTATTTTTAGTCTGTTCATTAGAATTCTTAACATAGGACACCAAGTAATATCAGAAGTGCCACACAGGTTTTTCCATCACATATTAGGCAACAAATAAATAAATAAATAACAACAAAAAGGGTTACAAGTCAGCTGGCACTTGTGTACTCTATCACACCTCATCAATTTACAGGCCTGGTACCAAACTCAATCACAGAGGTGAATAAATGGATAAATATAATTCTAAACTATTACACACACACCCTAATTTATTGCTCTGGTGAAACCCGTTCCGCAACGTGAATCTATACAACCATAGTTTCACCACAAACCCGGTCCAGGAGAAAATACAAACGTACAAATAATAACTCATACTGTATTTAAATAATCCTATCAAAACACCCCTGAACTTCACACACTCATCAGCAGCAAACACGATCCTATTCCTGATGAAATGATCTTTCCTTTGAGCGGGGTCCACACTAAACATGTCTCTCATTTGTTGGTGCACACAAAATCATGAACCCATAAAAATCATGTTTATTTCAGCTTAAAAAGTAAAAACAAGCAAAATATCACACACTATCTTCCATCATACACGTGGTTAGTTCATCTTAAGGGTTCAGGTAACAATACAGCTCCTTACAGGAACACAAATATACTACATTTTTACTGACTATACGAATAATACGAATCCGTTACTAGACACCTGAAATAACCAAATAAACTAATTATAGCATCTAGGAGTTGGTTCACAAAACCACTCAACAAAATAAACATTCGCGCAACATTAACCATGATATTCTAACAATCAATGTCACTCCATAACATATTAAGCATACAAAATCGTACACCAATCAGAATATATTCACTTTACACACATTGACTTGAAACTGAAAAATCCACAGTATCTCATTAAGTCACAAACAAAGACACGAAGATTCTACAGCATAACTTAACTCCTAACCACACGCCGCCTCTCAGAAACCAATTACTCTAATATTTCTACAAAGCGCTATACTACACAAAGCTCAGAGGGAATTCATTCGAACACTGATCAAGAACCATTCGTAGAGGACTTAAAGTACAACCTAACCATATGCGAACTCAACCAGTATCATTATCAGACACACACAAATAGTGTTGTAAGTTTCGCCAGCTAGTCAGATAATACAAGTTACACTCATGCATTAGCCACAAATTGCGTACGTAAAGAATTCCCACGACGAACTTCACAGAAAACAGTTGCGTTTTATCCATTACATTTACCATATATAGTCCCCATACTATAGCGACGACTCTTTGATTACCACCAAATCAACTACCATACAGTTCGGGAGGATAATAAAGCCGAATTACAATTCTTAAAGACAGGCAGAACCGAACACAAGAATGATGGTTTACCTACCAAGCTCCCCTATTTTAAGACCACAATATTGACAAATAAAGATACGCAGACTAAAAAAGAGAAGCAATAAATACAGAGAGAATAAATATATCAACACGGTAGGGCCTACGGAAAGTATTCAACCCCCTTAAATCCTCTTCATCCAACACATCTTTGTTCATATTGCACACAAAGACCATTTTCCTCCCTCGCTACCACACACTCCACAGTATAAGTTCAAGATTTATTATTATCAATATACCATCCAATTAACTAGTAACACAACACACGAACACCCCATATCGACACAATAAAAACACGAATTCTTTGACATTTAATCTGCAGACATATGTCTTAAAAAGAAAAAACTGAAATATCACAAAAAAAAAATGCGTCCATCAACTAATTCAGACTCACCTTCTGCTGGTAGCACACTCATATCTTTAACTCAGGTGCATGATCCTATTCCTACTGAAACAGACTGAGAATGAGTGCTAACACCTTCATTTGAGTCCACTGTGTTTTTATACTGATTGGGACTGAAGTAGGAACAGCCCCCACACCATGTATCTATAAAAGAACCTGACAGCTCAACAGATGTCACTTCAGAGAAGACAAATGAGACTCTATGACTCCACAGGAACCATGCCTGGCACAAGAGCTCCAGAGACAGAATTGTGGCAAGGCACAGACCTGGCCAAGGTTAAAAAAATTTCTGCTGCACTTAAGGTCCCCAAGAGCACAGTGGCCTCCATTCCTTAAATGAAAGACGTTTGGGACGACCAAAACCCTTCCTAGAGCTGTCCGTCCGGCCAAACTGAGCAATCGGGGAGAAGAGCCTCATGGTGACTAGCACGTGCGAAAGAACCAAGAACACTAGTGGCTATAGACTCCATAGCTGCAGTAGGTAGATCTAGGAACAGTGGCATAGCAAAGATCAACCATCACTGCCCCCGCCACACCCCGTGGCTGTTATGGCAGAGTGCCCCCGAACCATCCAAAGGCACATCTCCCATCTATCAGCAAAGACACATGAAAACAACACCTACGAATGACCACACCAAGATGGCATCGAATAAGATCTCTGGTCCGGCAATATGACGCACCAAAAGAATAGAACTATTTTGGCCTTCAATTCTAAGCGATTAATTTGTGAGAAAACAAGGCACTGCAGCATACACACTGTCCAATACAGCTCCCAAACAGTGAAGCATGGTGGTATGAGCAGCATGCAGGCTGTGGGGGTGTTATTAGATCCTCTCAGCGCAGGGACACTCAACACTCGGATATGCAATCGAGGTAAACACTGAAATGCCGGCCCAAATACAACGCGCGATTAACTCCGTCAGGCCGAAAACCTATCCTCCAGAGTGCCTCCAAGGACCGAACTCACGACTGGCGAAGGTTTACCTCAATCCAACAAGACAATGACCCTAAGCACACAGCTATAATAACGAAGGAGTGGCTTCACAACATTTCTGTGACTGTTCTTGAATGGCCCAGACAGAGCCCTGACTTAAACACAATTGAGCATCTCTGGAGAGACCTAAAAATGGCTAGATCCCACCACGTTACCAACCAACCCTAACAAAAAACACTCAAGACGCACACAAAAGGAACCATACACCATAGCACAAAAGAGAAACGGAAAATGGCAGATGGACCAACTAACCCCACCACAACAATACAACCAAAGGTACGTGAAAAAAAAAACAAACTTACAGCTATAAAGCAACACAAAGCTAATTTCCAACACCAAAACCAAGACCCAAAGACACAAGAACCTCAATGGCACAAGTAAAAAATTAGATACATCAAAAAGACAGCAGAGTGCTACGCAATAATAACTAATCCAAACATACAAAATACATAAGAAAGCCCACCAAGGGTACATGAAGTAACGACATTAAAACGAAAGACCTAAACATGTGATATTTTCAGTTTTTACTCACTCATTTTTTAACATACAATCATGCAAACAATTCAACACCTAATTCAACTAGATGTTTATTCTGATCAATATGAGGAGATGCTGATGTGATACATTAAACAGCGGACAAAAAATATAACTTAAAATGATTTTCCAGCAAATGGCTGACAATAGACCAAGACAGTAAAGATTTTCCGGGGTCTGAATACTTTTCCGTAACCCCCTGATATATATAATCAATATTTTTATTTTTTATAATGACACAATCGAATCGTAAGTCATGTAGCTTCGAAAGAGATGAGTTTTCATCTGTCGCTTGAAAATTGTCAGGATTCAGCGTATCCGGATAGGGGATAGGGAAGATCGTCATCCAACCACCAGGCTCGGGGGGCGCGGGAACCCGTTTACCAACACGCTAAGTTTCATATGAAAGCGAAAGATATTTATCTGACTCGACCTAGTGAGGGTAACCACAGGCGTCGCCACCAAGACGGCATCTCAGACTATCTTCTTCTGAGTCTAGATGTCAAGACATTTGTAGTATATGAGTGGGACAAGTAGGCGCAGTCTTCGCGCCTGTGGCTGTTTCACTATTGTAGCAATCCAAATGTACACTTGAACGCTCATGATTCGAGCCCTAATGATTCGCCGTATCTCCAACGCAAGAGCAGAGAAGAGAGGTGGCCAACTAGGGACCTCTGTTGAGGCTCGTATGAAACAGCACCCGTCACGTAACCGACTGCGCATTCTAATCATTTTTTGTAGGAACCTTCGTACTGCATTGGACCTTGATTGGAACAGTAACCCAGACCGACAGAGACACATTGCCGTAAGTCCAATCCTAGAACGACCCACACATCGCCCCTGGGCAAGAAGTTGTGTAGCATGCTCCGTTAGAAAGGGCCTGAGCTTTCTGATGTTGTGCAATGCAAACCTGCAAGATCGAGCGGTCTTTGCAATGTGTTCTTTGAAGGTCAGCTGGTTCTCAAAGGTTACACCAAGATTTCTGACCGAAGTTGATGGGGTAATTGTAGAAGAACCTAGCTGGATGGAGAAATCCTGCTGTAGAGTTGGAGTGGCAGGGAAGACAAGAAGCTCAGTCTTTGCCAGGTTGAGCTGTAGGTGATGTTCTTTCATCCATGCCGATATGTCCGCCAGGCAGCCTGAGATCCGTGCAACTACCGTTGGATCATCTGGTTGAAATAAAAGATAGAGCTGTGTGTCATCAGCATAGCAATGTTAGGAAAGCCAGCCATGTTGCCTGTATGATGGGACCCAGTGATGTTGTTAATAGTTTACACATTGCATGCTGCAATATAGTAGCAGCTGCATGGTAGGATGCCATTCTGGACAGTTGTATTTAGCTGTATTGAGTGGTATTTAGCAGATCCAATAAAGGACACATCTATGTTTTCCATGCATACGGAAAATTTGCATAGGCCTACTATGCACAGTATTCATACTGATTAGTATGATAATATGCCATTTCAAACACTGCCATAGTTTTAAACTTACTATTTGTGTAAAAGTAATTCAGGCTTCAGCTCTACAGATGGATGGACAGACAGACAACGCCTGGTGAGAAAGAGCATCAATAGCAGGACAAATGAGGCCAGGTTTCTGATAGCCTGTGGGGAAAGAGATCAGCGCTTTTAATCAATGTTTATACTTAGATCCGGATCAATCAGTCGACCTTCAGTGTGTTTGAGATCCTCTCCTGGAAATAACACACTCGACTCTTCACACTGCCGGTGACGTCTTATTAGGGGAATAGCTCTGTGTCACTCTCTGGCCATGTCTTCATCCACAAGCATAAAAATGGGTTTCAAATGGCTTCCAAGCGATAAATACACACAACAACGAGTTAATCCCACAAACACCACTACCACGCTAGCTGTGCCAGCACATTTAAACAAAAACTATCAAACCTCACTGACATCTTGTTATACTGAATTACACATTCAAGGCCTGATTTATATACTTAGCTTGGGATGCTCCAATGTTCACTATATTGATTCTTATTTGGCTTCATTTGGAACTATTTTCGTCAACGGAGCAAAAAAAGATGACATAAGTGCCAACACTGTCTAAAGTGTAAGTCACTAAATTTGACCTTGTTTCAGTGTTATATAAAAGCAATATTACAGTCGCAAATGTGATTAACAACAACTGCACACTTGCTTGTGTTATTGCCTAAACATTGCCTTTAAAATTTCAATATGACTTGGAGAAAAAGGATGCAGAAGGGCAATCGAAAATTGAATGAATAGATAGATAGACAGACAGACGGATGATAGTCCCGACAGCAGCGATGATTAGATAGACCGACGTATACGACAGACATACAGACAGACGCCAGCCGACGGATGGCAGACAGGACGCCCGATGATGTTACATCCATACCGAAGACGGATGTAGAGTACAGACGATACAGCACCGACAGACAGACAGAATGGATGATGATAGATCACAATCAGAAGGATTATAGCCATACGACAAGACCGACGGATGCGACGACATACATATGTCCTGAGAGATAGATAACGACAGACGGATGATGGCAGACAGACCGTAGACGAGAAGACAGTACCGTGGATACATGAATCAGACATACAGACAGACGACGAATAGCAGACAGACAGATGGACACACAGACAGACAGATGGATTACCAGACAGACGCTAGATAGATAACTGACAGACTACAGACAAGACAGATGACAGACAGACAGACAGACAGACCGTGGATTATGCTAGATAGACAGACAGACAGACAGATGATAGACAGAGACAGACAGACAGACGGATGACAGACAGACAGACAGACAGACAGACAGACAGACAGACAGATGATGATATATACAGCAGACAGTACTGATATGACGCAGACAGAGTTATTATAGATGACAGATGGATGATAGATAGACAGACAGATAGATATCATTTAGGTATTTCATCAAAGAGTCCTGTTATTGCATATTTTCTGTATCCACCCAGATGATCTAGTGCAGCCACTATTTTTGACCGCTAAAAGTGAATTTTACCCAAAATTTGAATAAAAATAGAAAATCTTTTATTTCTGAGATGATAAACGAATGCAATTTACATGCAGCCAGTAACACACTACACAATATCGCACACTACTGTCTGAAACTTTTATTTTAATGCCTAAACTATACAGTATTCTTTAGTACTAAGCCATTCCATGCTTAACCCCATGCATGCTAAATATTTTCCTACTATGCACAGTATAGATACACTGCATACTACACACCTGAGTATCTGCCTTAAAAAATAGGGAACCACCAGTTGAAGGAATGCAAAGAGAGAGGGCTAATCTTTTTTTACATGGCCCAGTTTATGAGAACAGTGAGAGCGGTGGAGACAGAACTGGGTCTGGACACTCATTTTTTAATCAGTTCTGAGGGTGGAAAAATAAGAGAACGAGAATGATTCAGATCACTCCCATTATTACCGTCCATTTCAATTTGCCTCGCACAAAAGCAGCATTAGCGATGCTAAAAAAAAACAGCATGAATTATGGAAATAGCGTGCAGACTATTGCAAAATAGGAGCTTTCTGTTGAGCAAAGCTGAACAAATACTAATTCAGCTCATGAACATTGGCTGTTTAAACAGACAGTCATTTGAATGAAGTAAATATTGGCAGGAAGGAATATCAGCGAATCTCAAAGATAATCAAGGAAATTTAGAATTTTGTTGTTCATATAACAGTGTGCACTTTCCCTCACCTACTACATATTTACACACACACACACACACTTTTCTATTATGATAGAGATTAATATGGTTTTTAGACTGATGGTAATTTAATGTTATTTTAATATGTTCTATCATCTAGCCCTAACACTCACATAAACCTTTCTGCATTTTCATGAAGTCATTATTTATACGTTTATTAAGATGTTTTCTCATGGGAATCATCGGCTGCTCAACACAGTGTTGCTCACTTCAGATTTTACTATCCTTGTGGAAATATTTAGTCACATACGAAGTGAAATACTGGCAAAATACACACAGGTTTACTTCTAATATCTAATGAATAGCGTAACCTATCTATCTTTCTATCTATCTATCTATCTATCTATCTATCTATCTATCTATCTATCTATCTATCTATCTATCTATCTATCTGTCTGTCTGTGGCTGTCTGTGTCTGTCTATCTATCTATCCGTCTGTCCGTCTGTCTGTCCATTTATCCATCTGTCTGTCTGTTCTGTCGGTCTGTCTGTCTATCCGTCTGTCTGTCTGTTTATCCATCTGTCTGTCTGTCTGTCTGTCCTGTCTGTCTATCCGTCTGTCTGTCTGTCTGTCTATCCATCTGTCTGTCTGTCTGTCTATCCGTCTGTCTGTCTATCCGTCTGTCTGTCTGTCCGTCTGTCCGTCTGTCCATCTGTCTGTCTGTCTGTCTGTCCGTTTGTCCATCTGTCTGTCTATTCGGTCTGTCTGTCTGTCTATCCGTCTGTCTGTCTGTTTATCCATCTGTCTGTCTGTCTGTCTGTCTGTCTATCCGTCTTTTGTCCTGTCCCATCTGTCTGTCTGTCCGTCTATCCGTCTGTCTATCTGTCTGTCTGTCTATCCGTCTGTCCGTCTATCCGTCTGTCCGTCTGTCCATCTGTCCATCTGTCCATCCGGCTGTCTGTTTGTCTGTCCTTCTGTTTGTTTATCCATCTGTCTGTCTATGCGTCTGTCTGTCTGTCTGTCTATCTGCCTACCTACACACACACACACTTCCAATTGAAAATGCTTCTAGTTGTGCCCAAAATTATTATTAGCTACTTTTGGGGACAAAAAGTGTAGATACACACACCAAAGAGGTGTGTGTGTGCTGCATGGACTCAGGCATCATGACTGGTGTTATGCAACACACACGGCGTAGTTTTTAGACAGACTGAGGTCACACTGCTTGTGTTGATGCTTGTGGACCTGCACATCTCCTCCAATCAATCACGTGGAGGCTTTCCCGAACGCCACACACATCAGCGCTTGTTCGCACTCACAGCTCAGACGGGCGTGAGCTCTGCCAGTGATCCAGCAGTCAAGCAAGAAGCAACAAGAAGTTCATTCTGACATTTTAGACACAGTGTGGTCAGTTTGGGGATTTTTGCTCTGCTGACCACCCTAGTAAATTCCTGTATGACTTATCAGCAAAGCATCAATTACTTAAATTGTGTGTGTGTCTGTGTGTGTGTGTCTGTGTTTGTGTTTTGTAGAGCCTCTAACTGCTGCTGAAAGTGTCACTTCTGATCAGGCACAGCAGAGGATGGCAAGCTGTGAAGAGAGGGAATTGCAGAAGGAAATTAGAGGAGAACAAAGCTGTGGACGTAGACCAAACAGCCCAAATAGCCGATCACAGAATCATCTCAAAGCAGACAGAAAGTGAGAAACTGTCTTTATAGTCTGATTCCTTGCCCTGGTGTCTTTCAAGTTGGGTTGTACATCGTTGACTCTAAAGTCATGTTATTTTAAACGCCTAAAGGAACATTTCCATAATCATCATAAAATGAACACCACTGAACACACTTAACAATCGAACAAACCAAAATCAATAAGCTTGTGAGAATGTCATTTTTATAGGTGATATATATCATACAAAACACCATGACGATAAGCATAAAATTACACAGGCATCAGTCCCGCTGCTGACTATGGCGAATTCTAGCATCCATTGAAATATATATTATAGATTTTATATATATATATATATATAGTAATATATTAGTTATCGATTTATAGTACTGTATAGAGAGAGTAGAGATTTTATTTGTGTATTTTGTTCATTCTACTTCATTCATTGTTGCATAAACATAATGGCCTAAATTTTAGTCTACATTAATAGATGCATGTTTTAAAAAGTATGAAAATGTGGAGATAAAGAATTAATATTTGCTACATTCACACTCAAAAATTTGGGGCCGTTTAAGATTTTTGAAAACTGTTTAAAAATATTCTCTTCTCTCACTACTGCACATCATTTGATTAAAAATCAGTAAATCAATATATTGTTAAATAATATTATAATTTAAAATAGTTGTTTTCTATGTGAATATGTGTTAACGTAGGGTATTTCTGTGATCCACTGTGATTTTTCAGCATCCATCCTCCGTCTTCAGTGTCCACAATGATCTCAGAAATCATAGAATTGCTGTTTTGCTGCTCGAGAAACATTTCTGATTATCATCAATGTTAAAAACAGTTGGACTGTGGAAACAGTCATACTTTTTAATTTTCAGGATTCACAGATGAATAGAAAGTTCAAAAGAACAATGACAGTGATTAAAAGTGCAAATCGCATCAGTGTGTTATTGCCTGAAGCACTAGTCAAAAAAAGCAGCTACTGCATGTTATTCAAGTAAATCAAGTGCATGCTGCTCAGTCAGAATAAAGTTGGAGACCGCGGTGTAGATGTTCTGGTCCGTTATGGAGACACAAATGGCTGTTTTTTTATGAAGAAAACAGCACTGCATTAAAAATGGAGAGAAATAATTTTCTTAATCAGTTATTTTATGCACATAGGATTGAATTTGGAATGTGACGCTGGACATGGATGACGTGCTTCAATTTAACATGCTCATCTAAACACTTCTCTCCCCCGAGTCTTTAGAAACGAGTCCTGCAGGCTGGATGAAATCTCTCTCCAACGTCTGTACAGAGGCACAAAGGCTAATGCCTCCACCAGATGGCTTCTCTAACGCTGCCGAAGACAGATGTACATGTCGTAATATGTCAGTCGGGTGACTTGAAACGAAACAAGACTTTTAATAAGGGCTGCGTTCTGAAACACTGCTGTCGTTCATTCATGTAATTGGTTCTAAATTTCCAGCGCAAAGGTCAACCGGCTGCCTTTTTTTCATAGGTCACCTGACCCTGTCATGTCAGTGCAACTTGATCAATGTTGTTATTAAAGGTGATATATATCATACACACATGACAGATGACAGCAAAATGACAAAGCATTCAGTCCCAGCTGAACTACGGAGAATTCTAGCACTGAATGAAATACTAGTGCACTTATAAAAGTCTTCAGTGTCACATGATCTTCAGAAATCATTCTAATATGCTGATTTGCTGCTCGAGAAACATTTCTGATTATTATCCATGTTCAAATCAGTTGTGAACAGCATTTATTTGAAATAGAAATCTTTTGAAACATTATAAATGTCTTTACTGTCACTTTTGATCACTTATATCTCGCTGCTAATCTTTGAAAAGTTTTGGTGCACTGTGTACTATATATTATTTATCACATACTAATAATATAAACACACACACACACACACATTTTTTTGCTTGAACGCCCAAATACCATCCGTGCATGCAAAAATGTACAGTACATACTCTACGCAGTATGCACTATACCGAGATACTATAAATAGTGTGCTATTCTAAACATATGAGCATCTGTTGCATCCTAACAGCTCCACCCACTGTCATTATGACATCCTGAGACTCAAAACATACCAAGACGATGTAAATGTGCTGTGAATACCTTGAAGAAGCCGATGAGACGAGCCAAAGCCTTTAAAGCACAGCAGGTGCTGCATGAATAAAAGAATGCATATTCATGAACATTAGCATTCATTTGCATACATTGATACAGCCTGCATCAAATTAAGGTCAGTTTAAAGCAGTCCAGAGGTGAAACACCTAGCGCCGTAATAAGAGTTTAACATTTCAACCAGGGTTATGCTTAAGGCTAGATTGTAATATATTCACAGTGTTAGAGACTGAACCTTGCCAAACTACCGGCTATGCATCATTTAATGTGGCTTACGCTGATGGTTTCTGATGTTCGATTTAACTCAGTGTGATATGCAGAGACAATTAGAAGTCAATTTGTAGGTCAATTCACCTCAAACAATGACATGGAGTTTAATGTAGGACTGTTCGGGAAACCTGTCTGAAAACATCATTATTTTGGTGATATCAGCTGCACAGAAATGACACACTTCACCTTTAAACTACAAGCTACTGAAACTAGTTACATTAACACATTGGGTAAATACATTTAGGGACAAATAAACTGATATGAAAATAAAGATGATCATTGTTGAAAACTATGGAAGCTTGCTTTTGCCACAGGATTAAAAGAAACGAATCTCACAATTCGGACTTTTTCTCAAAATTTCCAATTTAGATCTGCAAATCCTAATAAAAAAAAGTTGTAAATTCCCTTTAAAAAAAAAATTTTATTTTGAAAATCTGCAAGGTTTAACAGCATTGCAATGAGAAGATAGCTATTACTCTTCAGGTTGCAGAAAAAGTATTTGTGAAACAGTTGTAATCTCCAGTTTTAGGCAGGAGCCGGTGTGTAGATGTCACGCTAAACGTTTCTGCTCAAATGGTATACCATTTTTGTCTGATGAAAAAATTAGTTAAAATATATATATATATACTCTGTGGTTTACACAAATCCGACGAGATAGCGTTCTGATAAGACTACTCACTACTTAATTTTCTGTTCTAGTTGTCCCACAGTGTGAAACGAAACAGCTCGCTATTTCCGAATTGTGCACGATAACACTCGACCATTGCACATTTAGAGTCCAAATTTAGATAAAGTTTGCATTGTCCTTTTTAAGATTACTCGTATTCTGACTGTCAACAGCGGTTACCCCCCCCATAATAAAACAGTTTGAAGCTGTTATTGCTTTTGATTTTTGTAAAACCTCATGTACTCTTTTTTCAGAATTCTTTGATGATTGAAAGTTCAAAAGACACCTTAGTTGAAACAGAAATCTTTTATGATCTTATTAGTGTTAGGTGTAGGAACTTAAACCCCCTTAACTTTCAAGACGGGTACTTCAAGTTGATGTCCCAATCGCCTCCATACTGCTGCTAACCTTGGGGGAAAAAAGCAGGCATCGGTCACTTGACTCCGACCCTCCGGTCATTCAGCGTTCGCCAACGCATGCGCGGATAATCTGAGCTCTGAAAGGTGCTATAAACATTGTCAATACACATACAATGCATTTGCTGTACACGGCTGTCATGCATGCACTGCGTAGACAGGTGCGACAAGCTTGGAGCCTTTATCAAGTAATGTGAGCCAAGATAGGTGGCATGTTAGTCTGATGCATGTGTAACACTAGGGATAGAAGGATGTAGGGGTCCGAAAACCAGCGCACCACGTAGAGACCACAGTCAGCATGCGAAAAACACACACCCAGAAAGGTCAGGCCAGAGAACATATCATTGGGGCAAAAAACCGGTCGGGCAGAGTGGGCCATCGGTACAACAGGATACTGCCTCAACCTCGGAACTGTGACGCGGAAAATTGCACAGCGCTCCAGTCCCAAATAAGTATAAGAAGCACCGTCAGTACACATGGCGATGCATAATCTGGTGAGCCTTACAGAAGCAAACGTGCCTCACCGAGAGCGTGACGGTGACACACGAAGCACGAAGTCAGACAAAGCCGCGTTCCGACAGTTCAGAAAAGCACAGCAGGCGAGCGGGGTGCCGGGTGTCAGAAAAAAACAACAGGTATCGTGATGATCATTATACAAACATATTTGACTCAGTGCTGCGACTGGCCAATCAGAATCAAGTATTCAGAGACAGCGTAGAAGGTGATCCTGTACACAGGAGTGTTTGGGTTAGCGGGACGGGCTGACTGGATTCACAGAGGAAGACACATACAAATCTCGGGCACTGGAGTAAGCTTGTCAAATTATAGATGTCATATAGGGGAAACTGCTCGGAAACATCTAATACATAATACGGAAAAAAAAAAAAAAGTGTTTCTATGTCTTTCTTTTCTTATATATCACCATCATACGCATGATTTTTAACTAAAGGAACTACTTGATAATATTTCATTTTTATTTAAAGTCCTGAGTGAGAGTTCTTTGTAAGAAAGATAATCTAACTATTCTTGCAGGGATGCACTAATTGATGGCAATAAAATGTTCTTTATTTTTTTAAACAAATTACTATGTCGTTACTCGTCTTTGAAATACTCACATTGATAAGTAATCCAAATGTCTTGTTGGTAGGCACAAATCAGCATATCACAATGATTTCTGATGCATCATTATGTCCCACTGACTCAGACGAGGAATGGTGTCTGTAAAAGTACAGCTGCGCATGCACGAAAAATTCATTAACATTATTCACATAGAAAACACTTATTTTAAATTGTAATATTTCAAATTTTTACTGTATATTTGATCAGATAAATGAAGCCCTGCTAAGCATAAGAGCCTTCTTTCTGACCACAAACTTTTGAACAATTGTATATAAAACCATTAACCCACATGCAAGTTAATTTGATAATGTTAGTTATTTTAGAATTCAATTTAAATTTTAATTAGATCATAAATAGCCTACTTGAAATTAGATGATAATTGCCTGACAATATAAATGCACATATTTTTTTCAACAAGTGAAAAGCAGAAAATACCAATATTCTAATCGAATCAATCATGGACTTCTTGTGTGATTAATTGTCTTCATTTATAAAGAAAACAACACAAGATGAAAGAAACTACATTAACGCTAGATGTGAAAGTGAAAAGTGAAAGTTGGGTCAAATGCAAAATCTCAGTTCTAGAGCAAAACTTGCTGAGAAACACAAAACAGCACCTAAAACTGAAAGAAAAATTCAAACCATAAAAAAAAAAGATTTTCGTTATTTGAAATAAACTAAACATCAAATCAAATCAAATATAAAAAAAAGATTGCAACATAATTGTTTTAAATAAGAAATATTTTGGGTTTTATTATAAAATATTTATGCCTAATTTTAAGATTGAAGTATTTATCTATTTGACGTTCTATCTATTTAGATTAAATTGTTTTAACTAATAAATTTACGTGATGCATATTTGTCAGTCATGCAATTTCTGCAATTTAAATCATCTTTTTCAGAACGCATTTATTCAAATTGCTTAGAATCTGCATAAATCTGTTCCTTGTGAAAACAATTACATTTATTCAGTTAAAAATCATCACCTTCATGGTTAAGATATGTGACCGCTCATCAAGTAACAGCAACATTTCAGATTAGTGAAATGTTCAAACGGAAACAAAGCAATGTATTTTATTCATTGATGAAAAGTTAACACGGTAATTGTTATTTAACCACATTCAGTTTATTAGTATGCACACTGCCAAATTCCCACATTTAAGTTTAATTCTTTTATTTGCCAAAACTGCATAACCCAAATTGATGGAAATGTTTAATGCGATTCAAATACATCTTAAATGTAGGGGAAAAAATTAATGCAACAAAATAAGTGGCGACTGTGAACTTGAAATGATGTCCGTATCTAAAATGTTGGACTAGCTAATGGGTCTAAGCCTACTCCCTATTAATAAAAGAATAATATTTGTAGCGCAACCTTGATCAATTCTGATTTCACTTCAGTCTCTATTGTCTGAAAATCATGGGAAGACAATTTTTTCATCTTTTTTCTTCACATCTGATAAAGAGAGAGAACAAAGAGATTCAGCAGTTTGATATGTGCAGACACATTTTTTTTAAATACTGTGATTTTTCGTATTCAGTTAGTGACCATACTATGACAATTGCATGAGAACATCTCCACATCCACTTCACACAGACAGCATTTACAGCATCGTAAAGTAAAATGCTCCTAATAAACAGCTACCCTTCTATTTCAGGCTCTCCCCTCACAGACAACGCAATCCCAGAATGCATTATGACATCTTAATAAAAACGAAGACAATTATAACAAATGCATGCCATAGCGTGTGTTACATAGCAAACACGGAAGTCGTTTCTGCTGTAAACAATAGTGATTGAGTAGATACACACATAATATAAACGTTCTGACTGGTTTTCATTGTGTCACACAGCATTTTCATTTTGCACCTGGTTAGATGGGAGTCTTTCCCCTCATGCACACTAAGCGCTGCCCACTGCACATGCATCCTAGGCTCTAATTGACCGTTAGCTGTTGGTGCATGCATGACGAGGCTCACGTGCCTGCTGTGCTCAAACCCACAGGATCTTCAGCTCAAATTCACACGCTCAAACTCATCTGCTTTTTGACTATTTGCAAATGAAAAGTTTCAGTATCAGGCACACTAAGACATGCTTTTGAATTCAAACAGAAACTAGGATTAATTATTTAAAGGAACAGTTCACACAAAAATTTAAATGTGCTGAAAACGCTCTCACCGTCAGGCCATCCAAGATGCAGATGAGTTTGTTTCTTCATCAGATCTGGAGAAATGTAGCACTGCATGATCAGCGATGGATGCTCTGCAGTGAATGGGTGCCATCAGAACGAAAGTCCAAACAGCTGATAAAAACATCAGCAATAATCCCAGCACTCCATCTCATTAACTCTGGAAAGGACAACAGCTGCCAAATCCAGCCTTAAGACCTTTTAATACATTAATACGAGTCCATAATCCATAATAACTCTTCCTGCAGTGAAAAAGTGCATCTGCTGTTGTCTCTCACATCAAAATCCAGCCACATATTAGTTTAGAGCTGTTTAAACGCTGCTTGATCTGTGCAGATTTCTCTCCTGATTCACACCAGAACACTGACTCACTGGAGGAAGAGTTATTACAGAATACAGTTTCATATTTTAGCCAATGTTTTGAAGCTAAAACGTCTTAATGATTTGTTTCACATTTATCCAAAGTGACTTAATTGCATTGAAAGTACAGTTTATTATCAGACCTTGCTTTAATTAATAAAAGGACAAGCTCTTCAATATGTCAATATAATTAAAAAAAAAAGTCATCACAGGAAAGTAAAACTGCACTGAGGTGTGCTTGGTCTCTGGATCTCGTGGGACATCTGCTCCTGTGAGACTCTCAGCGTTTCTCTGTGTTTCACACAGCTGTTCTGTCAAATAAACTATCAGAGCTCACACACATCTGACACATTCAGTGTCCAAAATCTGCCATATTATCAGCGTCGCTCAAGAAACTAAACCCAGACAGTCTGTTGAGGCAGAAAGTGAAGCTGAACAGGCAAACAAATGCAATGTTTGATGACAATCACAGATGCATATCTGATTCAAAGATTCAATTCAAAGACAATAGCAGCGTGCATAGCCTACTACAGATTTAGTTGGACAAAACTTGCATCTAATCATACTTGAATTGAATTCAAAACTTATGTTATACTTGCACAATACTGATAAATCTCAACAAGAAAAGAACTCGAGGTGTGATTTCTCCTGCAGCTCTATATAGAAACACTCTCCTGTGTGATGTAATCAGTTTAGGCCTTAGGGAGTCTATTTTTCAAAACATGTGTCACTGAGCCTGCCTTCATTTGCATATTGCATATTTAGCGATTAAGAGATGCATCACATTTGGGAAAATAAGATGCTGCCTGCTGGAATGCATTTGGTCGTGAGGGGAAAAGGTTGATTTGATAAGCAAAAACAAAGACGGATGAAGTACAGTAACCCAAATCCACTCCTAATGTGCATATTCATCTTCTGAAATGGCATAATAATGTAATAGTTCTCAGTCATCACTGATAAAGGCCTTCAGGTGCAGAATGAGAACAAGCTCATCTGAAGGACTCTTCTGACCTCTACCGGACACTCGTGATATTACAACACTATTTGCGCTACAATAAATTAAAATAATATGATAACATCCATGCACCAAAAGAACAAGAAAATTAGAGTTTTCTTTTAGATGGAGTCTGTTTCTGTGCCTAATGTAATTGGTTTTGAAATTGATGTTCCCTGGAAGAAAGTTTGGTCTTTACCTCACAGACACTTTATTACTAATAAAATGAGAGAAATTACATTTAAGTTGATTCAGAGATAAGTGCTCTCTTAAAAGACTTTAAGAAAACCCTGAAACCTCTTTACATTTATTCTGGAATTGCTCTTACTCAGTTACATCATTTTGGTGTGACATTCTTGATTTTATCAAATGTGAATTCTAATTTATGAGTTTACTTATAGAAATGTAGTTTTTGGTTTCCATGAATGTGGAAAAAAAAGGTTATACTTATTTAATAAATCGTATTTTCCTGTAAGCTAAATATGGTATTAATAAACGTGATTTTTCTAAATGCAAACCTCTGTTTTTAAGATTCAAACTTGAAATGAAAAGTATTTTGAATTCTCTGCAAACTTAAAAGCAATTCGAACAAAGGCTTTGCTAAAGGACTTGGCACTTCCTCCGGACTGTTGTTGTATTCTTATGATTTGTCAATGACGACAATTCTTATTGTTTTTTCAAGCAGTCAAATTTTTTTGAAAAAAAGTTGGATTTTATGATATTGACCTGAATGAGAATATTACAAAAAATCTATAAGTAAAGGAGTGAAAGCATTACTAAACATATGGATAGCTCATATAAGTGTATTTGCATTCGATAACTAGGCTACTGGCAAAGATAATAATAATAATAGTCACGACAAGTTTGGACTTAAATGTCAAAAAATCTGTAGATCTCAAAAGGAGAACTTTTTAAAGAACACCCTGCCTTCTCTTTATCATACAGGCCTAATGTAAGTGAATGAAGGCATACAATAACTTTGTGTAGCCTACTACTTCTACTAATACATAAATGAAATAAAAATAAATCAAGCTTCTGCTGCAGATCTCAGGAGCTGGTTATTTTAGACTACACATATCATCATTTTTGGGCAAAACATTGCTTTATAAAAGTGCTGGTTATTCAAAAGTGTGCTTTCTGCACATGGATTGAGTTGCTAAACGGAGACCATGTCTAGTTTGGCAGTGATGGCTCTTGTTCTGGGCGGTTACAGCTGTTGTCGTGTAACAGTAACTGGTTACTGCTGTGCTGTACATGTTTCTCCTCCGCTAAACTCAGCCAGAAACAGCTGAGCGCTGAGACCATTTAATGATGCATCAACACACACTCACAGACAGACAAGAGAGAGAGAGACTTTCACTTCGTCAGGAGGCAGACTCTGTGAGAAAAGCTGAAAAAAGAAACGAGTAGTTGCAGAAAAACATGGCTGTCATTGGATACAGGACAACGGGGCTAGTTGTCACACGTGGAGTCAAAAATTCAGCCAGATTATTGTTTTCTTGAGCAGCAGGATAATATTTAATATTTTTTTGCATTATCAGTTTAAACCACACTGACAAAGGAATAAATGAAAACTGTCACCCTTCTTTACTCACTCTTATGTTGCTGCAAACTTCCACTCTATGGAAAAGAGCAGCCTGGACATTCAACTAAACATCTGCTTTTATGTTTTACAGAAGTAGAGTCACACAAGTTTGAAACAAAATAACAACAAGGGCACACTATATAAAATGGCTCTCTGAAGCTGTAAATTAAAACTATTACTGGAGTACTTTTACAAGAAAATACTATTTTCAAAATGTGTCGTTTCTTCTAAATGTGAGATATTTATTTGCAATTGCTGAGTGAAAATCATTCCAAAGTAACATTCTCAGTCTGTTTTTCAGAAATATCAGGTCGGGGCAAGTCGTCACATTTTTAAACCAAAACATCGTTTTAAAAATCATATTTTGTTTGTATATTTTTTTTCTTCTATTTTGCCATTTCATAATTATCTTTAATGAGGCTAAAAAGCCATTAAATAGCCCATAATACACATTAACATCAATATGTTGTTGAAGTATATCAAATATGCTTTTTTTTTTTTACTTTAGATTTTCCCCCACCTTTTTCAATTTAATATATGTGACCCTGGAGCACAAAACCAGTCTTAAAAAGCACAACATTTATAAAGCTCAGTGCAGATTTTTGCAAACAATAGGAAAGACTCCCTTACACCGTTTAAAGGACACTCATTTACTATGATTTTACAATGGCAGCAGCATTATTATGGTATTTTGGAGACACGCGGCAAGGGATTACACTTCCAGAGTAGCCCATTTAGATGAATTTCCTATCTTGCACCGCCTCCAGATTTCCAAACATGAATACAAATTTTTGTTTTTGACACACGTCGCCCTCTGATGGACAGTGAGTGTTCCTTCAGCACCACGAAAAAAGGACAAATGTAGCATTAAAAAAAAGCTCCTTAGAATAAAATGTCAAGCAGTCGGACCGAAGCTAGTCAAGAATTCTAAAAATTGTATCCATGCATGCAAATTCTTTAATAAAACTATCTTAAGATGAAATGCTGATTTGCATTTAAATTATTGCATGAGAATAAAGAGACCGAAACGGGAGATAAAGAAACTAGCACAACTTTGTAGGAAATCATCTGCGTGGGACAGTGATCAAAACGTGTTATTATACAAATATGTGTCCCTGCAGCACAAAAGCAGTGTTAAGTCGCTGGGGGATATTTGTAGCAATAGCCAACAATACATTGTATGGGTCACAATTATACATTTTTCTTTTATGCCAAAATTCATTAGGATATTAAGTAAAGATAATTTTCTATGAAGATATTTTATAAATGTCCTACCGTAAATATATCAAAACTTAATGTTTGATTAGTAATATGCATTGCTAAGAACTTCATTTGAACAACTTTAAAGATGATTTTCTCAATATTTAGATTTTTTTGCACCCTCAGATTCCAGATTTTCAAATAGTTGTATCTCAGCCAAATATTGTCCGATCCTAACAAACCTTACATCAATGGAAAGCTTATTTACAGATGATGTATAAATCTCAATTTTAAAAAATAGACCCTTATGGCTGGCTTTGTGCTCCAGGGTCACATATATTATCCAAATCTCAAAACACAGATAAAAACCTGTAAAAAGGGACTCTGTTGCATCCAAACCCAACTCACATCAGAGGTGTGCAAATAAATGAAAGGACTGCAGAAATGGGAAACTTTTTATTAGTGTATTTCACAAATCCAAATGTTCAGACCATCTTTTTTTCCAAAGTAAAAACTTTACAGCAAATGTTTTGCAGGGGAGCAGTGTTCAAAAACCAAAGCGCAGTGAAAATAAGCAGCTCATGTTCGGGCAAACGTTGGGCTCGTCTGAAAGCGCACAGGAGGTCCTCGTGTTTCAGGCGGACAGTGGCTCATACTTGTAAACGTATGGAATGTATTTATTTACTGTACAGACACGCAGGGACAAACCCTGCAGAAGAAACTACATGATCTGTGCTGGGGAAATAACCCTAGTCAAAGAGTTTATTTATAGAGAGAAAACACCTATACAAAACCTTTTGCAATATATTTCTCTAACGCTTTTAACTTCCCTTTTAAAAACTCAGTCTCAAAAAAAAAGCAAGTTAAAATAGTAACTTTAATTATTCAGTTTTCTACATTTTCGCTTCTCTTTTATCAGTCATATTAAAGAGGAAGATATTTCATAAATGCTGCATATTTATCTTCACGACCCTAGGGGTGAAATCTCACGAAAACGTATCCAGGTCACGTTTCACCATAAAAGCATTTTGAAAGAATATTTTGCATAAAGAAAAAGAAGCCTATTTTAGGATTTTTAGTTTTTTTCATAATAAATGAGCACATTTTTGCAACAAATATTTATTTATCTTAATGAAAAAGAAATTAATTCTCATAGGCAGAATGTTTTACCTTTTTGCAATCCATATTATTCATTATGGCGATTCTCAATTTATTTCATTTTTGACTTTTATATGAAAAATAAGACCTAATATTTAATACTAATATAAAACAGTAGAAAATATCATTTAAAAACAGGTTTATTTTCTTTGCATTATAATAGTGGAGAGGTCTTGTTTCAAACAAAGACTAGCTTTTCACTGCAATATAATGAAATCATAGCATCGTAGTGAAAAACATTTTAAAACATGTTTTTTAAAACTTTTTTATATATTTATTATGCCAAGACAATTATTTAATTAAATATTTAAAAGTTTTTTTAGTTTAATAATATTTTTCATCTTATATTATAATGCAGAGAAATTTTTTTTTTTAAATTTTTTCACTGCATTATAATGCAAAAAAAATTATTGTCTTATTTAAATAAAAAAAACAGCATTAATAATGCAAAAAAAAGCTTGTTTTAAAATATTTTCTCACCACATTATAATGCAATTAATTAAATACACTCGGTTAAATTTTTTTGTTATTTAAATATTACATGATTTCACAATAAAAATGTGCTTAATTGTCATGAAAAATGAATAAATATCGTTGTTGTTTTTTTTTTTTGGGTGTGAAATGACCTGGCCATGCAACAGTAACAGCGTGTGGACTGCCTTTGAAAGACAACCACCTCAACGAGTGAACCACAATCTGTGTCTTTTCAGGCTCACACACAACTCACGCCACACATCACTCACACACACACACACGACAGACTCACTGCGCACACCCAGACTCACGCACACTCACATCACGCGAAATACACACACACACACAGACGTCACGGCACACTTCACGACACCCACACGACACACACACCGCACTCACTCACCGTAACTCACTCACCCACACAGCACAACACACACACACCAACACTCCCGCACACTCACTCACACTCACATCACCAACACACACACACACAGACTCCCCACACTCACTCACTCACACACACCCACAAACACACACACAAACACACAAAAACACACACACACACACTCACACACACACACACCACACTCTCTCTCACACACACACACCACACACCCACACACACACACACACACACACAAACACACACACACGATGCACACCCCCACACACAGACTCAATCAACTCCCTCCACCCTTAACCACCCAGACTCACCTCACGTCCACACACCACCCCCACACACACACACACACACACACACTCACAGAGACAGACTCACACACACACACAGACTCACTGCCACTCACACACACCCACAGCTCCCACTCACTCACACTCCACTCACTCCGTCCCACACACACAGGCGCACACACGAACTCACTCACACACACCAACACAGACTCACTCACTCACACACACAGAGAGACTCACTCACTCACACACACAGACTTCCTCACTCACGGCCACACACGCACAGACTCCTCCACACCACACACACACTCACAGACGCACGCACTCAAAGATTCACGAACACCCACTCACAGACTCACTCACAGACTCCTCCACTCAACACACTCACATACTCACTCACGGCACGCACAGTCACACCAGACTCACTCACTGGGTCACACACACACTCACGAGCTCCCGCACTCACATCAGGTGCACACTCACAGACCACTCACACTCTATACTCACTCACTCACAACACTCACAATACTCACTCACAGAAACTCACACACACACCCACACCACACACACACACGCACATCACTCACTCACACACACACCCAACTCGCTCACTCACTCACACACACACACACCAGACCCACTCATCACCCACACACACACACACACACACACACTCACACACACAGACTCACTCACTCACTCACTCTCTCTCTCTAACACACACACACACACACCCACACTCACAGACACACACACACACCACCCACAGACTTCCTCACTCACACACACGCAGACTCAACTCCCTCCCGACACACACACACACCACACTCCCAGACTCACTCACAGACTCATCACACACACACCATGACTCACTCACTCCACACACACACACACACTCACTCACACACACTCACAGAGACTCACACACAGACTCACACACAGACTCACTCACTCACACACACAGACTCACACACTCACTCACACACACAGACTCACTCACTCACACACACACACACACTTTCACTCACACACACACACACACTCACAGACTCACTCACACACACACACACTCACTCAATCACACACACACACACTCAATCACACTCAGACTCACTCACACACACACACACAGACTTCACTCACTCACACACACACACGCACAGACTCACAATCACTCACACACACACTCACCGACGCACGCACAACTTCCCTCACTCACACACACGCACAGACTCACTCACAGACTCACACACACACACAGACTCACACACACACACACACACACACACAGGAAGACCACTCACTCACTCACACACACACAGACTCACTCTCACTCACACAGACTCACTCACTCACACACACACAGACTCACTCACTCACTCACCTCACTCACTCACACACACACACACAGACATTCACTAACTCACTCACGACACACACACACACTTACTCACTCCACACACACACTCACACACACACACACACACACTCACACACACAGACTCACTCACACACAGACTCACTCACACACTCACAGCTCTAAACCACGGATGACATGCGAGTTGTGTTAGCAGACAAATCATAAGCAAAGCCATGCAACCGTGGCAACGTAACAATCGGAATAAAAAGGAAATAAAATAAAAACAGCTTTTATACTGCCGTCCCATTTCAGTCCAAACTCCCAGAATCCCTTGCATGCAAGACCAGTTACATATAAACACACAACAGCAACAGAAATCAGCCCTCGTCGCTCTATCAGCTCCACCAAGGCTATTAAAATAGAATAAGTGTTTCATTCATTTACTGTTTCAAACATATTTACATATATCTGTTTTTTTTTTTTTTATTGTGCCCATCATGCTAAACCTCTCAATTTTACAAGGTCAATAAAGTCTGTGAGCTCTTACAGTTTTAATAGTTTTCTGCTCGTGCGATTGCAATACTAAAAGTGTCGTTAGAACAAAACCCTGTGGCTACACACTAAAACTCGTGACCGAAGCGCTCAGCGGATCACATCTTAGTCTGTTAATCTAGGACCGCTGTCAATTAGTGTCTTTCAGTCATTTACACGCTGCTTTCGAGTGCTTTTCTGCTCGAATCTCACCAAAACACGCCACACTTCACCTAAAATAAAAGACTACATGAAGCTTATTTCTTCTTTCCTTGTTTTTCTTAAAGAGTCTATGTATTTTTTGCAATATGACATTATTTTCATGAAAAATAATGCTCATTAACATGATGCATTTGGATATTTTTTTGTAATTCTCATTAATCAATAGTTATTCTCATTACTGTAATACAGTAAAGATACAGCAATACAACGATTATTTAAATCCTTATTAATTAAATGTACAAATGTATGTACAATAGCTAATTTAATAAATTAAAATACTTGTCAATTTAAATAATATATCACTACATTTTTGCATGGTGATGATGAGAATTTGTTTTGCATGTCATGAAAATTGTCACAAACCCTAATGGTCCTAAAAAATGTGTTTCAATACTTTACGGAGCATTATAATGCAATAAAACAACCTGTTTTAATTTGTTTTACTGCATTATAATGCAAAGAAATGTCTGCATTATTTAAATAAACAATGAAATGGTTAACATTTTTAATTTAAATACATAATTTTCTTTGCATTACAATTTTCACATTGTGATAAAATCTTAATGGTCCTAAAAAAATGTTTCAATACTTTTATTAGCATTTAATGCAATAAACAACATATTCTCAAATATTTTTTCACTGCATTATAATGCAAAGAAAAATCTGCATTATATAAATGAAAAAACAGCTTAATTTTTATTTAAATAATACATAATTTTCTTTGCATTACATTTTTGCATTGTGATAGTGAGAATTTATTTTATATGTCATGAAAATAATGTCACAAATATCCTAATGGTTCTAAAAAAAATGTTTCAATCATTTTCTCATCTTTATAATGCAACGAAACAACCCTTTTTAAATATTTTTAACTGCATTATAATGCAAAGAAAAGTCTGTACTATTTAAAGATGAACTTTTTTTATTGAAATAATACATACATTTCTTTGCATTATATTTTTGCAATGTGATAATGAGAATTTGTTTTGCACGTCATGAAAATAATTTCACAAAAATCTTAAAGGCCCTAAAAAATGTGTTTGAATTTCTGCAAGTATAATATCTTATTTTTATTTCAGGGTGAAATGTGACCGGCAGGTTTTGTGAGATTAAACCACCAGCCAATGTAACTCTCAGATACGCAAGCTTGGGTAGATTTGGCCAACTCTCATTCCCACATCATCATAATAATAATAATAAAACACCACCCATAATAGTTAAGAGATATTAAAGTGTAAAACTAACTGTTAAAACGAAATAGAAATATAGCTTCAAAGAAGTCTCTGGACTTGTCTGTTGGTCAGTCGTCTCTTCTCTGCTCTCCTCTGTTGTCTGAGGGCTGGTTGGGGTTTGAAGAGTGTGTGTGTTCACTGAGCAGGTAGTGTGTGAGTGTGTTACCGTTACAGAACCGTTCATGAGGCACTCAAGAACAGAAAGGAGTCTTAAAGATCTTTGGGCCTGCTGGGAGGAGGGAGGAGATTGCTACAGAGCGAGGGGGGAGGCGGCGCTGGGGCCGGTCGGGGTCGTGCTCGGGGACGGCGTGTGTTTCGGAGGAGCCAGATCCAGGAGTGCACGAACTGTCCCGGCCACCTGAGGCAAACCTCGCTCTTCCAGGATGTGCAGGGGGAGGCACAGCTGGTTCTGCGGGTCACACGCATGCACACACACTCACACACACACAAGTACACACACAAATACACACACACAAATACACACAAACACACACATACATACAAACACACACAGAGCAGGGGCGAACAAAAAAAAAGGATGAAAAAGGTGTCAATGGAGAAACAAATTATAAAATGAATATAACTTAAAAAGTGAAATTATCAAAGGAATAGCTCACACAAAAAGGAAATTTTCAAGATGTAGATTAGTTTGTTTCTTCATCAGGTTTGTAGAAATGTAGCACTGCATCAGTGTCTCAGCAATGGATGCTCTGCAGTGAATGGGTGCCATCAGAATGAGAATGTTGATAAAAACATCACAATAATCCACAGTACTCCAGTCCATCAGTTAACATCTGGAGAAGACAAAAGCTGAAACTAATCCAGCATTAAGACGTTTTAACTAAAACACGAGTCCATAATCCATAATAACGCTTCCTCCAGTGAAAAAGTGCATCTGCTGTTGTCTCTCACATCAAAATCCAGTGACATATTTGTTTCGAGCTGTTTAAATGCTGCTTGATCTGTGCAGATTTCTCTCCTGATTCACACCAGAACACTTTTTCACTGGAGGAAGCGTTATTATGGATTATGGACTCGTGTTTTAGTTAAAAACGTCTTAATGCTGGATTTGTTTCAGCTTTTGTCTTCTCCAGATGTTAACTGATGGACTGGAGTGGTGTGGGGATTATTGTGTTGTTTTTATCAGCTGTTTGGATTCTCTTTCTGACGGCACCCATTCACTGAAGAGCATCCACTGCTGAGACACTGATGCAGTGCTACATTTCTCCAAATCTGATGAAGAAAACTCATCTAAATCTCGGCTGGCCTGAGGGTGAGCACTCTCACAATGGGATTTTAAGCAGATAAGGTGCAACTAAGGAAGAACTTAACTTATAAAGAAATTATAATCATGATAATAAAGAACGATGGAGGAGAAGAAGAGAAATGGAAAAATCGTTCAAACCAAGAACGCAGCGTCAACTAGTCTGACACTATAAATGAACTGAAGTATTAGTAGAGGCTGTTATTGCACATGCTTTGAGTTAGTGATCTGAACGAAGCCTTTAACCTAAAGATCAAAACAGGGTGTGTAAATCATCCTGTACTGTTTGTGCTAAAAACATGAGCGATAAATCAAACTAAGCTGCCATATATCTATCCAATATAAAGCTGCGACTCTCAGACTCAAACACAACTTAACTAGTGATGAAACACACATCTACAGCGGATACATGAGTTTAGATTTTATTGTAGAAAAGCAGAGGAGGACAGTCAGACTGCAGGAAAACCAGACACACAAATCTGACAGACAAATGCTCTCACAATCTCTGCGACCGCTGCTGAGTTTCCTAAGTGTGTTAGGAAGATATTACACTGTATAGCTATTCATTAACAACAGGCATGTACTGGTTGATGAGGGCTGTTATTTCAGCGAGTAACACGACTGACAGCATGCTTGATAACTGCAGGGATAAGAGTGGTTTTCTAACTATTTCAAGGGTTAGTTCAGCCAAAAAGTCAAATTCTGAGGTTATTTACACACCTTAAATCATTTCAAATGTGTATGATTTACTTTCTGCACAAAAGGAGACATTTAACAGAAAGTCCCAGCTGCTTTTTTCCACATAATAAGCTTCACTCAATGAAACACAAGCAGAATTTTGTTAACATGAAAAAATGTATTCTTATTATTTTTAAGCACTGCATTTTGATGCAATACTGCAACAATATTATTATACATAAATCATAAAAATAATATAAAAACAAGTCACTTTGGATAAAAACATCTGATAAATGAATAAATATCAAATAGTATTGTACTGTACAATACTTTATAACAAATATAATATAAATAAAATAATTGTTTTCAACTAAAGCAAACAGTTTAACATAAAAATAAACTTCATTGATAAGCAAAAATTATTTTCAGTATTTTTTAAAATTATTTTTTATTAAGGATTATAATTATTCTAAGCACCAGCAATATTCGTCTGCAAGCTTAATGCTTTAATTTAATAATTTTCCATTTATTTATTTTGAATTTATGCAATATACTGGAGCCATAATTCACGTAATTGTAATTTCTGGGCGGGATTATGCTAAATTATGAATGACGACACACATGATTAGAATTCATTAGCATATACTGTATATATATATGTTTAACTATCAAATCAGAGGTTTGTGAAATGTTTAGCCCATTTTACGGACAAATTACATCAAATGTACTCATGTTTTCATGAATGAGGCTCAATGAAAGTGAATGTGTGCAGGGGCTGTCAGGCTTTAAAAAGAACAATAAAGCACCATATAATATGAACTGCTGTTATGATATGACTTGTGCACTATATTACAAGCATTTTGAAGCCATATGATAATTCTGTTTGAGAAAACAGAGTTAACATGTAAGCTGTGTATGCCACATGGCACATCTGTCCCCATTCACTTTAATTGTATGGAAAAGAGAAGCTCAAGACAGTACGCCAAAATTTCTCCTTTTGTGGTTCATGGAAGAAAGCAACTCATACGGAATGACAAGCAGGTGCGTAATTGTTATTTTTGGGTGAACTATTGTGTTAACCGTGAGACCGTGACATACACACAGTAAGGCACAAAGGGATAAAACAGGGGGAGTTTATGGTTTGGCATCCTCCACTCTGTCTCATTTGCTTTTTATTCACGCAAACACTCGGAAACTCAAAGTCTCACAGAGTACTCATACACTTCAGCACACTTTGTGGAAAAGTGCAGCAGTACTGATGCACAATAAAAGGCTCGTTCACGGGGCAGGCAGCTTGTTCTGTCGTCTAGTTTAAGGCTGAATGGGCGAATCCACCCAACTTTGTGCTTTTCGATGGAGCTTTGATTTTTGCTATGGAAACGTGCTCTCTACACACTCATAAACACGCATATAAACACTCTCAAATGATTCTTCGCTAAGCCCCGACCTTAGAACATCACCGACCAATCCAATCTTAGCAGCTGTTGCTGTTTATAAACCATCAAAGGTAGACATGATGTTTATGGTTCATTTTAATCAAGATGTTATTCAGCAAGGATGCATTAAATTGATCAAAAGTGACAGTAAAGACATTTATAATGTTCCAAAAGATTTCTGTTTCAAATAAATGCTGTTCTTCTGAACTTTCCTGAAAAATAAAACGTATCAGTTTCCACAAAAATATCGTGCAGCACAGCTGTTTTCAACATTGATAATAATCAGAAATGTTTGTTGAGCAGCAAATCAGCATATTATACTGATTTCTGAAGATCACGTGACACTGAAGACTGGAGGAATGATGCTGAAATTACAGCTGCGCATCACAGGAATAAATTACATTTTAATATACATTCACATAGAAATAGTTATTTTAAATTGTAATAATATTTAACTTTTTTACTGTATTTTTGGTCAAACAAATGCAGCCTCGGTGAGCAGAAGAAACTTTCTTCCCAAAATATAAAAAAAATCTTCAAACGGAACAGTAGTGCAAATAATTTCCTTTAAAGAAACAGCACATTCTTTCATCACAATTCTTTCCAGTCCATGAATTAAATTAATACCATTAAACCAAATTGTATCCCTTTAAGAAATTAGCATGAATGTTATTTTATAAAGCCTGACTAAGCAAGCAACGTTACACAGAGGGGGCGGAGCTTAGCGAAGTATCGATTATGTGCACTAGAAAACACTATAAACGTAACATCCGTGTGCATAAACGCCAGCTATTGTGTAATTCTGCACAAAGACAAACAATTGGCTATTTTAGTGCAGTGAGCAACATGGAAGTGCGATTTAAAGGCTTGGCACCAGGTGGCAGTAGAGAGCGCATAGCATCGACATGATTGACAGGTAGAAAAGGGCAAATCCAGCCAGCTGGGAAGAAGGGGCGGAACGAAAGGGAGGCGGTGCCAGAGAGAGCAAGGCCTCAACCAGCCTAAACACACAAACCACCTCCCCTTTTAGGACGTCACCCGCTGAACACAAACTATCCTGCCCGCAGAGCCAAGACGAGGAGGAAAAGGAGCGTTCAAATAAAACACAATGAGGGGTTGATGGTTTTAAAGTGGAAGGGAATGGAGGGAGAGAGAGAGAAAGAGTTAGTAGTATTAGCGATTAAACTTGAAGGCACTAGAGGAAGCAGCAAGAGATGCTAGGTTTGAAGCAAATATGAAACAGAGATGTTTTTTCTTAATTTGGTTTTAAAGAATACCTGAGGAACTCCAATTCTGCGGCAGGCCTCTAGGAAGTTCTCTACATTACGTCGACACTTAGCCATCGTCAGTTTGGGCTGGAAGGAAAGAAAACATGAAGCCGATGCAATCCTATGCACGTACACAAAAACTCAAATAAACCCAGAAAGTGTCTCACCACTGCCGGTGAGGGTACATGGATGCTCGGTATGGATCGGGGACGCACGTGGTTGGCCAGATGGCACAACACGACCCCGTCAGTCAAAGCTGCCCCAAGATCACTGGGTAAGGACACCTTGAGTCGACACTCGATATTCTACAGGGTTGCAAAATAAGACAACGCAGAAATAATTTGTAAAAAAAAAAATTATGTATATGTGTCTTTAGCAATAGCCAACAATACACTGTATGGGTCAAAATTATAGATTTTTCTTTTATGCCAAAAATCATAAGGATATTAAGTAAAGATCATGTTTCGTGAAGATATTTTGTAAATTTCCTACATTAAATATATCAAAACTTAATTTTTGATTGGTAATATGCATTGCTAAGAACTTCCTTAGGACAACATTAAAAGCAATTTTCTCAATATTTTGAATTTGTTGCACCCTCAGATTCCAGATTTGTCAGTTGAATCTCAGCCAACCGATTGTCGATCCTACACAAACCATACATACTACAGATGATTGTCAAAATCTCATTTGAAAAAGTGACACTTAAGATGGGTTTGTGGTCCAGGGAAAATAGTTTATCACACCACAATATATATATCAAAGACTATATAATAAATACAACACCTACAGTCAAAAGTTTGGGATCAGTGAGATTTGTAATGTGTTTTAAAGAAGTCTCTTTTGCTCGTCAAGGCTGCATTTATTTGAGCCAAAATACAGCAAAAGCATCAATATTGTAATATTGCAATAATATATTTTAAAATGTATTTTATTCCTGTGAGGCCGAAGTGTATTTTCAGCATCATTACTCCAGTTCTCAGTGTCACATGATCCATCAGAAATAATTCTAATATGCTGATCTGCTGCTCAAAAAATTTATTATTATTATTATATTCAATATTTTTTAAAACAGTTTAGGATTCTTTGATGAATAGAAAGATCCAACGATCAGCATTTATATGAAATAAAAAGCTTTGTAACATTATACTATTCAAAAGCTTGAGTCAGTATATATATTTTTTTGTTTTTTGGGAAAGAAATGATAGAAATTAATACTTTTATTTAGCAAGGATGCTTTAAATTGATCAAAAGGGATGATAAAAGACTATAAAGAGTATAATGTCCCAAAGAAGAGGTCCATTAAGCTAAAATGCTGTTATTCTGAACTTTGTATTCATCAAAGAAACAGGAACAATTCTAGATAATATAAATGTTTTTTTGAGCAGCAAATCAGAATATTATAATTATTTCTGAAGGATCATGTGACTGGAGTAATGATGCTAAAAATTCAGCTTTGAAATCACAGGAATAAATTACATTTTAATATATATTCAAATAGAAAGCAGTTATTTGAAATCGTAAAAATATTTCAATTTTTTTCAATATTTCAATATTACTGTTTTTGCTGTACTTTGGATCAAATAAATGCAGGCTTGGTGAGCATAAGACATTTTAAAAACAATCTTAACATCTTTATGTCAAAATTGGTAGTGTGTACTATATTATATATGTATGTATGTATGTATGTATGTATGATCAATAAATAAATAATACATGATGGAAAAGCGGTTTGTTTGACGCACCCTTCTCAGCTGCTCTATCAGCATAGCCTCCTCTCCCGTGGGGGCGGGACTCTGTGTGGGCGTGGCTTCCACTGGCTCCGCCTTCTGTGTGCCTGATTCTTCTGCACATAATTACATAAACAAGTAGCAATCAGGAGCAATGATTGACACGCTTGTAACAGAGCGCTACAGTAACTACCCACTTTTCAGTGATATTTTATTATTATTTATACAGTATTATAGCATTATTATTATAGCTTTTATTTCTATATTTTCAGTTTTAGTCATTTCGTTAAGTGCTTTTGGCATTTGTATACTTTTTTTATTTCTCAATTTAATTTATATTTATTTCAGTTTTAGTTTTAGTCATTGTCAGTGCTTCAAATTTTTAAGTTTTTCATTTAATATTTATATTTAATTTAATTTCTGATTTCTTTAAATTAACAAAAACTAACAAAAAAAAGATAATAACTATATACAGTAAATAACTAAATAACAACACTGCCTCTTTTTCAGTGACTTGTGTTCCTGAAGTATTTCTCAGATTTTCTCCATAAGCATTACATTCTTCAATTAAGAGTTCAAGACAAACCAACTAGTTTGTCTTGAACACATCATCACAACATGAGATTCAAAGCAAAGAGCATCAAAGTAAATGTTAAGAAGGCAACAGTGCAACACTGTGTTCTTCAATTCTTTCCTGAGGTTTAGGAAACAGCAATACATATTATTCCCTAAATGTAACTGATAAAACGCAATACTTCAGAAATATTACAAAATATTAGTATATATACGGACACTGATTCATGCGCTTCACATATGGGTAGTCGTTTTAGACACACCTTCAAAACTGTTGCAACAGAGATGGAAATACAATTTTTAAATACATGAATTATGTTTCCATCTTTGTATGGAAGTGTCTTTTTCTGTTCTAAAGAAGGGGGTGTCCCAATACTTTGGTCCATATAGTGTATGTATACAAGTCATGGGTTTGCTATAGAGTTTTTGGCTCAAGGTCGCATTTAAAGCTGCTTTCTGCAGACCAGTCAAGTTCTTCCACACGGACTCAATCAATCATTTCTTTTGAACCTGACGACAGTTACACAGAGGCATTGTTGTGAATAGAACAGGGTCCTGTCCAAACTGTTGCTATAAAATTAGAAGCACACAGTTCCCTAGAATAGCATTATATGCTTAAACATTAAGATTTGTACTCATGGAAATTACTAAAGTAGTCAAACCTGTTCATTAAAAGGGGGTGTCCCAATACTTTTGGCAATATAGTGTATTATACACTACAGATCAGAACGATTTGAATGTTTTTCAGGCGTTTCTCTTTGCTCATCAAGGCTGTATTTATTTGATAAAAAATACAGGAAAAAACTGTAATCTTGCAAAATGTTTTTATAATATAAAATAATGGTTTCTATTTTAAAATACTTTAAAATATAATTAATTCCTGTGATGCAAAGCTGAATTTCTAGCATCATTGCTCCAGTCTTCAGTGTCTCATGATCTTTTAGAAATCATTCTAATATGCTTATTTATTATTAGAATTATCAATGTTGTGCTGCACAAATACTTTTTTTGGAAACTGCGATACTTTTTCAGGATTCAACAAGATACATCCTTGCTATCACTTCTTAACAATTGAACACGTCCTCGCTGAATAAAAGTTTAAATTTCTTTAAAAAAAAGAAAGAATAAAAATTTACCAGTAGTGTGTATGTTAGAAAATATTTATTTTATTTTTTTTTAAAATAAATGCTCTTCTTTTGAATTTGATTAATCAAAGATCCTGAAAAAAGTATCACAGCTTCCAAAAAAAATAGAAGCAGCAATGATAATAAATCAGCAATATATGAGTATGAAGATCATGGACTCTGAAGACTGGCGGAATGATGCTGAAAATACAGCTGCGCATCACAGAAATACATTATATTTTAATGTATATTAAAACAGAAAAACGTTATTTACATTCATATAATATGTCCAAATATAAATTTGTCCTGTATTTTTTAATCAAATAAATGCAGCCTTGATGAGCAGAAGAAACTTCTTTAAAAAACATTAAAAATCGTTCTGATCCCAAACTTTTGACCGGTAGTGTATGTGTGTGCATCATATGTTTATTCATGTCATCATGAAAGTCTCACAAAGCAGCAATCGGCTGCGTCAGATAAACGAACCTTTTTTCTTCTCCTCTCGCTGACTGAGGCAGAAGAGGTAACTCTCAGGTCTCTGGCTGGGGCCACGGGAGGGAGACGGGGACTGGAGGCCTGCAAGACCAGCCAAAAGTCACAATGGGATGTGGGGCAAAGAATTAAATGGCAAAACAGAAGGAAAGAGGAAGATCAAGTCTGATTTAAACAAACACATACCGGTGGGAGACAGCGAGCCATAATCTTCTCCTTGCTACAGAAGGAAAGTGAAAAAATAAAAAGGCAAAATCAGTGGAAATAACATGAATAACGAGCAGTGTATCTGTGGCGTGAATCTTAGAAAGATGTCCATCACAGATATATGTGTCCCTGCAGCACAAAAGCAGTGTTAAGTCGCTGGGGTATATTTGTAGCAATAGCCAACAATACATTGTATGGGTCAAAATTATACATTTCTCTTTTATGCCAAAAAAATCAAATCAAGTAAAGATCATGTTCCATGAAGATATTTTGTAAATTTCCTATCATAAATATATCTAAACTTAATTTTTGATTAGTAATATGCATTGCTAAGAACTTCATTTGGACAACTTTAAAGATGATTTTCTCAATATTTAGATTTTTTTGCACCCTCAGATTCCAGATTTTCAAATAGTTGTATCTCAGCCAAATATTGTCCGATCCTAACAAACCATACATTAATGGAAAGCTTATTTATTCAGCTTTCATGATGCATACATGAAAAATTGACCCTTAGGACTGGTTTTGTGGTCCAGGGTCACATTTCTTGGCAGTTTTTGTGAGATTCGCCCTCATTTTTACAACACGTTTTTAATGCGAGAACGTCCAAACCCTAAACAAACATGCGCATGCATCAGCTGAAATCATACACCGTGTCCTAAACAGGCATGACGTGACACCTATCCAGCATAATTTCCTCAAATAATGGAAATACTGCTCACAAAATCAGTCAGTCGCAAAATATTTGATGTTTATTACAGTCAAACACGGTATTAACACGATTAGATATCAGATTTTTTTGTCACAAAAACAAGAACCAAGGAGCCAAAAACAGATATTTTGTTATTCAATGCTTGTCGCAGTTGTGGCTGGTTAGGATTAAACTCATTATTTATTGCATTCTGCCTGGTTATGTCAGGGAGTTAGGTCTGAATGCAACAGCAGTATCTTTGTGTAGTGAATTTATGAAAGTACAATCATCCACAGTAAGCTTATTAGCATCTATAGAGATAAAGTGATGGAGGCAGATCATCTCCAGGCTCTTGCGGTTCAGTACCTGCGGCGTACAGGAGAAGGCCACGGATAAAGTGGGAGACACACGGCCATCCAGCGGCACAGCAGAGAGAGACTAGCCAGCCAGAGCAATGCGGAGAGGGAGAAAGATACGAAACGAGGAGCGAAGTTAGGAAATAAACAGAGGGTTTGAGAAAGTTTAAGAAGAGTAAAAGATTTTAAAGTTTGTTACTGAAAATGCTGCAGAAAAAACGCTAAAACAAATGTAAAATGCTTTCTTTTAGGGGTCATAATCAGCTTAAATTAAAAAATTATAATTTTTAAATGATGATATTTTATAAATGTAATCAGGAAACATGCATATTAAGATTATTTGCATTTATAGAAACAAAGTGATGGAGGTGAATCATCTCCAGGCTACAAACAAACAAATAATAAGTAAATAAATACAAATTATTATTATTTAAATTTACAAGCCTAAAATATTTCACAGTAAAATCTCAGACATCCATAATAAATGTATTTGAATGAACAGAAAGAAAATGTAGATAAATCATCTCTAGGCTGCAAACAAAAAAAAACATATTGAGAATACTTTGGTATAAGATTATTGTATTTATAGAAACAGTACTGTGGCGTATTCATCTCCAGCTACAAAATAATAAAAAATAGATATATATATATTATTACTTAAATTTTACAAGCCTAAATAATTGTTGAGATCTCTATACGTTTACAACAGACAGATAAATTATTATATTATTATTATTTAATTTACTAGCTTACAACAATTTTTGAGAATGAAATTGTCAAATAAAAAACAACAACATTCTCGATAATCGTATTTCACTAGCGTGATGGAGGCAGATCATCTCCAGTCTCTAAAAAAAACAAACGACGAATAAAATGAAAACGTGTGAGAAGCTTTGCAACATGCAAAAAGTTTAATACAAAGGTTTTTTGGTTTATTAATGCACCTAACCCTAATTATGAGCAATGCTAATTGTGAATCAACAGCAGTGTATGGTAGGCTCCCATTTAGATAGCTAGCTAGTAAACATGTCTGTGTGTCTTTCACCTGTTTGTGAGGGTCTGGCCTCTTCTTTATAGTGTTGGTATCTGTGTCTATCTCAAATATCAGTAGGGGCTCAAACTCACTCTGACACAGAACCAACATGACAGAGAGAGAAAGAGAGAAAGACAGGAAGGGAAGCAAAAAAAGCAGGGCAGGCGTGTTAAAGATGCTCGCCGGGAAAAGCAGATCTAATATTAAAGATGCACTCAGCAAGTTTTAATAATAATTAGATAGTAATAACTATCAATTACAAGATAAGGCTGGTCATATCTTAACAAAACAGCTTTTTCTTGTCACTAGTCACCATTTGAATCATGTGTCAAAAGAACAATTAAAAGTAAACTTTTTAATTACTGAGTGCAACTTTAAAGGATGTTAGCAGCTTAAATGGATCAGAAAAGCAGTTTCGATAAGAAATAACCTGAAATCTTGTTAATACATTATGCAAAGTTAAAAAGCACAATAGTGACGTCTGTTAAGGGAAGTGAGCACACAAGAGAAATGAGATGGTGCCGAGGATGACGCATGATCTGAGCTGATTGGTCTTACCATGAAGAGGGCGGAGTCATCGGTGTGAGTGGACCGTCTGGAGGGGTACAGACTCTGGGGTGGGACAGTATGCATATGACTACAGCGCCACACACTCACATTCACACACACAGCAGGATGAAGTGATGGATAGGGAGGAAGTGATTGTGTAAATGTGAAGGAGACACTCACCTCACTGTCTGTCGGACTGGGCTTCGTAGGGCTCTGAGACGACTTGTGCTGAAAATACAAGATTTACTATCTCTAGAAACATCACCGGACACATTTGGGGAGAGTTTCAGTCAGGATTTGGATGCTGAAGATCAATTTTCGCCCTTCAGAGCATCTTGATGTATTATTGCGGTAACTCTCGTAATACTAAATGCCATTATATTTGTGACCCTGTACCACAAAACCAGTCATAAGTGTAAATTTCTAGAAATTGAGGTGTATACATCATCTGAAAGCTGAATAAATAAACTTTCTATTGATGTATGGTTTGTTAGGATAGGACAATATTTGGCTGAGATACAACTATTTGAAAATCTGGAATCTGAGGGTGCAAAAAAACAAATCTAAATATTGAGAAAATCATCTTTAATGTTGTCCAAATGAAGTTCTTAGCAATGCATATTACTGATCAAAAATTTAGTTTTTATATATTTACAGTAGGAAATTTGTCTTCATGGAACATGATCTTTACTTCGTATCCTAATGATTTTGGCATAAAAGAAAAATCGATAATTTGGCCCATACAATGTATTTTTGGCTATTGCTACAGATATACCCCAGCGACTTAACACTGCTTTTGTGCTCCAGGGTCACAATTTGTTAACTATTGGGAAGCTTTTAGTAGACAAGACTTAAAGGGATAGTTCCCCCAAAATGAAATTCTGTCATCATTTACTCAACCTAAAGTTGTTCCAAACCAGTATGAGTTTCTTTCCTCTGTTGAACACAAAAGAAGATATTTTGAATAGGTTTGGAAGCAAACATTGACGTACCATTGCTCCATAGTATTTTTTTTCCATACTATAGAAGTCAATGGGTACCGTCAACTGTTTGGTTACCAACATTATTCAAAATATCTTCTTTTGTGTTCAACAGAAGAAAGGAACTCATATAAGCTTGGAAAAACTTGAGGATGAATAATTATTATATGTCGTGAAAAAGCATTTGCTAATACATGGCTAAATGTGACTACAGAGGTTGCTGGGGACATTAAACATCATCACACCGAACAGGAAAGCTACTTGCTAGTCCGCTTTTACAGACTCATTGTGTTTATAATCAAACTCAAGCAACTCTTTTCTAATTTAAAGAGTTTGCAGCACTTTTTTTGCAAATGCATTAATAATTGTGTGTATACCTTGACGTAATTCATAACGGCGTCTCTTTGCACTGATCTTGTTTTCTGTCTCTCCTCCTCGTACCGCAGAGCCGCCAGCTGAGCTTCCCGTCTCACTCTCTCCACACCGCCACCAGCACGCTGACACACAACCAGAGTAAATTCAGTAAATTTCACGGTAAATTTCATTGACTGCATAACGAGATGTGAATGTAGAGGGACTCTCACCTGATTATGAGCGTATGAAGATGTGACCGCTGTATCTGAGCCACCACTAAAGAGACACCAATTGTTAGTGAAAACAGATATTTTACTTCTCTGTTTGATTTCTAATTCTTAATTTTTTAGCAGCCAAGCACCGATGGTTCGTAGGCACCCATTGTAATAGTTGGCGTTCTTCTTGGGAAGTCTATGGCGTGCCATAAAACTGCTTGCGGGAAAGTTATCAAATTTGGCACGCAGATATAAGACAGTCTCAACATTAACCATAGCAAGTTTGGAGTCTCTAACTCAAACCCTTTAGCACCACCAACAGGACAAATTTGCACTAATGTTTATGCTAATAACTTTTGAACCGAAAAGTTTAGAAGCAAAATATTTTTTTTCTGATCCCTTGGCTCAGATCATCTTTAGATTACGCTGGCAAAAAGTTATGGAATGCAAGATGATTAGTCAAACCATTCTTGAATAACACGTGAATGAATTTTAAAGAGCACGGCAAAATGGACGTGAGCCTATATCTCTGCAAAGGTTTAGCGTATTGAGACCAAACTTGGTGTGTTTTATAATAACCATGACCTGAGGTTACATGCACAGTTTGCATGCATTTTTGCTTAGAATTTCTGAACAGTTTGGCCCAAAAAAATAAGTCTCTTTAGATTCAGAGTCATACAATACACAATTTTCCCAAAACGGTTTCCGTTTACCGCATTAACAAATTTGATGGCATAGTGCCAAACTGCATCTGATGCTGTATCTCTGCAAAGCTTTGACATATTGACACCAAACTTTATGTGTGTCATTGTCACCTAAAACTGACAACACCACATCAATTTGACAACAGTGCCACCTATTGGTAAAAATCGATAAACCAATAAATCATATTACTAATGATTGAATTGATTGATTTTTCAGCTAGTCAAAGCAGACGGGAAATAGACATGAAAAACAAGATCATTATTGCTTATGGTGGAGTGCAAACGTATATTATACATCGTACTTATCATGAAAGTTTAATTAGTTTAGTACCGGTTATGTAAGGAGATTTGGCGTCTTGGATCATCAGTTCTTAAGTCTCTGGATGGGCTGGTCTTCACGGGTGACCCCTAGAAACAAAGTAAAGCTATCATTATCCCCGTGTTAACAACAAAATCCAACTGGTGTTGAGCAGAACTGATGTGATCAGCTATTAATCAGTAATGCGCACCTCTCTGGTGATTCGTCTTTCAATGTAGGCCATAAACTGTGAGCTGAGGCTGACAGGCTCCGCCCTTTTACGGCTCCGCCCATCCTCATCATCATCATCCCCCGTACAGCTATCAATGAAGTCTATCTGTTCAAGCTCTGCTTCCACTTTAGAAAGAGACGACAAGGTGATTTAAAATTAAATTCCCGTAGAGCTTATTACTAGAGTCTGAACTATAGTGATTCATAAGTGTAGATGTCATCTCACATGCGCCATTGGTTACGTGAGACCCCGTCCGATGATCCTCACGTTCTCTTTCTCGATCTCGTCTCTGTCTTTGCTCTCTGGTGATTTCCGCCACTCTTAAAGGCAAGTCTGACAACTCGTCTGAAGGCTTTAAGAAAGGATAGATGGGCAAAAGGCAGAACAGGACAATGAAATGAGTGCTACATTATGGAGAATAACAGCTGGATAGAGTGGATTGCTGATTGAGTGATCAGAACAGCACTTGCCTCATTTCCAGACCACCTCTTGTCTCCGCTGTCCACACTGTTAAAGCCAGAGTCCAGAGCTCCGTACGGCCGGCCAGAACACAAATCCTCTGCACTGCAGAGACCTACACCCCCCCCCCCCCCACCAAGATCAGAGAGACGACATCAATCATCGCGATTCACACATAGACATGTGAGCCTGCAGCACAAAAGCAGTGTTAAGTCGCTGGGGGATATTTGTAGCAATAGCCAACAATACATTGTATGGGTCAAAATTATAGATTTTTCTTTTATGTCAAAAATCATTAGGATATTAAATAAAGATCATGTTCCATGAAGATATTTTGTAAATGTCCTCCTGTAAATATATCAAAACTTAATTTTTGATTAGTAATATGCATTGCTAAGAACTTCATTTGGACAACTTTAAAGATGATTTTCTCAATATTTAGATTTTTTTGCACCCTCAGATTCCAGATTTTCAATCATTGTCCGATCCTAACAAACCATACATCAATGGAAAGCTTCTTTATTCAGCTTTCAGATGATGCATAAATCTCAGTTTCGAAAAATTGGCCCTTATGACTGATTTTGTGCTCCAGGGTCATAATAGACTGCTAAAGGTCTAAAATTACTTTCTACACCATATCATCCTACAAAGCTGAAAGTAAAATGTGTATTGATTTTTCTGGTGTCAGATATGCGTGGGCCCTCCTCTAATATAATTCTGTGGTATTGTCTCCCTTTAATTATTTTATTTTAATTTTGTTGTATGTTATTTTATTTTATATTCTATATTTTATTTTATCTCAAGTCTTTGATTTTCTGCTCTCAAGTCTGTGCTGTTTTTTTCACCACCCTTTATTTTATTTTACTTTACTTTATTCAAGTCCTTGTTTTCCAGTTTCAAGTCTGTACAGTTTTTAACCTTTATATTATTGTAATTGGTTTTTAGTTTAATATCTGTATTTATTTGACTTTAGCTCATGTTTTTGTTTTCCTGGGCCTCAAGTTGATGTTTTCGCATCGCATTTATTTATTTTATTATACTTTTTATTTTATATTATTTTATAACTTTTTTTATTTTAGTTTATTTCCATTTCATTTTGTATTTTTTATATTTTAATTGTCTTATTTTGCCTTTACTAATCTTGATTTTCTGGCCTCAAGTTTGATGTTTTTCGCCCATTTATTTATTTTATTTGCTTTTTTATTTTTATATTTTTATACTTTTTTTTTTTTGAAATTTTTTTTGGTACTTATGTTTCTGTTTATTTATTTACATATTTGGCACCACAAATAATAACCTGATTAATCAGAAAAGTAACAGCAGCATTTTAAGTATCATAATTTGTAACCACTTAATGTATGTATCCTTATAAAGATGGTGCTTTTACCACAAACATCTTGAGAGCCACTTTGGCTCCTTGTATACAAGATCCACATATAAGTTTGTCAGATTTCCTGAGAAGTTTGATCTCTACATCATCTCATCTAACGTCATCCGGTTTTGCTGCAATCTCTCCTCTCTTCATACCTTCATTCCAATCAAACCAAGCTTTCATTCTGTCTGTGTCTTTTCCTTTCCCTCCCTTCTTATCTGCAGAATCGCCCTGCTTTGCGTGTCCTCTGAGAGATACGGTCGATAAACACCGGCTCAAATGAATGTGGGTGCGAGAGTGAAAGACAAGGAGGAGTTTATGCTCACAAAACCCAGTGAAATGAAGCGAGTTCTTACCAGGATCCGAAAGGCAGTGGCCTTCTGTCGTAGTCTGGAAGGTCTGATGCTGCTTTAAATGCCTCCATGTTCAGATATTTAAATATATGGATCTTTCCCTTTATACAGATCTGGAAAAACACACCAATAACCATGCTTCTTTCTCAGAGGTGCGCTTAGCTTTTAAACAGTTCTCAAAGGCAATGCAAAAATATTTTTACTCTTATAAAGTGACGTATTTCTTAGATCAAAACAGGAATGTGTGTTACCTGTGCAGGTGGGCTCTGGAGAGGATTGTTGTCCAGAATGATGCTCTGGAGGTGTCTGAGATTGCGGTAGCATACTGGGATTGTCGTTACCTTGTTACAGGAAAAATCAAGCCGGACCAACGGCAGCTCGGCCAACTCTGCAAACCGATGAACACAGAAATGACACAACAACATCAACACAAAAACGTCACTCATTTCATTCAGGTGCAGGTGCTTGCGTTTCTGACCAGGAGGCAGGAGAACAAGGTGGTTTCTGCGGATGTTGAGGTCGCGCAGAGATTCCAGCTGACCGATCTGTGGAGGAAGCGTCTGGATCTCATTACAGCTGACGTCCTTGAAGCGAGAGAGAGAGAGAGAAGTGATGAGTAATGTGCATGAGTGAGAGCAAATGTGAAGTTGACACACACCACACACCAGTTCGGTGAGCTGTCTGAGTTTGCCCAGATCCTCCGGCAGCGATACCAGCTTGTTATTGCAGGCGATCAGAACTTTGAGCGGCAGACGGCACAGATGAGCGGGAAGAGTGGACAACTGGTTCCGACTGCAGAGAGCAAACGAACACCAAGAGAATCAGAAACCGCAGGCTCCAATGACTAGATTTAAGAAAATATGAGTGGTACTTTCGCTTGAATAACTTGGAAAGGGCAATGTAGTTACTAAAGAGTTCTGAATGATTTTATGCTGCTAACAGTGTTGCTATTGTTAACTAAAACTAGGGTTGCAAAAAGGTGGAAAATTTCCAGTAAATTTCGGAAAAATTCCAGAAATTTTGGAAACTTTCCAGAATTTTCTTTTTTTGGAATATTCCATGAATTTTTGGAAAGTTTCCGGAAATTTACCAGAAATGTTCCACCCCTTTGCAACTCTATAAAACTTAAATTAAGTGAAATCAAATATAAAATTATATGAAACAGTTATATTTTCTTATATTTTACTGTATTATGCTATATTTTATTTCATTTTTTTATTTTACTTGCCACCAAGCAAAAGCAAAACAGGACCTGATTACTCAGAATAGTAATAGCAAACTCTCCTCAACAAGATCTATCACAACTTGTAAACAAAAGTTCTTCATTTGTTAAAAAAAAAACGTTTATTATACGTTTAAAAACTATTATAAAGACGGAGACTGTGCCACACACATCATGAGAAACACCGCGGCTGCTTCTACACAAGTTTCAGTCACTTGAGAAGTTTGATCTATTCATCATTATTGCACCATACAATTATTCAATGAAAAACTTAAATTTTTCTGAAAACTGAAAAAAGTAAATTACTAATACTGAAAAAAATTAAAGCTAAAAAAAAAAAGCTAAATTTAAAATAAAAACTGGAATTAAAATTAAAAGCTAATTCAAAATATTACATACAATAACAGTAAAAAAAATAAGCACTAATTGGTTTCTTACTGGTCTTAATCAAAAGAGCCCACATCTGTATTTCTCTACTGGATTCTGGTCTCTAGATATGACTTTTAATATTAACCTCTGGGATTTTTGTTTTCTCATTTTATGAGCCCCAGGCGAATTTTGAGAGTCGGATCGCCTAAAGTAATAACACGCCTCACACACGACTAAAAAGCCAAACGATATGAGGTGTCATTATGTCTGAACCCCAAACAGTGCAGGACCCGCTGAAGCTGAAGTTGGGTTGGAGATCAAAAGCATAAGCAACAGTACTAGTGATGCTTGCTTTAGTAAACACCACTAATTAACACTTGCTGTGCACCAACTGTGAGTAAGATATGGTTTACCAATGAGGTACTTGTCCTGCTGGTTGGAAGCTTTTTGGAATTGCGTAATAATAGATGGGTTAAAGGGTTAGTTCACCCAAAAATTTAAATTCTGTCATTAATCACTTACCACCATGTCATTACAAACCCGGAAAACCTTCGTTCATCTTCGGAACACAAATGTGACCCTGGACCACAAAACCAGTCTTAAGTGTCAATTTTTCAAAATTGAGATTTATACATCATCTGAAAGCTGAATAAATAAGCTTTCCATTGATGTATGGTTTGTTAGGATAGGACAATATTTGGCCGAGATACAACTATTTGAAAATCTGGAATCTGAGGGTGCAAAAAAATCTAAATATTGAGAAAATCATCTTTAAAGTCGACCAAATGAAGTTCTTAGCAATGCATAACACTAATCAAAAATTAAGTTTTGATAAATTTACGGTAGGAAATTTACAAAATATCTCATGGAACATGATCTTTACTGAATATCCTAATGATTTTTGGCATAAAAGAAAAATCTATAATTTTGACCCATACTATGTATTTTTGGCTATTGCTGTCTATGGGAGGGTCAGAAAGCTCTTGGATTTCATCAAAAATATCTTAATTTGTGTTCCGAAGATGAACGAAGGTCTTACGGGTTTGGAACGACATGAGGGTGAGTAATTAATGACAGAATTTTCATTTTTGGGTGAACTATCCCTTTAAATCTCAAATCATGAATTGTAAGAACAAATATACTCCAGAACGTATTTTTTAACAAATCCAATCAATGTTAAAACACCGCTGCCGTTCAGCTGTGGTAACATTTAAAATGGTTCAATACCAATATTTGAGATAAATATATTCTAGTGTTATGTTATGAATGCTGTGTCTGTGTACATGACCTGATGTTTAGGTAGGTGAGGGACTGTAGGTTTATCAGACGCTCTGGTAGTGAACGCAGGCAGTTCTGGTACAGGTTCAAACTCTCCAGCGACACAAACATGCACACCTCCACCGGCAGCTCTGTCAGTCTGTTTCGTGATAGATCTGAGAGGACAGATAACAGAGAGAGAAAGAGACAATGAGAAACGAATGTCTGGCATCCAGGACGGCTGCACACCTGTCTTTGATGAGCTCTTGGCTGTCCATTCCTGGACCAATGTGCTGGAAATCCAGTCTCTGAGAACCTTTCTTCTACTTCAGGTCAGGGAAATTATACAAATACATCAGCATCAACCAAAATGTGTCTTTTTTATGTTTTTATTACTGCTTTTGACCTGAATTGGCTGATATTGGAAGCAGGATATATTAAGGTCCATTGCTGCCTAATCAAATATATTACAAAGCAATACATATTTCCACCGTTTTGGTGTAAAACTTAACATAGCCTAAATAAAATCCAAATACTGAGTTACTGAACTCCTCATTTGCTATAAATAGAAAAATAGATGTCTGATTCTAGTCTGTGTGGGGAAAACTGACATTTCCATTGCACACTTATTATCCAGGTCTATCCAATTGTCAGCTAGCAGCCAGCAGGAACAAGTGACTGAACCCTTTTGAGGGTTCACAGAACTTCACACAGTACTGTGCATGCAGAATTCAAGGCAAGGCAAGGCAAGGCAAGGCAAGTTTATTTGTATAGCACATTTCATACACAATGGTAATTCAAAGTGCTTTACATAAAATGAAATAAAAACAATAATCACAACAAGAAAACAAGGAATTTAAAACTCTTTGAAAAATCTTTTTTTTTTTTTTCCCCCCCCCCCAAAAAAAAATGATTTGAAGAGGGTTTAAAATGAATTTAAGAAAAACGATTATACATATAATATAGTGCCAATCCCCCCCCCCCCCAGTTTTTTTTTGTTTTTTTTTTTTTTTTTTTTATTTTTTTTGTTTTTTTTTTTTTTTTTTTGGAAATCGCACAGCGCTGCTCCTTCAATAAATGCACACAGCTAAACAGATGAGTTTAAGGTCTAATGCATTTAAATGTGATCTAATGTTGTAGCCCAACATCTGCCATCTCTTACTGGAAGCTGATTCCAATGCAGCGTGGCAATAATCCCAACTTAAAAGCCACATTCCCCTTGTTTGTGCTGAACCTCGCGTATTTCTAACTGAATCGGATCCTAATGATCTGAGTGCTCTATTAGGTTTATATTCAGTGAGCATATCTGCTATGTATTTAGGTCATAGTCCATTGAGTGATTTATAAACGAGTAATGTACTTTAAAATCAATCCTAAATGTATCTGGAAGCCAGTGTAAGGACCTGAGGGCTGGTGTGATATGCTCAAGATTTTCTTGTTCTAGTCAGAATTCTGGCAGCAGCGTTTTGGATGAGCTGCAGCTGTCTAATGGTTTTCTTGGGAAGGCCGGTGAGGAGACCATGACAATAGTCCACCCTGCTGGTGATAAAAGCACAGACAAGTTTCTCTAAGTCTTGACTGGAAAAAACATCTAATTCTTGCAATGTTTTTGAGATGATAGTATGCTGATTTAGTTACTGCTTTGACATGACTACTGAAACTAAGGTCTGTCTCCAGAATCACACCAAGATTCCTGACTTGATTTTTAGTTGTTAGACCCCTAGAGTCAAGGTATGCATTCACCTTGAGAACTTCATCTTTGTTTCCAAAATGCAATGAGTCGTGTTTTTTTTTTTTTTGTGACTTTTTTCCTTGTTTAACTGAAGAAAGTTTTGGCACATCCAACTGTTGATTTCATCAATGCATTTGGCAGAGGGAGTCAATGGGGCTGTAGTCATTTGGAGATAAGGCTAGGTAAATCTGGGTATCATCTGCATAGCTGTGATAGGCGATTTGGTTCTTTCTCATTATTTGACTTTGAATTCAAGTGTGGTTTTCTTTATTATGACCTATGATTGCCTTCAAAACAGCCAACGAAACATATGCATAATTACAGGTGTCAAATTTTAATTTGAAATACAGAATGCATGCTAAAATTGCAAAATGCAGAAGGAACTCCGCAGTATATGCACTCTTAAATTTAATTTGAAATAAAAAAAATGCATGACCAAATTACAAAATGCATGCCCAATTTATACATAAAGTATCAATTTATAAAACATAACTTCTGTTAATGCACCCAGAATACGAGCATTCGATCTGAAATCTGAATATACAATAACAGCACTACTAGTGCATATACAGTTCAAAGTGTTTTACTGCTGCTTGACACTCATTTCTCACTTGCTCCAGATCACTTTCAATCTTACAATACTATGTCAGATTCATAATCTTAAATGACTGTGTTTAACCGTTTAGTAGGCTACATGTTTAGGGGTAAACAACAAAGTGCCTTCCGCATCAAGATTTAGGATCTTTTTCAGAACTAATCCAGAAATCTTGCTTTGATTTCATCAGAAATTCAAGAAACTCTTTATAATTGCATGCACACACACACACACACTCAGACTTCAAACCCAGAGGACAAACACTCACACAAGGGACCCCATGACCACCAAAAACAGCTGCCGGACTAGGAGCGAGATAAGTGTCCATTTTTCTGTCCTGGCTTACATGAAAGAGGCCAGTATATCCTCACTGGTGCTCCAAAACTCGTTTCAACACTCAGAGAAGATTCAGAGCTAATAATAGTATTCCTTTTTTTTTTTAAACCCAAAGCGTGAGAGAAGTCACCCCCCCCCCCCTCCCCCCCTCCTGAAATCGGCACGACAGGAGATGCTGCAGATCTTACAGATGCTTCAGACAAAACATGGCAGCTGTGATAGCGTTTGTATTTTGGCTGTGTGCGGTTTGACAGGACCGAACTTAGCTCACGAAATCTGTTTTGAGAACAACCTCTTACAATCTTAACATTCTCTGGGTTTTTTGCATTTCATTTCTACAGTGTCTGATGTAAACTTCATTACCAAAACCGACAATATAAATACAATGAAAATGTTTTTTAAAAACTTTTAAAATATTTTGTATGCATTTTCTGAATACATTTACATTTTCTGAATATACAAATAGCATAAACGACAATATAAAGCCAATGAAAATGTACGTTATTTCAAAATATTTTGTCTATTTTCTGAATACATATTTATTTTAAAAGATTCTGACCTTTTTTTTAAGTTTGTTGGCATTTTATGAATATATCCACATTTTCTGAATATACTACTAGCATAAATGACTATACACTTCATCTATTTTAAAAGATATTGTCTGTATTTTCTGAAAATATTTAAAAAGATTCAGAACTTTTCAAAAGATTTTGTTTGTATTTTCTGAAAATATTTACATTTTCTGAATATGTTAACAGCAAAAACCACAACATAAAAACGATGAAAACTATATAAAAAAAAAGATAAATATGTATTTAAAAAATCGTAACATTTTGGCAGCTTTTTCTATAAAAAATAAAAAAATTCTGAATACATTTACATTTTCTGAATATACTAACAGCAAAAATGGCTACATAAAAACAATAAAAACTTCAACAGGAAAAAAAACAACAATATAAAAATGAAAATGTGTATTTTAATCAATTGTTTACATAATTTTGTCAGTTTTCTCTGAATACATTTACATTTTTTTTTTTTTTTTCTTTTTTACAAAAAAAATGAATGACGTATTTTTTCTGAACACGTTTACATTTTCTGAATATACTAATATAGCAAAAATTACAATAAAAACACGATGAAAATGTGTATTTAAAAACATTACATGAACATTTTCATTCTTCTGAATATACTAACTGTGACAAAAGACAAAAGACTAAATATTGAGATGTAGGGGTGTGCGATATATATCGTCTGTGATAATATCGTAATTGTTGTTTTAACGATGTGCGATTTGACATTATCGAGTATTTTGCAAAAACCATCAAAGCACTCTTACCATGAGCCGCACGCATGATCACGTGAGTCTAGACAACGTGCGTCGTGCCGCATTTCGTGTGCATTCTTTCACTGCATTATTCAGTTTATTAAAATGCATTTAGAATTTTCACAAATTCAAGACATGGCAGAAAAGTTATATATATATATACCACTTCATATAGTTATTCAATTTCACACGAAGAGTGCCGTTTTTCTCCAAAAATTACCATGATTACAAATGTGACATTGAATTCAATAAACAATAAGTTAATTAAGAGACTTACGTTTTAGACACCATATTGCCTGTTTTTGCTAAATTTCGCCAACAAAAATAAATCCAAACAAAGCCACAGCGCTGTTTTTTGTCTCTGAGCAACATGACGGTGTTTTGTTCCTGAATGAATCACTCGTTTAAATGATTCGGTTCAATCGCAATGACTCACTTATTAACAGTGATTTGCTGCCACCTGCTGGCGGTTTTAATTTCACATTTTTTTTTTTTTTTTTTTTTTGTGACTTTACTCTTTTCTTTTTAGTTTTTAAATATGCGAATACACGTCATTCAACGTTTTATGTTTAATATATCAAAACATTATTTCATGCCATTTGTTTTAATTGGCAGCGTTTAAATGCATTCATGTCTTGCATTCAAACAAATACAGTGTGTAAATATACCTAAATGCCACTTAAGATGCAGCTTCTGTGTGATTTCATTTGTCTCAAGAGTAGTAACAGCCCCAAATGTCTTATTATTCTAATTCCATGATTAAATGTAAGAATTTGACTCAAAAGATAAGGGACACTTTTAGAAAAAATGGCTTTAAAGTAAAAATGACAATAAAAGGTCAAAATTAATTTAAACTTATTGGAAAAGATTAATTTATATCAGTATGAACTGACCAGCACACAGAATATGAAGAATATTAAAAAAATTCAGGAGTCAGCTGTCCACGGCAGTCCTTAAGATATCAGCACAATAACACACTCAGCAAAATATCGTCTAATTATCGTTATCGATAAAATCCCAGAAAATATCGAGATATAATTTTTTGTCAATATCGCACACCCCTATTGAGATGTATATTACATATTGTCAAAAGGCTACTGATAATTTTTCTTCAATTATATTGCACAGTTCAAGAAGACAAGTTTCCAAATTGCACAAGGTTTCTTAAACCTCTGCCATCTTTCAGGCCTGGATCAGTGTTTTGCAACACAACATCAGTGTAATCAGATCTGCAGCCTGTATATGTTGTTTGTGGATGTACTGATGGCTTTCCAATCCACACTGGATCTATATTTGTAACAGTGCAGCTGTGCAGAGATCCAGGATGGGGAAGACGGGAAGTGCTGCTGACTGTAACATCTGCTTCCTACACTGACTGCTACCTAAAACCAGCACACAAACGCAGCACGGATCCATTACGGAGCACTCAAAACACACACGCTCTTTTACAATAAGGTGGGCAGATGTTTCAGATGAGCACAAGCAGCTTCTGTGTCTTTCCGAGTCGTATTTTACAGAAAACAAGACATAGTTTTCAGACGCTCATGCAAACCACAAACACACACTGTTATTGGAAACACCCAAGCAAAAAGTGGGATCAGATTGTATCAGGCCTAGACAGGATCCAAAACACTTGTCCTTAGTCTCTGATCCCTGTGACGATCTGTTTACAAACCATCCATACATTTTTCTTTTTTTTTTTTTTTTTTTTTTTTTTTTTTTTTTTTTTTTTTTTTTTTTTTTTTTTCGTGCATATATGAAAACAACCAACATTATGCAACATCAGAGCCAAGAAGAGCAAAGATGAGTGTCCAGCATTTCAGCCTGACTTGTGGCCTCTGTCAAATATAGACAGTCACAGTAATATCCAGATGACTTCACTTCCTCCATGCTTGTGCGCAACAGTCATCAGTTCTGGCCTCGAGGCGAGACAACAGCAGACGGACTCACTGCAATAATCTTCAATCCTGCATCTCCCTCGAAGGATCCCTTCTAGATCAAATATCTCTCTCATAAGCCTTTTCAATAAAGCCACTGCAAAATAACACCAAATACAAGCCATATCTTTCTAGCTTAAAATAAAAGAATCCTATTTTTTCTCATTTTGAAACAGCTACAGATGCAAAGTTGATTCAAAATGTTTAATACAAGAAGTAAAATACAGTTAAAACCCTAACCCGTTAATCTGAAAACATTAATCAACTGTGCTAACCTATACACACACACACACATATACATCCAGAAGTGCTGTTTTTTGAAACACCTTCTCCGTCACAACAATGAAGAACTAAACTGGTCTAATAACTTGATACGTAGGAAACTTACTGGCCAAGTACAAAATAATGCATGAATTACTGTGATGATAGTAGTGTTTCATGTTATATAATCAATGCATATCATGAATATTCAATATATCACCCAGCACAGAATAAATCCACACTAAACTAAATTAACAAGGCCACAAAATTTAACAGTTCCTACAAATTTCATGAACAATGCACTAAGCAAAAACCTGTTTTAACACAGTATAACAATACAATTTCTTGCTTTTGTAGTTGCACTTTTCTGTCATGGACACATCAAGTCACAACAGACAACAATGCACAAAAATCACCTCCTGCAAAACGAGGACAAGCTCATTCTTCTTTCTTTGTCTATGTCTGAGATGTGTTTGAGAGCACAGGAGACACGCTAGTGTATGTTTAAGTGCTCATCATGTAGCAACCAAGAGGTCTTCTGCGGTGACCTTGACATGCCTGCTTATATAAAGCCAAGAGGTTCTGTTCAAAACTAAGCATGGCGTGGGAAAGCGTGTAATTGCAATGTCTCTGACTTTTCGCAAGTAAACTGACATGACCACAGTCCACAAGCACTCTGAGTGAGGTAACGTTTCTCAAACAACTCGTGCAAAGCTAGAATATATCAGCATCAAAATCCAAACACAATCAAAGAAAAACTAAACTTCATTCAATACTATGACATTATTGACACATGACTATTTAGCACATTTCATTCCCACGCTGTCATTACAGTTACACACACACACAAAAAAGTATTTAAGGTATTTAGTACATGTAATAGTTAGTGACTTAATTGTTTCTTTGACAATATTGTGAATTACAAATTACAAAGGAATATTTACATGCAATATTTTGTACTGAGGGGAAATTCCCAGAGATTTCTTGATTCAGTCTTAAAAGGTTTATTAATCTAATTAAACAAAACAAAAAAGCAACAAAATGTTGATCTTAGATTTTTTTTTAATCAAAAACTCAATGTGGTTCCATTAAATCTCCTTTCGTACAACGCAATCAAAGCAAAAATAAAAATAAACAACCAATAAATAAAGAAAATAAATTAATAGCCTATAATTAAATAACCAACAAATAGCTAAATAAATACCCAATAAATTATTAACCAACAAATAAATAACCAACTAACAAATATATAACTAAAAAACTAAAAATAACACAAATATACAAGAGTTCTGGAGTCCTTTAGGAGTTGAAACCATCACAATAAAATAATCAATAAAACAAAACAAAGGCACTGATATATTTTAAGATCAGTCAGTGCAAGTTTCTTTCATTTGAAACAGCTCAGTCTTACATTTTAGTCTAAGACTAGGCTTAAGCCTTGTCTGTGAAACCGGGGGTAAGAGTGCTAATTAACCAGAATTGTCAAATAACTCTATTATTAATAGAACTGTGAGTCAAAAATTCACAACCAAACCTCCATCTATCTGTCAAGACTGCAAGATCAAAATATTTACTTCCATCATCTTGAAGCAAACTATCAACTAACTGACAAAACAACAACAGCAACTACCACTAAATAGGAGTCTGAAGTTAATTAAACAGTCAGCGGGGACAATCGCGCTCTGCACTGCTTGACAGTAGGGTTGTGACGGTGAGGAAATTTCCCACGGTTAATCGACGTGTGACAACACAGGTAATACCGGTATCACCGCGGGGGCAGGGGCATTCCCTCTTTTCCTCCATTTTAAATAGCTTAACAGCGCCGTGTGCATTTTACTTCCACTTTCGAATTAGCGGCAGTTCAGCGTCAATTGCTTGAATCCAACAACAAAATACAACGTCAAAACATCACTTTAGCGTATATAACATATAACTGTTTAACAAAATAATAAAAACACCGATATAGGGAAAGCTATGCCTAATATGAAATAACAAATAACTTACATAAAGTTTAAATAGGTATACAAAACTGGAAATAGGCTAAGTAAACAATATATAACCCAAATAAATAAAGAAATGTAACGTATTAGCAAACAAGTAAGAAGCTTGGGAGCCACGGCCATATCACCTTGATGTCAAATAAATATAAATAAAAATGACACAAAGTTTAATAAAGTAAAAAAACAAGCAAACACGGTGGAACCAATTAAATAAGATACGAAGTTAAAAAAAAACTTCCAAACTAGCTTAGATAAACGTCAAAATAAACAGGCTTTTCAAAATCCAAAATATTGCCAAACAGGCGCTTTTGCATCGTCTGTCTCGCCTCGCCCGTCTCGTCTGTCTCGCCTCGCCCGTCCCGTCTCGTCTGTCTCGCCTCGCCCGTCCCGTCTCGTCTGTCTCGCCTCGCCCGTCCCGTCTCGTCTGTCTCGCCTCGCCCGTCCCGTCTCGTCTGTCTCGCCTCGCCCGTCCCGTCTGTCTCGCCTCGCCCGTCTCGTCTGTCTCGCCTCGCCCGTCTCGTCTGTCTCGCCTCGCCCGTCCCGTCTCGTCTGTCTCGCCTCGCCCGTCCCGTCTCGTCTGTCTCGCCTCGCCCGTCCCGTCTCGTCTGTCTCGCCTCGCCCGTCTCGTCTCGTCTGTCTCGCCTCGCCCGTCTCGTCTCGTCTGTCTCGCCTCGCCCGTCTCGCCTCGCCCGTCTCGTCTCGCCCGTCTCGCCTCGCCCGTCTCGTCTCGTCTGTCTCGCCTCGCCCGTCTCGTCTCGCCCGTCTCGCCTCGCCCGTCTCGCCTCGCCCGTCTCGCCTCGCCCGTCTCGCCTCGCCCGTCTCGTCTCGCCCGTCTCGCCTCGCCCGTCTCGCCTCGCCCTTCTCGCCTGTCTCGCCTCGCCCTTCTCGTCTGTCTCGCCTCGCACTTCTCGTCGCCAGCTATGTATCGTCTGTCTCGCCTCGCACCGTCTCGACATCGCCAGGCTCTTCTCGTCTGTCTCGTCTCGCTCTTCTCGTCTGTCTCGCCTCGCCCGTCTCGCCTCGCCCGTCTCGTCTCGTCTGTCTCGCCTCGCCCGTCTCGTCTGTCTCGCCTCGCCCGTCTCGTCTGTCTCGCCTCGCCCGTCTCGTCTCGTCTGTCTCGCCTCGCCCGTCTCGCCTCGCCCGTCTCGTCTCGTCTGTCTCGCCTCGCCCGTCTCGTCTCGTCGCAAGTCGTCTGTCTCGCCTGCCGTTAGTCTCGCACGTAAGCTCTGTCTCGCCTCGCCCGTCTTCCGTATGTCTCGCCTGCCCGTCTCGTATGTCTAGCCGCGCTGTCTCGTATGTCGCGGCTCGCTTTCTCGTCGCTCGCCCGCTTTTTTTTTTTGTGCTCTTCTTGTCAGTCGCGAGGACTCACGCTCTGCAACTGGAGAAATGAAATTCGGATCTGTGATTGCGACGGTCGTTCGGCACGCTGCATTGAGCAGCCAAGTTCATTTTTTAATTGTAGTGTCTGTTCTTTTACTGAACTAAATGATTTTTATTACTATAAAAGAAATCAAAACGACAGTGGGGGTCGGTGCCGCGGTGGGCAAGTGACGTAACCGGTGTTGCGGCTTAACAACGGTATCACCGTCTATCGCCGCAAGCCTACTTGACAGCGGTCCAGAAGGCCTTGTAATCGCTTTCCGAGGGAGGACACCTGTTCTGAGTCTTCTGAGCTGAGGGAAGACAGCATTCCTTAGCAGGAGACCAGTACATTTGGCACAGTTCACAGGACAACGCAGCCAAAGCAATCAGACGAGGAAATATCTGAGGTCAAATATCACGTCAAGTCAGCAGAGACTTACAAACACTCTCAACAATAGCTGCTTGACTATGAATTATTCAATACGAACAGCCAACAGATCATTTCAATGACGCATATTTAGATTACACCACAGGTGGAGCATTCAGATCTGTGACTCATTAAAATTACTTAGCTTTCACACACTCAGCTGTAAGAAATGCTAGGACTATTAACGAAAAAAAAAAAAGAAGTTGAAATAGTTCCTGACAAACCTGTTATTATTTACTATGTAACTCTGTAATGCAACATTTACAGTGCAAAGGTGGCACAGAAGTGCTTCTGAAGTGGCATTTGAGTGTTTTTTCTACTTGCATAAATACATTTACACAGCAATTACAACTGTATACTTTGATACTGGGGCTGAGCTGGGTCAGAGCAGGCATAATTTAGTCTGGCTTTTATGCAGCATTGCGTCTTTACACAAAATTTTAAGCAGGCACAGAGCAGCCTTAACTCAGCTGTGTAAAGATACATATACGGCAAAAAGTGGCCATCAAAATGTGTTCTTTATTTCTCTGTAGGTTACCTTATTATATAAAGTGAAACATTTTATTATTCTTAACAGGGCAATTTGTTCAATTTTACTGTATCGTAAAAACCGTATTGTAAATATAATTTATTGTAAAAATCTACATAGTTGTATTCTGGTTATCAGTATTGTATAATTTAGATTTAAGAAGTTAGAATAGGTTTATATATATATATATCATTATATAGATCACTAAGTTCAATTAAATAAAATTCATATCAAGTTTATTTGTATAGTGCTCTTCACGATACAAATCGATGCAAAGCAGCTTTACAGAAAATGTAAGTTTCTACAATAATTAGTTGTAGCTTATCGGTGGTGCCTATGTCAAGTTGATGTCCATATGGCAGAAATATACAGTAAAAACCATGTAGTTTATATGTTGCGATTAAACTTAAAGCAAAATGTGGTAGTTATGTATGTTGCTTGAGGGTTGGACTCATTACAAGAGGACCCCAGATGTCAAAAACATTGTTTATTTAATCTCTGGCAATCACAACTGTCACTTGTTCTCCTAAATTTAATAAGTAGCCTTCACAGAAAAAAAGTCATTTTTGATAAACCTCTTATAGTCAGACTCAAGAGCCGATGTTAAACTGTTATTATCACCTTAAAATGACCTCATTAAAAAAAGACTCTGGCAGAAACAAAGCTATGGCACTCACAATCTGTCATTAGCAAACTCACAGCAAAGCAATAGAGCTATTTTTGGGGTTAGAGCATTGAAAGCTTTCCTTTATTTTTTTCCCGTTCATTCCTACAGTCTGCATTTTTGTGAACCGGCTTTGGATGAGAACGAAATCAGAGAATGTTGTGTGCATCCCAGCATGCACTGCACAGACGATCAATATTGACACAGACACAAGACACCAAATGTGCTCAGGATCAGAGCTGTAGTCCTGAGCTACGATGACCATTTCCTATTTTCAGACCGTGCAACACAATTCTGGGCGGCTAACCGGGGTAACACTTACAAGACTTATAGGCTTTGTTAAATATGAGCTGTAATAATATTTGACCAAACAAAAACAGATTTCTTGGGAGGATGCGATAACACCACGTTTTTGTTTTTCTGGTGGTCTTTATAGTATTGTGATTATGGAAAAAGGTAAACTGCACTTCTATTGGTTTCGCTTTTCACGATTATACAATCTTGTTACCTTACGTTCGGGCGTCACTTTTCGATGGTGTAAGGAGTTGTCCATATGCAATTGTGTTGTGTTTTCATGTGTGAGTGTTGACGTCTACATCAAAGGCGACGTACGGCGTGTTGGTTTTCTGCATTGTGTTCCCTGGCTACTGGTTCGCGGAATGTAATTGGAGACATTCCACGCCATAACCTACCCCCCCTAGGCCCATTCTGTGTTTAGGGACTAAAGATAAATTAACTTTAATTTGAGCCTGCAATTCTGCGACAACAAAGCCACACGAGAATGTGAGACGTGTTCTAATCGTGGTAATGGTGCCTAACATATAGAGTGAAGAGAGAATGGAGTAAGCAATGCTACAGATAGTGCCATGCCGAGTACAATATGGCTGGTCATTTCGATTGATTTGTACCCGACAGTCAGGCGTGCTAACACCAGCCTTGTGAGAAACCTACAGCAGTCGCATCTCTGTTTTTTCCTTCTTTAGAACGATGTTTATATTAGCTTCTCGCGAAATGTGTGTGTGTGTCGATGTTTTCATCACGCACCTGCTGTGTGTATGTGGTTGAGTGTACGAACGCTCTACATGTTTCTGTGTGCACTTTGGTACTCTGAACCACGTCTTCTGCATCGCGTATTTCTGGTTGTTACTTCACTTTTAGACCATCGCAACTCCTCCCCCTTTATCTTGTGGTGTAGCTCTGTTGGTGATGTTGTTCTACATATGACCTCTGTCCGCGGACTATTCTGATGATCTTAGAGTATATAGTTATATCGCAGGATATTAACAGGAGTCTCTCGGAGAGAGTATCATGCTTTATATTCTGAAATGTAACCTAATATTAGCACAAGTTATAAGGAAATGATAGAAGAGAGAAGACATCAGATGCAGGACGGTAATCACTGCGCCCACACGACAGGCGTAGGCATGCGGCAGTTTTGAGTTTTTTTATACCCTTAGAGCACTTACTCCACCCCGCCCTCCCAACCCATCGAACATGACGAAGAAAGAACAAAGGTTTAAAATAACAAACTGACAGATACAATAAAACAAATATACAAATGAATTGAAATAAACAGTGCTATCATTTTTCCATGAATTTCTACTAACATTACTGTTCAGGTAAGTGTAATAGCCTACAAAAGAAATCTAAATGTAATCAAATGTAAATTAACACTGCATAGTTTTCAGTGTATGCATTGATAGATTAATGCTTATTAAAGCTATAACGTTATTCAGATTAAGAGCAGATTTGCATTTTGATGGCCCAAGCGCCAGTCTGTCACTTTAAGACAAAATATTGACACACATCAGATTTTCTCCCAACAGTTCTCCTCCACTTAAGACATAAACTGTGTTAAGTAAATACTCTCCAAGCGGGCATTTGGACATATGTTTAGTTCTCTCTTCTATCATAATTAAACATGGCTTTCATGTTGCGCGTGCTGAAGCTCCTCCGTGTGCACGTGATCTCGCTTCTGAATTGGGAATAGCAAAAATGCATCATAGACAAATGTTTGAAAATCAGCTGGCGACTCTGGTGAGATAGAATTTGCAAGATAATGTATATATAGCAATAATAAATGTATGTGTGTTTTAGTAATTTCTCCAGTACCGATAGCAAAACCGTTAACGTCAGAGCTTATCGATACTCCGGTCTTTCATAATTTAACCCCGGTACCAATTAAATACAGAGTTTCGGTACCCATTCTACACAACATCATTAAAGGTTTTATGCAACGTACAATATAATTTTTATAAACCCATATGGGGTCCTGTACAGATCACATGCTTCTGATTGCGAGAAAATTTAAATCACATGCCCCGAACATGTCTAGAAATCCTAAACCGTGAGGCTGCACCTGGGTATGTGTCAGATTAAGCACGCTTAAATTAATTCAGTAGGGCCTGTTTTAATATGGTGAGGAACGAGCAGTCATTTTAACGTTTTTTATGACACTAGTCATGAGCGCTAATTTGTCCTCTCCGTCACTATGCACATTACAGTGTTTAAAAGGCAATAGATCAGATTGGTAAATAAATGAAGGCATCCTGTTCATCGGCATATAGTAATTAAAATACAATATTAACCATTCAAAACATTGAAACGGGGTTCTATAGACTTGTGGTCGGTATTAGGTTGTAACGCTGTATATCAGGTAAGATATGCCCGATGTGTTACGTGGGACCTTTAAAATACCGTGAATAATTTATATACAAATTATCAGATTTTGGAAGGCATTTAAGAATACTTTTCCATCAACTGCGTCAAAGAATGCACAACACGGCGGTAGCTGCGTGAAAGACGCGCGCGACTCGGATGAAACAAAGTGCTTTGCGGACGAGAAGCGCGGCGGTAGCGCTGATGGAGGAAAGCGCACTTACTCTCGAGGGACAGCAGAATGGTGCTTAAACTGCAGGACATATAATAATAAATAAAAATAATATTCTTACATGCAGCCGCTACCCGCCACTCTTCTGAGCTATATGAATTAAAGCCGCCTTGAAACAAAGCACGAACCTGCATACTTTCGACTTTTGTTGCCTGTCAAATAGGTTTAAATGGTTTAAATAGGCATTCAGATTTTTGTATTCGCTATTGTGTTCATCACAGTGGCATGTATTTAAATATTTAGACTTAATAGGCTATTTTAAGTCTAAATTAATTGCCAGCGATATCGTTGACATGATTGCAACGATATTATTTAAACTGAGCTGGATGTCGACATCAATGAATTCAATGATGAACTGTCTTTAACTGAAAAAAGAGTGTTAATATTGTCATTTTAAAGCTGTTCAGTTGCTTTGCCACAATCTGTATTGTTAAAAGAGCTACATAAATAAAGGTGACTTGACTTGACTTGACTATTTATTTTCAAACTTTTTTTACATTTTAATCTGGACTACAACATGCCTAGATATTGTTTGAAAGTGTTTTGATTCTTTATTCTTCGGTCACACTTTACATTAGGGCTTCATTAGTTAAATAAAGCTGCAAATGAAAATTCTTCTGAAAGCATTTCATTAATCTTAGGTATTCCAAATTTATAAACACGTTGTTAACAAGAAGCACGAAAGTTGCAACTGTGTTAGTTAATGAGGTAACATGAACTAAGACTTGTATTTTTTAAACAAAGATTAATAACTTCTGTAGCAAATGTAGCTATTGCTGATTGTGAATGTTAATGCATTAACTAAGGTTAACTAATGAGGTCTTATTGTAAAGCGATACCTATTGGTCTTTGTAATTCTTTTGCACTTTAATCTGTGTATTTTTTTTTGTTGCTTTATACGTTTTTTTTCTGTATTGCTTTATTGCATTTAAACGTTCAGTTATTTTTGTTATAAGAAAAAAGTTATTAAACCTGTCATACTGTATTATGACAGCACTTTTTTAAACAATTTAAATATCGTGATAATACCGTATACCGTGATAAAAGCATTAGCAATTAATCGCAACACGAGAATTTGATACCGGCATCTCCCTACCAGGGTCTCATATAATCATCGTCAGAGGTTTTTAAACGGGTTTTGAGAAGAGTTAAAGAGAAAAAAAAAGATTGTGTGTGTATATCATATTACTTCTACTGTCCTCATTTAATGTAAATATTCACAGTATAAATGGGGTCTTTGCATGCACAGTTTGCCTTTTAAGTTCTAGGATGGGGGTCCCTTGGATGAGGATATTTGGGGGTCCATAGTATCTAAAACATTTAAAAACACTGTAAAACCCTTGATTCACATGATCACCGGCATCCTGTCAATATTACAATAAAAAGCCTTGACTGGATCTCATATGAGCAAACAACATACCAAGTTCAAACCTATGTCCACGTAAATATTAAACAATTTAATACGACAGCATTCCTCAAAATAATGCCCAAACCTTGTAATCAGACCTTATGAAGTCACCAAGATCTTAAAGGGCCCATATTGTACACCTTTCTGGAGTTTTATTTTAGGTTTTGATGTCCTTAAGAATATATATTTGCGGTATAAGTACCAAAAACCATCTCAATATATTTTTACAGCTCCTCTCTCAGGAGCTCTGCTGAGAATGGGTCGATTTTGGTCTGTCTAATTAATATTCATGAGCCTCTCTTCTGATTGGCCTGTTGTGTTCTGAGTGACGCACGGCCAGGCCAACCACAGGTAACTAGGGTCAGCAGCAAAACAAAGGGGAAACTGGAGGCGGCCCATTCAAACCAGCGCAGATTCGGCTACATAAGGAGCTTAAAATATCATCTTGTTGTGATGTTGGGTGCCAGAATCGATGTAATACAGCCTCAAATTAGAAATTTGATCGCATATCTGCTGCCACTGCCAGACAAAAAACCGACGACAGCTGTGGCTAAACACGATAAAACGAGCAGACTGGACAGAAACGATCGCGTTTGCAGCGCACACTTCTTATCAGAAAAGGTTTAATAAAGTATTGTCTTTTGTTGTTATGGGCAGATTTCTTGCCGTATGTCTATGTTTCTTGCATCTCACGACTATGTCGTGTATGAAATAATGTCTGTGCATGTGTGTAAAACAACAAACTGACGATTTATATATAATCATTTGTAATTGTATATACATTGTTGTGATTAATTGTGGCTGGAACAATAATGTAGCTGTAAAAATAGTTGCCTGCTGAAATTGAAATGTATATACATCTTCATCGTGACTAGATAGACACGGTGAGTTTGTCTTTACTATACGTTACACGTTAGATGTGATCACCTCAGAGTAACAATCCTGTCAGATCCTCCATCCTTTGAGTGAGAGTGTAACGTTACAGGTCAGCCGATCTGGTTTCGTGGTTAAAGTTAACCTTTTCCACATGTTTCCGTGTTGTTGTTGTTGTTGTTGCTCAGCAATGGCATGGACGTGATGTTGTCTGGGGTTTGGCTAAAGGAGAGTGGGACGGTGGGCGGGGCTCAGGGGGGCGACTGAAGGCGTGACTGTGTAGTTCTGACGTCAACTTTTTACGGAAGTCACAACGGTTCGTGAAAAATCACAGCTACTTTATGCAGGCTGTGTGCATTTTACTGTGGACTGATTGTTTTGAAACTTATATGGTAGTTAAATAGCCCCTAGACCTCAGTAATCGTGAAAAAAGCCGGGAAATTTCAGTTTTGACAATATGGGACCTTTAAGAAACCCACATGACAATCAAAACCCACTTCACATGATGACCATAGATCCTCAGATTGATGATCAAACACCTTAACCTGAAGATGACCAACATAATAAACCTCTTAACCTGTCAAACAAACCCAATGTGTGGGTCTCAAATCAGCTACACGGAGCTCAGTTTGACAGATATCCCCATTAACACAACCATGACTTGGAAGTTTATGAGTTAAACTCAACTTTAGACAAAGCTAGTCTCTGAAACGTTCACATGTCTCGGACACCCGTGTGTTTACACGCCAGTCTAACACAGTGTAAATAAACTAGCGTAGCACTCGACCACCGCGGCTTCAGCTGAGCTTCTGGACGGGTTAACGGTTAAAACGGTTAAAGGGGAGCGGGATGTGAAGGCTAGCTCGTTACCGGCGCGTGTGGTGTCGGTCAGGTCGTGTCCGGCGGCGCTCCGCGGGAACTCCTTCAGCTTCCTGCCGCTGAGGGTGAGCGCTCCGGTGGCCGCCGCCTCGTCCAGCGCCCGGTCCAGCGAGCGGCTCCAGGACGCGGCTCCGGGAGCACTGGGTAATCCGTGATGAGCGGCTCCGGCGGGGTGGCCGACGGTAAACAAGGGCACGGCGCTTTCCGCGGAGAGCAACACCGAAGCCGCCATTACACAGCTAACACTCCCGCTGGATCGTCTCGTCACGGGCCCCGCACGAGCCCGGACAGTGCAGTGCGCATGCGCAGCGCGCGGAGGCCAGACAGAGCACCGGCGAGGACCGTGCGTGACCGTCAGTGCGTGCGTGCGTGCGTGGACTGAAACGACTCACTTCTCAAATATTTTTGTCTGACTAGTAATAAATAATGTGACAGATCCTTGAAACAATTTGATTATTTTTTTAATGATTCTGTTGATGAGGATTAATTTCCTTACCTCTGCTTATTAATGTTTCCGTTTATATAATATTACTATTTTTTCGTGTGAGTGTGTGTGTGTGAGAGAGAGAGAGAGAATGTGTGTGTGTGTGTGTGTGAAGAGAGAGAGAGAGAGTGTCGGGTGTTTGTGTGAGAGAAGCAGGTCGTTGTTTGTGGTGGTGTGGTGTGTGTGTGTGGTGACAGTGGTCGTGTTGTTGTGTGTGCTGAGTGAATGGGGTAGTGTGTGTGTGTTGTGTGTGTGAGAGAGAGAAGGTGGTGGGTGTGTGTGTGAGAGAGAGAGAGAGAGAGTGAGTGTGTGTGTGTGAGAGAGAGAGAAGTGTGTGTTTGTTGTGTGTGTGAGTCAGGAGATAAGTCAGAGTGAGTGTGGTGTGTGAGATGAACGAAGGTGTGTGTGTGTGTGTGTGTGTGGTGAAGTGGGTGGTGTGTGTGTCGTGAGAGTGAACTGGGTATGTGTCGTTGTGTGTGTGTGGGAGAGAGAGAGTGTGTGTGTGTGTGTGTGTGTGAGAGAGGAGAGAGAGAGAGTGAGTGTGTGTGTGTGAGAGAGAGAGAGGTGTGTGTGTGTGTGTTGTGTGGTGGGTTCCTGTTGTGTTTTCGGGTGGGGGTGTGGTGTTGGGCTGAGAGTGTGTGTGTGTGTGTTGTGGTGTGTGTGTGAGAGAGAGAGAAGGTGTGTGTGTTGTGTGTGTGTGTGTGGGAGAGAGAGAGAGAGAGAATGTGTGTGTGTGTGTGTGGATATTCTAGGAATATTTTACATTTAAACTCTGTCTGTGGATGGGGTTTGAACCAGGCTGCATTAGAAATTAATGCACTTTGTCCCTTTAAACATGGAGTTATGAAATAAAGTTCACGCTTTGCATGCATTTGATTGAAAAAGTCGTCAGTAAATTCAAAGGATGATCACTTTAATGCATTACACAACATGTTTAACTCTCAATAACTCACCTGATCCACATACTACAAAGACGAACAAAGCAAGAAGCCAGGGTCCCACCACTGCCTTCTCTTCTTGAGAGACTCTCTAGTGAAAAATATCAACATTTGCTTATTAACACAGACCTGTATTACTTCTAAAGATAGACAGTATGATCAAATGAACATTAAAGCTGCTCAGCATGACTTATTGGGGAAATGTGTGTGTGTGTGTGCGCGTGAGAAAGAGAGTGTGTGTGTGCGTGCGTGTGTGAGAAAGAGTGTGTGTGTGTGTGCGTGCGTGTGTGTGTGAGTGAGAGTGTGTGTGAGAGAGTGTGAGTGAGTGTGTGTGTGTGTGTGTGAGTGAGTGTGTGAGTGTGTGAGTGTGAGTGAGAGTGTGAGAGAGAGTGTGTGTGTGAAGAGGTCAGTGGGATATGTGGTTGTTGTGTGTGTGTGTGTGGTGTGTGTGAGTAAGTGTGTGTGTGTGTGTGTGAGAAAGTGTGTGTGTGAGTGGAGAAAGGGTGTGTGTGTGTGTGTGTGTGTGAGAAAGAGAGTGTGTGTGTGCGTGTGTGAGAAAGAGAATGTGTGTGTGCATCCGTGTGTGAGAAAGAGTGTGTGTGTGTGTGCGTGCGTGCAAGCGAGCGAGCGAGTGTGTGTTTGTGTGAGTGAGTGAGTGAGTGTGCTGCGGGTGTGAGAGTAGTGTGCTGTGTGAAGAGTGTGAGTGAGTGATGAGTGTGTAGTTTGGAGAGTGTGGTTGATGTGTGTGAGTGTGTGTGTGTGTGAGTGAGTGTGGTGTGTGAGTGAGTGTGTTGTGTGTGTGTGTGAGAGAGAGAGAAGTGTGTGGTGGTGTGAAGGAGGTAAATGTGTGTGTGTTGTGTGTGTGTGTGTGTGTGAGAAAGAGGTGTGACTTTGTTGTGTGTGTGTGTGAAAAGAGAGTGTGGTGTGTGTGTGTGTTTGTGAGAGAAGAGTGTGTGTGTGTGAGAAGGGTGTGTGTGTGTGTGGAGAAAGAGTGTGTGTGTGTGTGTGAGAAGAGAGTGTGTGTGGTGTGTGTGGTGTTGTGTGTGTGTGTGTTGTGTGAAAGAGGTGTGTGTGTTGTGAAAAGAGTTGTGTGTGTGTGGGTGTGTGTGAGAGAAAGTGTGTGTTGTGTGTGTGTGTGTTTGTGTGTGTGAGCAAGGAGTGTGGTGTGTGTGTGTGTGTGAGTGAGAAAGAGAGTGTGTGTGCGTGTGTGAGAAAGAGAGTGTGTGGTGTGTGTGAAGAAAGAGATGTGTGTGTGTGTGTGAGAAGAGAGTTGTGTGTGTGTTGAGAAAGAGAGCGGGTGTGTGTGTGAGAAAGGAATTGTGTGTGTGTAGAAAGAGAATGTGGTGTGCGTGCGTGTGTGAAAGAGTTGTGTGTCGTGCGTGTTGTAGACAGTGGTGGTGTGTGTGTGTGGCGTGCATGAAAAGAGTGTGTGTGTGTGTGCGTGTGAGTGTGTGAGAGTGTGTGTGAGTGTGTGTGTGTGTGTTGAGTGAGTGAAAAGATATGTGTGTGTGTGTTGTGTGAGAGAGGAGAGTAGTGTGTGTGTTGTGGGTGTGTTAGAAGGAGAGAGTAAGTGTGTGTGTGTGTGGTGTGTGTGTGAGTGAGAGCGTGTGTGTGTGTGTGAGACCGAGAGTGTGTGTGCGTGAGTGCGTGATTGAGTGAGTGAGTGAGTGTGTTGCGTGCGTGCGTGCGTTAGTGAGTGTGTGTGAGAAAGAGTGTGTTTGTGTGTGTGTGTGTGAGAAAGAGAGAAAGTGTGTGTGTGTGTGGTGTGTGAGAAGAGAGTGTGTGTGTTTTTTTTATTTTGGAGGTAGAAGAAGAGGTGTGTGTGTGTGGAAAGAGTGTGTGTGTGTGTGAGGAGAGAAATAGAGTGTGTGTGCGTTGTGTGAGAACGGAGTGTGTGGTGTTTGTGGTGAGAAAGATTTGTGTTGTGTGAGAGGAACGAGAGTTGGTGTGTGTGAGAAAGAGGTGTGTTTGTGCGTGCTTGTGCTCATAACGAGTGTGTTTCGTTTGGTGGTGTGCGTGCCCTATAACGATGTGTGTGATGACGAGTGAGTTGAGTGTGAGTGTAGGGATAGTGTGGTGTGAGTGTGTGTGTGAAGTGTGAAAGAGATGTGTGTGTGTGTGTAGAGAGATAGTAAGTGTTTGTTTGTGTGTGTGTGTGAGTGTGTGTATGAGAGAGTGATTGTGTGTGTGAGAAAGAGAGTGTGTGTGCGTGAGTGAGTGAGAGTGAGTGAGTGTGTGTGCGTGCGTGCGTTAGTGAGTGTGTGTGAGAGAGTGTTTGTGTGTGTGTGAGAGAGATTGTGAGTGTGTGTGTGTGTGATAACGAGAGTGTGTGTGTGTTGTGATCAAGAGAGTGTGTGTTGTGTGAGAGAGAGAGTTTTGTGTGTGTGTGTGTGTATGATAGAGATTGTTGTTGTGTGTGTTTGTGTGTGAGAGAGAGAGAGAGAGTGGTGTGTGTGTGTGTGATTTTTATGAATATTTTCAAGTTATCTCCTGTCTTCATTACACTAAAATGTGTTTTTATCCAAAAGATAATATTAAAGCAAATTTTTATTTTATTGTATTATTTTATTTGTATAATTTTTTAATACATTTTAATGTGACATTCTTGAAACAATTTGAGGATTTAAAAAAAATGATTCTGTTGATTGTTTAATTTGCTAACCCTGCGTATTAATGTTTCGTTTGAATATTACTATTTTTAACAAAACAAGTTATTAAGCCATTATTATATTTACATATAGATGCTATCGATTTTAGATTTTAAATTCATGTTATATCAATCTATTTAATCTATAAATAAATTGCTTATTTCTTATTTTTTATTTGTTTAATGTTTACTAAAAGACTCTAAAAGAAGTGCCGATTCTTGAAACAATTTGAGGATTTTTTTATTATTCTGTTGAGGTTTAATTTACTTTCTCTGCTTATTATGTTTCCGTTCCTTATATTACTTATTGTTTTAAATCGTGGTTTAATAATTTATTTTATTTTATATGTTCTTACATAGAATTTTAGTTATGTCGTTATTTTCTATGTATTTTTACACATTTTTATCAATTGTAATGTCTTTTAATGTATACATTTTTAATATCGAAGTGTTCATAATCTCTTGTTAAGTATAAAAATGGCATGGTAAATAAATGTCAACTTGATCTGAGATAAAACTAATTCAAGTGCGTTCAAATCTTGATTTAAAGTGTTTATACGATTCAAATGTATGATTCAAAAGTTTGTTCAAATTAGACAGACAATATAGATGCAGTTCTATAATCGATAAACTCTTGCAGAAAGGAGTGTGATATATATATAAAAAAAGAACTGAAATCAGATGAAAAATGTATTGACTTATGATGTGATTTAAATATGGAAATATACAAACTGCTCCCTACTGGTTAACTATAGGAACTACAGAAACCACTAAATTCAATAATTTTAATAAATCACTAAAAAATAAAAAATGATCATAAACAAAAGTTACCACACTATGCTAACAGCCAACAGAGATGTACATTTGTTTTATGATAAGAGCTCAAATGTATGTTTATTTTTAACCAGTCTATGGGCCCCTTAATAAATCTGCAGACCCCCAGTTGGCTGGTGTATTTTTTACCAAGTATTTTAAAGACAAAAAAAGAGACATTTTAAAAGTCTTTTTTATTGTTTTTCATGTTCTCTACACATACAACTGAATATGTGGACCTTCGCTTCCTTGTCAAAGTAGTCAAAGAACACAAATTCAGCTCTAAATGTAGAGGAAAGCCCAACCAAAGGTGCATAGTACCGAATAATGTTAACAATGAACATGAACTGGTCCAAACCCTACAACATAGAAAATTCAATGCAACATTCATTTAAACAAACATGGGTGTTTTTTTCCACAGAAAAAGTTCAAACGGTCATTGGAGTTTATTGCCAGCAATATTGTAATGTTTCAGAAGAGAATGTTCCTCCAGCTTTTGAGTAAGACACAAGAGACTGTGGTGTTGTGGTGAAAGATGAAGATTAAATAAGAAAAGAGGACTGATCAAGTGAACTTCAGGAAAGCCGGGAGAAGAGAACAAACTGATGTACAATGCCGATGACCGCTCACATTCCCATCCGGATGCTCTGAATGATCTGGAATATCGCTGTAGCGAAAGGAAAGTAAAATAACATTAGTTCATATAATGCAACGTTTGTTTTTTGAAGTTGTTCAGTGTCTTTGCGTGTTCATCAGAGAAAATGCATGTTGATCAATCATGAAGGTAAAAGAGATTTTATGTCGTCTTCAAATAAATTGCACAATGGTTAGAGCATGCTACCAATGAATAGGGTGCTCATGCATGAGAAAAACACATTTAATTAAAGTGAACACTCACAGTGCAGACATCTCCCTGTATGATTTTTTTCCAATATTGCAACACTAGCTAAAGCATGACTTACGGATATTCTAGGAATATTTTACATTTAAACTCTGTCTGTGGATGGGGTTTGAACCAGGCTGCTTAGACTTAATGCACTCTGTCCCTTTAAACATGGAGTTATTAAATAAAGTTCACGCTTTGCATGCCTTTGATTGAAAAATCCGGCAGGAAATTCAGGATGATCACTTTTATGCATTACCAAAATGTTTACTCTCACTCACTCACCGATCCACATACTACAAAGACGAACAGGCAAGAATCCAGGTCCCCCCACTGCCTTCCTGCTTCTTAGAGACTCTCTAGGAAAATATCAACATTTGCTTATTACACAGACATGTATTAACTTCTAAGATAACGTATGATCACATGAAACATTAAAGTGCTCAGCATTACTATTGGGGAAATGTGTGTGTGTGTGGTGTGTGGTGCGTGACAAGAGAATGTGTGTGGTGTGCGTGCGTGTGGAGAAAGAGTGTGTGTGTGTGTGTGCTTCGTGGGTGTGTGAGGAGAGTGTGTGGGGAGAGAGGTGTGTGTGTGTGTGGTGTGTGTGTGTGATAGTGTGTGTGTGTGTGTGAGTGAGTTTGTTTGTTGAGAAGCCGAGTGCGTGTTTGTGTGAGAGAGAGTCCGTGTATGTGTGTGTGGAGGGTGTTAGTGAGAGAGTGGTGTGTATGTGTGAGTGAAGAAAGAGTGTGTGTTTGCGGTGTTAAACGAGAGTGTCTGGTGTGTTGAGAAAGAGAATTGTTGTGCGTGCGTGTGGAGAAAGAGTGGTGTGTTGCGTGCGTGTGTAAGAATAAGTGTGTGTTGTGTGCGTGCTGGAGAAAGAGGGTTTTTTTGATGTGCTTGCGTTTTTGAGGGGTGTGTGTGAGAGAGTGTGATTGAGTGAGTGGAGTTGGTGGGTGAGAGTGTGTGGTGTGTGGATAAAGAGTGTGTGTGTGTGTCGAAAGAGTGTGATTGTGTGGGGTGTGTGAGTGTGTGTGGTGAGAACGGATTTGTGTGTGTGGTTGAACAGAGTGTGTGTGTGTGTGTGCGTGCGTGAAAAAGAGTGTGTGTGTGTGTGCGTGCGTGTGGTGTGTGTGTGTGTGTGCGAGTGTTTGTGTGTGTGTGTTTGTGAGTGTGTGAGAGTGTGTGTGTGTGTGAGAAAGAGTGTGTGTGTGTGAGAGAGTGTGAGTGTGTGTAGGGGGTTGTGTGTGTGTGTGAGAAGAGTGTGTGTGTGTGTGTGTGTGGAGAAGAGGGTGTGTGTGTGTGTTGTTAGAAAGAGTTGAGTGTGTGTGTGTGTTGAGCGAGTGTGTGGTTGTGTGTGTGTGAGAGAGGTGTGTGTGTGTGTGTGTGTGAGAGAGTGTGTTTGTTTGTGTGTGTGTGAGTGTGTGTGTGAGAAAGAGAGTGTGTGTGGGTGGGAGAAGAGAGGTGTGGGTTGTGGAGAAAGAGAGTGTGTTGTGTGTGAAAGAGAGTGTGTGGTGTGTGCTAAAGAGAGTGTGTGTGTGTGGAGAAAGAGAGTGTTGGTTTGAGAAGAGAGTGTGTGTTGTGTGTGTGAAAGAGGGTGGGGGTGTGTGAGAAAGGTGTTTGGGTGTGTGGAGAAAGAGTGTGTGTGTGTGTGGTTTGAGTGAGAAAGAGTGGTGTGCGGTGTGAGAAAAAGTGTGTGAGTGTGTGTATGAGAGAGTGATTGTGTGTGTGAGAAAGAGAGTGTGTGTGTGTGTGTGTGTGAGAAGAGGGACAGTGTGTGTGTGTGTGTGTTAGAGTGTGTGTGTGTGTGAGAGTGTGGGTGTGTGTGTGTGTGAGTGAGATAAGAGAGTGGTGTTGGCGTGGTGGAGGAAGAGAGTGTGTGTGTGGTGAAAGGAGTGTGTGTGTGTGTGAGAAAGAGAATGTGTGTGTGCGTGCGTGTGTGAGAAAGAGTGAGTGTGTGTGCGTGCGTGTGGAGAGAAAGATTGTGTGTGTGTGTGTGTGCGTGTGTAAGAGTGTGTGGTGAGAGAGATGAGTGAGTGTGAGTGTGTGAGCGTGCGTGCGATTGTGCGTGCGTGTGAGTGTGTGAGCGTGCGTGCGATTGTGCGTGCGTGTGTGTGTGTGTGTGAGAGAGAGAGAGAGTAAGTGTGTGTGTGTTGTGTGTGTGTGTGTGTGAGTGAGAGAGTTGTGTGTGTGTGTGTGTGTGAGAAAGAGTGTGTGTGCGTGAGTGCGGGGTGAGTGAGTGCGAGTTGTGTACGGCGGAGATTATTGAGTGGTGTTGAGAAAGCGTGGTGTTGTGTGTGTGTGGAGAAGATTGAGTTTGTGTGTGAGTGAGACAGAGTGGTGTGTGTGTGAAAAGAGAGTGTGTGTGTGGAGAGAGAGTGTGTGTGTGTGAGAAAGAGAATGTGTGTGTGCGTGCGTGTGTGAGAAAGAGTGAGTGTGTGTGTGAGAAAGAGTGTGTGTGTGTGGTGAGAGAGAAATAGAGTGTGTGGTGTGTTGAGAAAGAGAGTGTGTGTGTGTGGGATTGAGAAAGAGATGTTTGTGTGTGTTGAGAAAGAGTGTGTGGTGTGTGTGTTGTGTGAGAAGAGCGAGTAAGTGTGTGTTTGTGTTTGTGTGAGTGAGTGTGTGTTTGTGTGTGTTTGTGTGTGAGAGAGTGTGTGTGAGTGAGTGAGTGATGAGTGAACGTGGTGGTTAGTGGTGTGTGTGAAAAGGGTTTGTGTGAGAAAGAGTGTGAGTGTGTGTGTGTATGTGAGAGAGAGAGTGTGTGTGTGTTGGGTGTGCGAAAGAAGAGTGTGTGTGTGTGAGAAGCTTTTTTTGAGAAAGTATTGTGTGTGTGTGGAGAAAGAGTGGGGTTTGTGTGAACAGATGTGAGTTGTGTGTGTTGGAGAAAGAGTGTGTGTGTGCTTTGAGAGGAGAAAGAGTGTGGTGTGAGTGAGAAAGAAGTGGGTGTGTTGTGTTGTTGTGTGATTGTGTGTGTGAGAAAGAGAGTGTGTGTGTGTGTGGTGTGGGAAGACGAAGAGTGTTTGTGTGTGTGTGTGTGTGTGAGAGAAGAGTGTGTGTGTGTGTGTGTGTGTGTGTGTGTGAGAGAAAGATGTGTGTGTGGTGTGTGTGAGAAAGAGTTTGTGTGTGTGTCAGAGAGAAATATGTGTGATTGTGTGTGTGAGAAAGAGAGTGTGTGTTGTGTGTGTGTGTGAGAGAGAGTGTGTGTTTTTGTGTGTGTGTGTGTGAGAGTGTGTGGGTGTGTGTGTGTGAGACAGAGAGTGAGTGATCAAGAGAGTGGTTTGTGTGAGTGTGTGAGTGATTGCGAAGAGAGTGTGTGTGATGAGTGAGTGAGAGAATAGAGGGGTGTTGAGTGTGTGTGTGTGAGAAGAGTGTGTGTGTGTGTGTGAGAGAGTGTGTGTGTGTGTGTTTGTGTGTGAGTGTGCGTGTGTGTGTGAGTGCTTGAGTGTGTGTGTGAGAGAAAGAGAGAGTGTGTGTGTGTGTGTGTTTGAGAGAGTGTGTGTGTGTGTGAGAGAAAGAAAGAGAGAGAGAATGTGTGTGTGTGAGAGAGAAAGTGTGTGTGTGTGTGAGAAGAGAGTTGTGTTGTTTGGAGAAAGAAGTGTGTTGTGTTGTGTAGAGGAAGTGTGAGTGTGTGTGTGTGTGTAGTGTGTGTGTGTGGTGAGAACGAGCTGTGTGGGAGTGTGTTGAGAAAAGAGTGTGTGTGTGTGTGTGTTTTTGGTGTTTGGGTTGTGTGTGAAAAAGAAGAGAGTGGTGGGTTGGGTGTGTGGAGAAAGAGAGAGTGGGTGGTAGAACGAGAGAGGGTGTGTGGGTGTGGTGGTGTGTTTGTGTGTGAGAAAGAGAGTGTGGTGTGGGGTGGGTGTGGTGAGAAAGAGTGGGTGTGTGTGTGAAAAGAGTGTGGGTGTGTGTGTGAGAGAGAGAAAGAGAGTGTGTGTGTGTGTGTGTGTGGAAAGAGAGAGATGTTTGGGTTGTGGAGAAAGAAGTGTGTGTGGGGTGTGTGTGTGAGAAAGGTGTGGGGTGTTGTGAGAAAGAGAGTGAGTGTAAAAGAGAGTGTGTGTGGGGGTGGTGTGTTTGTGGGGGTGTGTTGTGTGAGGTAAAGAGAGAGTTGTGTTTGTGTGGGTGTGAGAAAGATAGAGTGTGTGTGTGTGTGAGAAAGAGTGTGTGTGTGTGTGTGTGTTTTTGTTTGTGTGTGTGTGTGTGTGTGAGGAGAGAAAGAGAGGTGTGTGTGTTGTGAGAAGAGATAAAGAGAGTGTGTTGGTGTGTGTGGGTGATAAGAGAGAGTGTGGTGTGTGTGGTGTTGTTGTGAGAGAAGAGATGTGTGTGGTGTGTGGGTGTGAAGGAAAGAGTGTGTGTGTTTGTGTGTAAAGAGTGCGTGAGAAAGAGAGGTGTGTGGTGTAGCAAGAGAGTGAGTGAGAAAGAGCGTGTGTGGGTGTGAGTGGTGTGAGTGAGTGATCAAGAGATGGTTGTGAGTGTGTGAGTGAGTGAGGAGAGAAATAGAGTGTGTGGTGTGTGTGTTTGAGAAGAGTGTGTGTGTGGGTGTGAGAAAGAAGTGTGGTGAGGTGTGTGAGGGAGTGAGAAAGCGAGTGTGGTGAGTGAGTGAGTGTGTGTGTGTGAAAGAGAGAGTGTGTGTGTGTGAGAGAAAGAGTGTGTGTGTGTGTGGTGAGAGAAAGAGTGTGT
>JADLZN010002073.1:0-12500 GCA_018155175.1 Sinocyclocheilus anophthalmus | reverse complement strand
ATAACGCACCAGCGATTTATTCTAAAGTTCTGCAGTCACATTGCCTCTTGAACTCATTCATAAGCCTGTCATGTGCGCACAAAATATTTTGTATCGTGATTTCAAGAAATCAAGAGTATTGGTCTAAAGCGTGCCATCGTATGCACACATATGCAAATGTGAAATATTAAACGTTCTTGATAATATTCAGCTAATAAATGTATTTATTTTTAATACATTTATTTTTAAATCCCTAGAAGCTGTAATATAGTTTTCAAGCTACATCCATCAAACTCAGCAAATCCTTAGTAGACTTATTATTTCCCATAGCTGACAATTACAGATCCCCCATAGACTCTATCCATACAGTACAACCTTCAGATCTCTTTTCAAACTGCCTGAGTATTAAATCTAACGTTACATGAGATATAAACCAGCATTCAGTCTTTGTCTTTCTTTTTCTGGTTTTAACCTGCTATGTTTCTTTTCAATCAGTCAGAGGATCAGATGGCACGTTTCTGCTGCGAGGACCTCCGAGCTGTCAAGAAAGCTCTGCCTTTCAGAAGTGAGTGATTGCATTTGCAAAGTGTTTACCCTAAAACCTTGTCGTTCTTTTTAACAGCATCTGTTTAATGTGTTTCAGAGATGAACGGCAAGGCAGATACATAGCGTTCAGCAGCGACGGGTCCTTGTTTGGTTGGTGCAACGGCTCACAGTACGTATTCAGCATTGTATAGGTAGCAATTCCTGTCATTTTCTAGACACTGAAAGCACTTTAAATTGTGAGAGGGGGGTCTCCACGTCCAGAATGCCCACCACACACTTGGGGCAGAGTTCAAGCTCAAACCGGTGTGCACCGTTTTGCTGCGGTTTCCCGTTGAACGACAGTTTTCCTGGAAACGTGTGCAAAAAAAACACACTCTCACTCCTCCAAACTCCAAAACACACACTCACACACTCCAAAACACACACTCACACACTCCAAAACACACACTCTCACACTCCAAAACACACACTCACACACTCCAAAACACACTCTCACACTCCAAAACACACACTCTCACACTCCAAAACACACACTCTCACACTCCAAAACACACACTCTCACACTCCAAAACACACACTCTCACACTCCAAAACACACACTCTCACACTCCAAAACACACACTCTCACACTCCAAAACACACACTCTCTCACACTCCAAAACACACACTCACACACTCCAACACACACTCTCACACTCCAAAACACACACTCACACACTCAAACACACACTCACACACACAAACACACAAACACTCACACTCCAACACACACACTCTCACACTCCAAAACACACACTCTCACACCCAAAAACACACCCCACACACTCCAAAACACACACTCACACACTCCAAAACACACACTCACACACTCCAAAACACACACTCTCACACTCCAAAACACACACTCACACACTCCAAAACACACTCTCACACTCCAAAACACACACTCACACACTCCAAAACACACACTCTCACCCCAACCACACACTCTCACACTCCAAACACACCACTCTCCCTCCAAAACACAGCACTCACACCTCCAAACACACACTCACACCCCCACACACACACTCTCACACACACACAAAAACACACACAAAAACACACACACACACACACACACTCCAAAACACACACTCTCACACTCCAAAACACACTCTCACACTCCCAAACACACACTCTCACACTCCAAAACACACACTCTCACACTCCAAAACACACTCTCACACTCCAAAACACACTCTCACACTCCAAAACACACACTCTCACACTCCAAAACACACACTCTCACACTCCAAAACACACACTCACACACTCCAAAACACACACTCTCACACTCCAAAACACACTCTCACACTCCAAAACACACACTCTCACACTCCAAAACACACACTCTCACACTCCAAAACACACGCTCTCACACTCCAAAACACACGCTCTCACACTCCAAAACACACGCTCTCACACTCCAAAACACACGCTCTCACACTCCAAAACACACGCTCTCACACTCCAAAACACACGCTCTCACACTCCAAAACACACACTCTCACACTCCAAACCACACCTCCACACTAACTCCAAACCACACACTCGCACACTCCACAACACCACTCCAAAACACACTCTCACACTCCAAAACACACACTCACACACTCCAAACCACACACTCTCACACTCCAAAACACACACTCTCACACTCCAAAACACACGCTCTCACACTCCAAAACACACGCTCTCACACTCCAAAACACACACTCTCACTCTCCAAAACACACACTCACACACTCCAAACCACACACTCTCACACTCCAAAACACACACACACACTCCCAAACACACACTCTCACACCCAAAACACACTCTCACACTCCCAAACACACACTCTCACACTCCAAAACACACTCTCACACTCCAAAACACACTCTCACACTCCAAAACACACTCTCACACTCTAAAACACACACTCTCACACTCCAAAACTCACACTCCAAAACACACACTCTCACACACAAAAACACACTCTCACACTCCAAAACACACACTCACACCCTCCAAAACACACACTCACACACTCCAACACACACTCTCACACTCCAAAACACACACTCTCACACTCCAAAACACACTCACACACTCCAAAACACACTCTCACACTCCAAAACACACTCTCACACTCCAAAACACACTCTCACACTCCAAAACACACTCTCACACTCCAAAACACACTCTCACACTCCAAAACACACTCTCACACTCCAAAACACACTCTCACACTCCAAAACACACTCTCACACTCCAAAACACACTCTCACACTCCAAAACACACTCTCACACTCCAAAACACACTCTCACACTCCAAAACACACTCTCACACTCCAAAACACACTCTCACACTCCAAAACACACTCTCACACTCCAAAACACACTCTCACACTCCAAAACACACTCTCACACTCCAAAACACACTCTCACACTCCAAAACACACTCTCACACTCCAAAACACACTCTCACACTCCAAAACACACTCTCACACTCCAAAACACACTCTCACACTCCAAAACACACTCTCACACTCCAAAACACACTCTCACACTCCAAAACACACACTCTCACACTCCAAAACACACTCTCACACTCCAAAACACACACTCACACACTCCAAAACACACCCTCACACACTCCAAAACACACGCACACACCCAAACACACACTCACACACGCCAAAACACACACTCTCACACTCCAAAACACACACTCTCACACTCCAAAACACACTCTCACACTCCAAAACACACTCTCACACTCCCAAACACACACTCACACACTCCAAAACACACACTCTCACACTCCAAAACACACACTCTCACACTCCAAAACACACACTCTCACACTCCAAAACACACACTCTCACACTCCAAAACACACACTCACACACTCCAACACACACACTCTCACACCCCAAAACACACACTCTCACACTCCAAAACACACTCTCACACTCCAAAACACACGCTCTCACACTCCAAAACACACGCTCTCACACTCCAAAACACACGCTCTCACACTCCAAAACACACGCTCTCACACTCCAAAACACACGCTCTCACACTCCAAAACACACGCTCTCACACTCCAAAACACACGCTCTCACACTCCAAAACACACGCTCTCACACTCCAAAACACACGCTCTCACACTCCAAAACACACACTCTCTCACACTCCAAAACACACACTCACACACTCCAAAACACACACTCTCACACTCCAAAACACACGCTCTCACACTCCAAAACACACACTCTCACACCCAAAAACACACCGCACAACACGCAAAACACAGATCATCTCACCCGCACAAACACACACGCACACACTCTCACACACTCTCACACTCCAAAACACACTCTCACACTCCCAAACACACACTCACACACTCCAAAACACACTCTCACACTCCAAAACACACACTCTCACACTCCAAAACACACTCTCACACTCCAAAACACACTCTCACACTCCAAAACACACTCTCACACTCCAAAACACACTCTCACACTCCAAAACACACTCTCACACTCCAAAACACACTCTCACACTCCAAAACACACTCTCACACTCCAAAACACACTCTCACACTCCAAAACACACTCTCACACTCCAAAACACACTCTCACACTCCAAAACACACTCTCACACTCCAAAACACACTCTCACACTCCAAAACACACTCTCACACTCCAAAACACACTCTCACACTCCAAAACACACTCTCACACTCCAAAACACACACCCTCACACTCCAAAACACACACTCTCACACTCCAAAACACACTCTCACACTCCAAAACACACTCTCACACTCCAAAACACACTCTCACACTCCAAAACACACTCTCACACTCCAAAACACACTCTCACACTCCAAAACACACTCTCACACTCCAAAACACACTCTCACACTCCAAAACACACTCTCACACTCCAAAACACACTCTCACACTCCAAAACACACTCTCACACTCCAAAACACACTCTCACACTCCAAAACACACTCTCACACTCCAAAACACACTCTCACACTCCAAAACACACTCTCACACTCCCAAACACACACTCACACACTCCAAAACACACGCTCTCACTCACACACTCCAAAACACACGCTCACACTCACACACTCCAAAACACACACTCACACACTCCAAAACACACTCACACACTCCAAAACACACTCTCACACTCCAAAACACACTCTCACACTCCAAAACACACTCTCACACTCCAAAACACACTCTCACACTCCAAAACACACTCTCACACTCCAAAACACACTCTCACACTCCAAAACACACTCTCACACTCCAAAACACACTCTCACACTCCAAAACACACTCTCACACTCCAAAACACACACTTTCACACTCCAATACACACTCACACACTCCAAAACACACTCTCACACTCCAAAACACACACTCTCACACTCCAAAACACACACTCTCACACTCCAAAACACACACTCTCACACTCCAAAACACACACTCTCACACTCCAAAACACACACTCTCACACTCCAAAACACACACTCTCACACTCCAAAACACACGCTCTCACACTCCAAAACACACGCTCTCACACTCCAAAACACACGCTCTCACACTCCAAAACACACGCTCTCACACTCCAAAACACACGCTCTCACACTCCAAAACACACGCTCTCACACTCCAAAACACACGCTCTCACACTCCAAAACACACGCTCTCACACTCCAAAACACACGCTCTCACACTCCAAAACACACGCTCTCACACTCCAAAACACACACTCTCTCACACTCCAAAACACACACTCACACACTCCAAAACACACACTCTCACACTCCAAAACACACACTCTCACACTCCAAAACACACACTCTCACACTCCAAAACACACACTCACACACTCCAAAACACACTCTCACACTCTAAAACACACACTCTCACACTCCAAAACACACACCCTCACACTCCAAAACACACACTCACACACTCCAAAACACACTCTCACACTCCAAAACACACTCTCACACTCCAAAACACACTCTCACACTCCAAAACACACACTTTCACACTCCAATACACACTCACACACTCCAAAACACACTCACACACTCCAAAACACACACTCACACACTCCAAAACACACACTCTCACACTCCAAAACACACTCTCACACTCCAAAACACACTCTCACACTCCAAAACACACTCTCACACTCCAAAACACACTCTCACACTCCAAAACACACTCTCACACTCCAAAACACACACTCTCACACTCCAATACACACTCACACACTCCAAAACACACACTCACACACTCCAAAACACACACTCTCACACTCCAAAACACACACTCTCACACTCCAAAACACACACTCTCACACACAAAAACACACACACTCTCACACACACACAAAAACACACACACAAAACCCACACTCTCCACCTCCAACCACACTCCACACGCCAAAACACACACTCACACACTCCAAAACACACTCTCACACTCCAAAACACACTCTCACACTCCAAAACACACACTCACACTCCAAAACACACACTCTCACACTCCAAAACACACTCTCACACTCCAAAACACACACTCACACACTCCAAAACACACACTCACACTCCAAAACACACACTCACACACTCCAAAACACACTCTCACACTCCAAAACACACGCTCTCACACTCCAAAACACACGCTCTCACACTCCAAAACACACGCTCTCACACTCCAAAACACACGCTCTCACACTCCAAAACACACACTCTCACACTCCAACACACACACTCCCACACTCCAAAACACACACTCCCACACTCCAAAACACACCTCACACACTCCAAAACACACACTCTCACACCCCAAAACACACACTCACACACTCCAAAACACACACTCACAACCCACATCCAAACCACTCGCCAATCCAAACACACACCTCTACACTCCAAAACAACTCACACACCCAAACAACACTCTCCACGCATCAAAACACACACTCTCACACGCCAAAACACAATCCCACTCTCACCTCCAAAACACCCACTCTCACTCTCCAAAACAACACTCACACCTCCAAAACCACACTCACACATCCAAAACACACAATCACACACTCCAAAACACACACTGCTCACACTCACAAACACCACCTCTCACACATACCAAAACACACACGAGCAACAAAAAACACACACGACACACTCATCTCAAAACCACAATCTCACACTCCAAACACACCTCACACACTCCAAAACACACGCTCTCACGCTCCAAAACACACGCTCTCACTCACACACTCCCAAACACACGCTCTCACTCACACACTCCAAAACACACGCTCTCACGCTCCAAAACACACACTCCAAAACACACGCTCTCACGCTCCAAAACACACACTCACACGCTCTCACTCACACACACACACACACTCACACACATCCAAAAACACGCTCTCAACTCACCACACTCACCCCAAAACACACGCTCTCAGACACTCCAAACCACGCTCTCACTCACACACTCCAAACACAACGCTCTCAACTCACCACCTCCAACACACACTCTCACACTCCACAACACACACTCACACACTCCAAAACACACACCCACACACTCCAAAACACACACACACACACTCCAAACACACACTCTCACCTCCAAACACACAACTCTCACACGTCAAAAAAACCACTCTCACACCCAAAACACACACTCACACCTCCAAAAACCACACGCTCAAACCAAACACACCTCTCACACTCCAAACACGCACGCCTCAACGCCCAAACACACACTCACACACGCCAAACACCAATCTCCCTAAAAAACACAAACATACAAACCCACGCACACACTCAAACAACACTCTCACCTCCAAAACACACACTCACCCACTCCAAAACACCTCACACACTCCAACAAACACTAAAAAAATAAAAACACACTAGGTACACACGCTCTCACACTCCAAAACACACGCTCTCACACTCCAAAACACACACTCTCTCACACTCCAAAACACACACTCACACACTCAAAAACACACACTCACACACTCCAAAACACACACTCTCACACACAAAAACACACACACACACAAAACACACAGCTCTCACACTCAAAACAACACTCTCACACGCCAAAACACAACACTCACCCCCCAAAACACACACTCCACACCCCAAAACACACACTCACTACACCCCAAAACACACACCTCACACCCTCCAAAACCCACTCACACACTCCGAAACACACACATCTCACACTCCAAACACACACGCTCACACTCCAAAACCACACTCTCACACGCCAAACACACACTCACACACTCCAAACAAAACGACTCAACACGCCAAACACACACTCCAAACACACCCTCAACATGCTCCAAACACACACCCACACTCCAAAACACACCCTCACCACTCCAAACACACTCACCCACTCCAAAACACACACTCTCACACTCCAAAACACACTCTCACACTCCAAAACACACTCTCACACTCCAAAACACACTCTCACACTCCAAAACACACTCTCACACTCCAAAACACACTCTCACACTCCAAAACACACTCTCACACTCCAAAACACACTCTCACACTCCAAAACACACTCTCACACTCCAAAACACACTCTCACACTCCAAAACACACTCTCACACTCCAAAACACACTCTCACACTCCAAAACACACTCTCACACTCCAAAACACACTCTCACACACTCCAAAACACACACTCTCACACACAAAAACACACACACACACACTCCAAAACACACACTCCACACTCCAAAACACCCACTCTCACACTCCAAAACACACACTCCACCCTCCAACCACACTCACCACCTCCAAACCAAACTCTCACACCATCCAAAACACACACCGCACCTCCAAGACACACACTCACACACATCCAAAACACCACTCACACTCCAAACACCACTCACACACGACCAAAACACACACTCCCCCACTCCACAACACACACTCTCACCTCCAAAACCCACACTCTCACACTCCAAAACACACACTCTCACACTCCAAAACACACTCTCACACTCCAAAACACACTCTCACACTCCAAAACACACTCTCACACTCCAAAACACACTCTCACACTCCAAAACACACTCTCACACTCCAAAACACACTCTCACACTCCAAAACACACTCTCACACTCCAAAACACACTCTCACACTCCAAAACACACTCTCACACTCCAAAACACACTCTCACACTCCAAAACACACTCTCACACTCCAAAACACACTCTCACACTCCAAAACACACTCTCACACTCCAAAACACACTCACACACTCCAAAACACACACACACACACACTCACAACCACACACTTCCCAAGTCAATCACCAAAACCACTCACCCACTCAAACACCACCTCACACTCCAAACACACCTCTCACCTCCAACACACAGCTCTCACACTCCAAACCCACACTCACACACTCCAAACACACACTCTCACACTCCACAACACACACTCTCACACTCCAAAACACACACTCTCACACTCCAAAACACACTCTCACACTCCAAAACACACTCTCACACTCCAAAACACACTCTCACACTCCAAAACACACTCTCACACTCCAAAACACACTCTCACACTCCAAAACACACTCTCACACTCCAAAACACACTCTCACACTCCAAAACACACTCTCACACTCCAAAACACACTCTCACACTCCAAAACACACTCTCACACTCCAAAACACACTCTCACACTCCAAAACACACTCTCACACTCCAAAACACACTCTCACACTCCAAAACACACTCTCACACTCCAAAACACACTCTCACACTCCAAAACACACCCTCACACACTCCAAAACACACACTCACACACTCAAAAACACACACTCTCACACTCCAAAACACACACACACACACACAAAAACCACTCTCCCACTCCAAAACACACTCACACCCCCCAAACACCTCTCACACTCCAACACACACTCTCAGCACTCCAAACCCACAACACGCTTCACACTTAGCTCAAAACACACACTCCTCACACTTTCCACAACACACACTCTCACACTCAAAACACACTCACACACTCCAAAACCACACTCTCACACTCCAAACCACCCTCTCACTCCAACACCACTCTCACCCAAAACACACACTCACACACGCCAAAACACACACTCTCACACTCCAAAACACACACTCACACACTCCAAAACACACACTCACACACTCCAAAACACACACTCACACACTCCAAAACACACACTCACACACACAAAAACACACACACACAAAAACACACACTCCCACTCCAAACACACACTCACCAACTCCAAAACCCCCGCCTCACACACTCCAAAACACACACTCGCACACTCCAAAACACACACTCTCACACTCCAAACCACCCTCCCACCTCCAAAACCACCTCTCCCACTTCACTCCAAACACGCACTCCACACATCCAAACACCACTCACCAGCACTCCAAAACACACACTCTCACCCTCCAAAACACACACTCTCACACTCCAAAACACACACTCACACCCTCCAAAACACACACTCACACACTCCAAAACACACTCACACACTCCAAAACACACTCTCACACTCCAAAACACACTCTCACACTCCAAAACACACTCTCACACTCCAAAACACACTCTCACACTCCCAAACACACACTCTCACACTCCAACACACACTCTCACACTCCAAAACACACTCTCACACTCCAAAACACACACTCTCACACTCCCAAACACACACTCACACACTCCAAAACACACACACACACACACAAGCAGCCAAACACCCACTCTCTCACTCACTCACACACTCTCACACTCCCACACACACTCTCACACTCCCAAACACACACTCACACACTCCAAAACACACACTCTCACACACAAAAACACACACACACACTCCAAACCAACACTCTCACACTCCAAACACACACTCCCACCTCCAAACACACACTTCACACACTCCAAAACACCCACTCACACACTCCAAAACACACACTCTCACACTCCAAAACACACTCTCACACTCCAAAACACACACTCACACTCCAAAACACACTCTCACACTCCAAAACACACTCTCACACTCCAAAACACACTCTCACACTCCAAAACACACTCTCACACTCCAAAACACACTCTCACACTCCAAAACACACTCTCACACTCCAAAACACACTCTCACACTCCAAAACACACTCTCACACTCCAAAACACACTCTCACACTCCAAAACACACTCTCACACTCCAAAACACACTCTCACACTCCAAAACACACTCTCACACTCCAAAACACACACTCACACACCAAAACACACACTCTCACACTCCAAAACACACACTCACACACACACTCCAAAACACACACTCTCACACTCACACCAAAACACACACTCCAACACACCTCACACACTCCAAACACACACCTCACAACTCCAAACACACACTCCACACTCACACACGCCAAAACACACACTCTCACACTCCAAAACACACTCTCACACTCCAAAACACACGCTCTCACACTCCAAAACACACACTCTCACACCCCAAAACACACACTCACACACTCCAAAACACACACTCTCACTCACACACTCCAAAACACACACTCGCACACTCCAAAACACACACGCTCACACTCCAAAACACACACTCTCACACTCCAAAACACACACTCACACACTCCAAAACACACTCTCACACTCCAAAACACACACTCTCACACTCCAAAACACACACTCACACACTCCAAAACACACACTCTCACACTCCAAAACACACTCTCACACTCCAAAACACACTCTCACACTCCAAAACACACGCTCTCACACTCCAAAACACACGCTCTCACACTCCAAAACACACGCTCTCACACTCCAAAACACACGCTCTCACACTCCAAAACACACACTCTCACACTCCAAAACACACTCTCACACTCCAAAACACACTCTCACACTCCAAAACACACGCTCTCACACTCCAAAACACACGCTCTCACACTCCAAAACACACGCTCTCACACTCCAAAACACACGCTCTCACACTCCAAAACACACACTCTCACACTCCAAAACACACTCTCACACTCCAAAACACACTCTCACACTCCAAAACACACTCTCACACTCCAAAACACACTCTCACACTCCAAAACACACTCTCACACTCCAAAACACACTCTCACACTCCAAAACACACTCTCACACTCCAAAACACACTCTCACACTCCAAAACACACTCTCACACTCCAAAACACACACTCTCACACTCAAAAAAAAAAAAAAACCAAAACACACCTCACACACTCCAACACACACTCTCACACTCCAAAACACACACACACACACACAACACTGACACACTCCAAAACCACACTCTCAACACTCCAAGACACACACTCAACACGCTGCTCCAAACACACTCCACACTGCCAAAACACAACTCCCACTCAAAAACAAACCACTCTCACACTCCAAACACACACTCACAAACCCCCCCCCCCCCCCCCTAATAAAAAAAAACACTCCAAAACACACGCTCTCACACTCCAAAACACACGCTCTCACACTCCAAAACACACGCTCTCACACTCCAAAACACACGCTCTCACACTCCAAAACACACACTCTCACACTCAAAAACACACACTTCACACTCCAAAACACACTCTCACACTCCAAAACACACACTCACACCCTCCAAAACACACACTCTCACACTCCAACACACACTCTCACACTCCAAAACACACACTCTCACACTCCAAAACACACTCTCACACTCCAAAACACACTCTCACACTCCAAAACACACTCTCACACTCCCAAACACACACTCTCACACTCCAAAAC
>JADLZN010002072.1:0-18230 GCA_018155175.1 Sinocyclocheilus anophthalmus | reverse complement strand
AAAGCATGGCAATAAATACACCCAGTCTGGACCAGAGGAGACAGGTCAGGACTTCATCTGTGGAAATCTGTCTTCAGCATGTCTTTCTGCTAGACCTGAATACTGCTCTCCGTGGCTTTATGGATGAATGAGTGCAGCTGTACCGGTCAGAGAAGGCCGTGACTCCAGCGACGAACGGTCTGTGATGCTGGAAACCCTCATCTGAAGCTCCCATGAATACTGCGGTCTCTCTCATTTCTGAAAGAACAACATGAACAGGACACTCTCACTTCGGCGTACACTCACACGACAACAATTGAATGTGAGGTGTGTGAACACTCTGTCACTCATTCATCATGATCAGCTCAGCCAATCAGGTGAGTTTGGGGGCGGAGCTAATCTGACAGACGGGCTGTGTTTGGGAAGCTTGATTGAAATGTCTGGAGTTACATTTGGTGACACACTTCACATTTTCACATACTTTAATCCAGTTCAATTCATCTTTAAGTGTTTCCATGGCAACTCCTCCAAATCTTTCACATCACAGGAAGTAGTTTTTCTCCTCTTATATTTTAATAAGTTTCATCTTGCTGTGTTTTTCATCATATTTAGTGTTCTGTCAGTTGTGCACTAGACCCGATGTGACATTAAAGCATCTGCGTAAACTGGGCTTTGTGCCTCTTTTGTCTTGAGTTGCTCTGGATAAAAGCATCTGCTAAATTCATGCATTTAAATGTCATGTAACCAAGTAAACACACAGTGTAGATATAGATGCCACTTGCAAGTGTAAAAACTATATCAAGATTGTTTGATAAAACAAGTTAGCATAAAGATGTCTTTCAGCAGCCTCAGTTCCCTTCAAACAGGTCAGAAGTGAGTGAATCGTGTGATTTACCGTGTTCAGCTCTACAAGATCCAAATGAAGGAGACGGAGCCTGTCTGAAGGGTGAATAACCCATCATGCTCTTCACTGGAGACAGAGATTAAGACACACACACACACACACACACAGATCATCCCTTGCAGATCCAAGCTGGGGATTTCGTGTGGATGTGTGCAGATACTGATGATGGCTCTTTACATCATTTAAATCTGAAAACTGATGATACTCTTGATTCATGGCTTAAGTGTTGAACTGAACCAAAATACTACAATTAAGAAACTGCTCGACAAGAAGGACTCAATAGTGTCTGTGTTGGTGGGTGTGAGGGGACGGGGTGGTGGTGTCGTGTGGTCTGTGTGTGTGTGAGAGGGTGGGGTCCTGTGTCGTGAAGAGCAGAGAGGGAGAGAGAGAGAGAGTGTGTGTGTGTTGTGGTGTGTGTGTGGCCTTGTGTGATGGAGAGTGGTGTGTGTCGTGGGCGGGTATGTGTGAGAGTAGTGTGTGTGTGTGAGAGTGTGTGTCTGTGTCTGTGTGAGAGAGAGAGAGAGAGAGAGAGAGAGAGTGTGTGTGTGTGTGTGTGTGTGTGTGTGTTTTTTTGTTTGTGTGTGTGTTTGTGTGTGTGTGTGCGTGTGTGTGAGAGAGTGTGTGTCTGTGTCTGTGTGAGAGAGAGAGAGAGAGAGAGAGTGTGTGTGTGTGTGTGTCGGGTGCGTGTCTTGGTGAGTCTGGTGGGTGTGAGAGAGTTGTTGTCTGGTGCTGGTGAGAGAGAGAGAGAAGAGAGAGTGGTGTGGTGTGTGTGTGTCTGTCTGTTGTGAGAGAGGTGTGTGTGTGTCAGGTCAGTTCGTGTGTGTGTGATGTGTGTGTCTGTTACCGTATGGAGGGGTGGTGACTGTGATGGGGAATGCTGGTGTTGGCGGGATCACATCACCGACTGGGGCAAGTGAACTGGAGAGGAGTACTGCACACCGTTTCTGCTCTGAAACAGCTGAATGCTGCACACACACACACCCACACACACACAGTCACTGGAGAAAACTAGCAACACACTAAAAGCAGAAATAAAGTTTTTATTGATTGTGACAGTGTGTGTGTCACCTGTGTGTGTGGTGCAGCAGTGGTCAGTGTGTTTCCATCTGTAGTGGTCAGGTTCAGTGTCCAAGCCGTCTCTCCTCGTGCTCCAGAGAGGTCCGTCTTTGGGCTCATTATGAATCTGTTCTCTGATGAGAAGACAAGAACACACACACACACATCAGTCTCACTGCACACTGTGCTCCTCACATCACTGAACCAGAGACAGTCCCGCATCCTAAACCATGTCATAGATTCACACTCCACGTTGGGGAAAGTTACTTTTAAAAGCAAATATTGCGTTACTCCATAAAAAGTAACAAATTATGCTACTTAGCTACTTTTTATGGAAAGTAATGCATTACGTTACATTTGCGTTACTTTTTGTCACATGGGCTGGGCTTGCTTGTTTGATTTTCAATAACGAAAAATACAAAAGATAATTTTTTTAGCAACTGTAAAGGCCCTTTCAAACCAAAAGTGAAAAGAATGAGCCTCAGGCTGAAGGAAGAGTCTCTGTCTCTGCACTCACTCCTGATTTCTCTGAACACGGGACAAGAGAGCTGTCAGAGAACACACGGGGAAACAGAAGTGACGGCTTACATGTCACGCTCTTGTGAAGGGAGGCGCACGAAGACAAAGGCAATCCAAATAACATTTACTAGTAATCCAAGATGATGAAGATTCATACAAAACACAGGCTTACACAAACAGCAAACACAACTAATAAACGGCAGCTAACTGAACAGAAAGGGGAATTTAAGTAGGGTGAGATAACGAGGGACACAGGTGAGGATGATAACTAATCAAACACAGGTGAACTGAAAGACTAAATAAAAACACTAAAGAAGTCCATAACTGTGACACTTGTTTGAAAAAAGTAACAGAATGATCATGTTTGGGTGAATGAAGCCGTTCCTCGAGTGAGCTGTCAGGATTTAGTATTATTACTCCAGGAAAACTCCGTCATTACTTCATGAGTGCTTGTGTAAGCTGATCTCACCCCTCTGATGAGTCCCGTCTGTCTGCGGGTGTCCGTTTCTGTCTGCGCCGCTGAAGCCGCTGGGTTTGGTGGAAACCGGCACGAAGGTGGGATCCAGGTCCAGGATGAGCTGGTTGAGCTGATGGATGGAGTTATCGATGTCCAGCGTCAGAGAGCTGAACTCCTCGTCGTGTTTCTTGTCCGTGTCGTGGCTCTGAGAGATCACGGGGCTCGATGGACAGCTGTCCAGCACTGAAACACCAGAAAACACACTCATTCATTACAGTGCTTTTTCATACCGGATTCCAGTTTGGTTCCGTTTGAATAAAAGCAAATAACTTTCCTCATAGAAAAAATTGAAAAGAAACAGTTTTGTTTAAATAGTATTTTGGTTGGACATCAGCGATGATGTGCAGAACACTAGTGTTACTGAATGCTGAAATTATCTGGAGTTTTATTTAATTTATCACTTTAGAAAATATGATGCATAAAAAAAAGCCCACAATAAACGGAGTGTAAAAAGTGGTAACCTGCACTTGTTATTTTAGAGAGCTATTGCTACCTGATTTAACATAAAACATTTTTTTGTTTTGTTAGTTTTACTATATTTAGTGTTTTAGGTTTTATTTTCAGTGCATTAAGCCCTTTCAAATTAGCTTTTATTTCTAGTAATTAAATAAATGAAACGCTGACTAAAATGTTTTAGTTTGATCTTAAAAGAAACATTTTACTTTCATATTATATCTAATTTAGCTTTTGTTTGTGAAATTAAGTTGTAAAAAGCCAAAAAATATACTGATATTTGACCTACATTAAGTAATATTTTGGCTTATGTCTAAAGAAAATGTATATAGTATATGGTCTTTATAAAGGTATATCAATATCGTTTACTTTGTACAAAGTTCTTGTGCTTGAGAAATGTAGTAAAAGTTAAATATATTTGAGTGATGGTTCACCAAAACACAAAAGAAATTTTCTGAGTGAGAGTCCAACAGCTTGATCATTAAACACATCACTATAATCCACAACCACTCCGTCCATCAGTAATCATTCTGGAAGCAGGACAAAAGCTGAAACTAATCCAGCATACGCACCTTTTAACTCAAATACAATAGAAGTCCAATGAATCCATAATAACTTTCCTCAGTGAAAAAGTGCATCTGCGTTGTCTCTCAACATCAAAAATCCAGCCACATATTAGTTAGAGCGTGTTAAACGCTGCTGATCTGTGCAGATCCCCTGGATTCCACACCAGAAACCACTCCGGAGGAAGCGTTATGGATTATGGACTCGTGTTTTAGTTAAAAAGTCTTAATGCTGGATTAGTTTCAGCTTTTTGTTTCTTCAGATGGTAACTGATGGACTGGAGTGCTGTGGATATTGTATGTGTGTCTCAGCTGTTTGGACTCTCATTCTGACGGCCCCCATTCACTGCAGAGTATCTATTGGTGAGCAAGTGATGCAATGCTGCATTTCTACAAATCTGACGAACTCATCTACATCTTGTATGGCCTGTGGGTGAGTACATTTTCAGCACATTTTTATTTTTGTCTGAACTATTGCTTTAATATAGTTTGAGAACCGAATCAATGTAACATCAGAGTATCAGAGTAGTTCGTTCTGCTCACCGGCGGGTTTAGGCAGCAGCTGCTGCATGTGCTCTGTGGCGTCCTCCTCCGGCAGGTACAGGTACTGCTGAGCGGCGACCAGCTGCTGCTGATGGACCCAGGTCTGCGTGGAGTATCCTGCGTGCTGGAACACATGTCTGGGAGAACTGACGGGCAGCGACGCGCCCCTCTGAGCGAAGCCGGCTCTGCGCTCGGACTCGTCCCCGGCCGCTGCGTGCGTCTGAGGCTCGTCTGCGCGGCTGGGGCTCCCGAAGCCGTCGGACAGCAGCGAGTTCTGGCTGCTCTGGTGACAGGACGAGGAGAGCGTGCCCAGACTGTCCGCGCTGTGCAGGTCGTGCCGTGAGGTCAGCGCTTCGTCGTCCAGGATGTCGGTCTCACGCTCTTTTGGCCGCAGGCGTCCGTTCAGGTGCAGCGGCGCAGGGCTCACAGGCGGCTCCGTGGCGGCGCAGCCTCGGCTCGTCTCGTCCAGGCCGAAGCCGCTGAGCAGCCGCTTGAGCTCCACGCGCTCCTGCTGGCTGGGCTGCGGGGTTCTGGGCCAGCCGTCGGTGCGCAGCGAGGCACTGGACAGACCCGAGTCGCTGCTGGCCGAGAGCGTGTGGTCGGGGCTGGAGGAGGTGCTCTGCTGGGCTCTGGAGAGCGTGGCGCTCCTCGCCGAGCATCGGTCCAGCACGACAGCAGGAGGATGGAGAGGAGCCGCTGGAGAGAGGAGAGATGAGCGAGACTCACTGTGCGTGAAGGGAACACTGTCATCCACCTAATGAACAGTACATTCAATGTGCATGAAATCAAGTGCTGAACTAAAGTGTAACTGCATTTTTTTAATGAAATACTGCATTTGGTCATGTAATCGACAAAATTAGCCAGGCTTCACCACACAGCGTCCCACAACAGAGTGTGAGTTTAGTGTCATGATGTGCTATTATTATGTTCTGCTAATAATTTAAATACATTGATAATTTGTGCACTTTACTTTTAGTAATGTTGAATTTTGATTGATTCGTTATTGTGCTTTTCAAAATGTCTATCTTTAGTTACGGTTGTACTTTAAAAAACCACGAAAAATAAGAAATGTTGCCTTGGCAATGATGTTTATGCAATGAATTATATATATTTTAGTGAACTATTCTGCCATAACTGTCTAATAAGACACAATAACTGCTACTAATAAGAGTATAGTATGTGCAGCACCATCTAACAGTTTCAACATATGTTAATGTACATTTCCACCAAAAAGCTATGACAAGACCTTTGAGCTTTCTCCAGTGATGCCACATCTGCAGTGAGCCTCAGCTGCCTGACAGCACTAGTGATGCTAGTTAACTGTGTCTAGTGATTTCAGTGATCTATATGACAGAGTTTCTCACGGTCACACACATCGAGAGAGCAGCACATGCTGCGTGTGCTTCACACTGATGTGCTGAGAGAACAGCAAACAGCTTGATGACTATTGAGCGTCTACTAGCTGCTAACTCACTGAAACTGATCCAGTCTACAGGCATTTATTCACAACATCACACTTTATCCATTAAACCTCTCATATGTCCTGTCTGAACGGAGTGAAGCAGTGATCGGTGTGTTTGTGTTTCTGCTCCAGTAATGCTGTTGATCTGTGCTTGTTCTCCTCCTGACCTAATGAAGCTGAGTTAGTTCACTGAGACTCGGGGGTGGGGCTCTTCTTCCATATATGGAGATTGGAATGTAAACAGGGGGCGGAGCATGAGAGGAGAGGGGCGGAGCTGAGGACCAGTTATCTGACACTACGGCTCTCCTCCGAAGGGACGATGAGGAGCAGCCAAAATACCAAATAGTCAGACTGAGACGCCCAGTTCATTTAGAGATTCAGTTCGTTCCAGGAGCTCATAGTTTGCCATCTCTACCACTGTTGCTATGTCTTCATTATTAGATTATATATAAAGTGCATCATAAATTGCATGTTGTTCCCAAACCTGGGAGAGAAACACACTCCCTTACATTCAGTTTAATGGTGGAGCAGTAGTGTCTTTCAGTGGACAATTCTTATGTTATTACATTAGTTCCTCTCATAGTTCCTCTATACACTGTAATAACGGTGCTTTAAAAGCAAAATATTTACATATAAATACTGTAAAAATGCTAAAGTGAATTAAGTTGCCATACTATATATGGTAAAAAATGGAAAACTATGAATTACCATGTAATTTACTGTGAACAATAGTAAAAGTACATTCTCAGAAGTCCCTGTGTAAGACCTCATATATGATTATATTTTGTCTAAATAATTGTGTTTCTTTTTTATTCATATTATCAGTAGGTTACAAAATGTAATGGCATTTATTTAGTTCATGTTTATTGCATTATTTTACTGTCATGTGTGTTACCCTGATGGTCTTTTCTTCATGTGTTTGACGCTGTGCACATTGCATATATGTGCTGCGTTCACATGACGTTTGTTTTTAGAAGCAGTGTTAAGTCGCTTGGGGATATTTGTAGCAATAGCCAACATGTATGGGTCACAATTATACATTTCTTTTATGCCAAAAATCATTTGGATATTAATTAAAGATCATGTTCCATGAATTAATTCAGCTTCAGATGATGTATAAATCGCAATTTAAAAAAATGACCCTTAGACGGGTTTGTGCTCAGGGTCAATCCGAGTAATGGCCATGTTCATGGGCTGGACAATTACAATGAATTCATGATTTATATTGTACCATCTCTGTTATTAACGCTGGATATCAGTACATTGATCAAGTAGACTGTTAAATGAACATCACCAATGATATATATGGTTTTAAGTTGTTGTTTTTTACCATAAATTTAACATGATGTTTTTTACAGTGTGTGATAACAGTCTTAATTGTGATTTTACTAAAGAAAGTCCTTCTTTACAGTACAGCGAATCACTGAAAAGAATCAGTTGAAAACAATGACTGGTTCATGAATCAGACTTCACACGAAGGGTCTGTAGAACGCAGCCAGAAGAGCTCTTCAATCTGAAGATAAAAGCAAACCTCTTCCACAACTAAACACATCGTTCAGGCCTTCAATTAACAGATGCTCACATCCTACAATCACTCTCTCACAGCAGAAACACACAGAAACAGATGCTCAGAGCTGCAGGAACGGCCCGGCTTCAGTGTGAGTTCAGCTCTAACCTTCAGTAACAGAAAATACCTTTGACGTGTCCATCAGCCTAAAACATGACAGCTGAAGCAAGCGACTCGAGGGTTTAAAAGCAGGAATGTGAGGCTCTTGATTACATTAAAGCACTTCTGTAAAAGCGTTCATTATATGAGCTGTAGCATGTCTGAATCGTCTCTTTAGACAGGGACTCTTGTTCTAACTGGATAAACTTCTAGTTATTTATCCGTGGTGTAGATCCTGTGTTTAGACTCTCCTCCGGTCTCCTCCTTTGCTCATTATGGTCATGACAGCTGTAAATATACACTATAACGTCACACAGATGAAGTTGTGTAGCTATGCACGGTGTATTATAACATTTGTGTTAACCACGGTTTTTGCTTGTTGATAAAAAAAATCAACATTACTCTTTGTGGTCATGATCTCAAAGAACATATAGAACCTTTCCATTCCACAAAACGTTCTTATAATGGAAAAAAAAGTTCTACAGTGATTAGGTAAACTGCTCATCACTAAGAGACAAAAAAAAAGTTATTTGAAGAAACTGTTCACTAAAACGGTTGTTTGTTTGAGGAACTCAAGCGCTTCTTCTAGGTTCACCACCAAAAAAAAAAACCTTTTGGAAGCTTTATTTTTGAGAGTGCATGAAGATACAGCTGATAGAGGTGAACTTGTATTAAAACCAGTATATCGCTAAACCAAATCATCTCAGCATGTTCAGTCAGGGTTAGTCTGCTGCGCCAGACTCGAACCCTTTCATCTAAAGTTTGCATAAATATAAATTCATTTTCTCTCTCTTTCAGACGTGCCTTGAGAGAAGCGTATGGTGTTTGTCTTGTGTTTTGTCATCAAAAGCAGCCAGAATTAGCCAGCATAAACAAAACATTATAATTACAATTCCAGTCGTCTTCCTGCAAAAGCCTCAGCATCACAACTGTGTGAGTCAACAAGACTGACCGCAGATCAGCTAAACTAACACCACACTGACAAACCCACACGAAGAACACTGCTGATCCTCCCGTCACTGCTCAGGTGAGCAGGACTGACCCTTATCAAAGAGCTTCATCTGATACGGTGCTCAAACTGGCTGTACTCCGATAGCAGCCCAAATTATCAAGTCATCTGCATTTTGGCTCCAAAATGAGGCTCTGTTGTTGTGGGTGGTTCTAGCTGGTTTCTAGGTGCTTTCTTCTTGTCTGGTGTGACACAGAAACCTGATCTTCTGGTCTGTAGATGTGCTTCTGGTTCTGGTCTCAACAACACACGTGGGACAAGCTACATGCTGGAGCTTCATTCTAGGTCTAGTGGTTTGTTCAAATCACTTGTACCAGCTATGAGCAATAATAGTGATGCTAGCCTGAGGAAGCAGCACTAAAATCAAACTAATCATACATTGTATCGTCGTTACTGTATTGTTATTCCTGCAAAATCTCTGCAAAACACAGCACTGTACTACTATTATCTGACGGTTTGCTGTAACCCGTGGACTGGCCTACAGACAGACGCAGAGATGGTGATGGTACAGAGATGTTGAATTTCTGCGAGCTTTGAGTCACTTCAGCGTGTGCATGTGAAAACAAGGCCTGAAGTCTGCCACAGGAATGCTCTTCAGAATGAGACGTCTGTTTGTTCTTGATCAAACCCTCTTCATTAAAGGTGCTGGAACTTGTTTCCATGAATATGTTTTATGCAAAGCAGATGTGGGGGACCTGTGATTTTGGCCAGACTATTCCTGTGTTTGTGAGATTGAGAAGGGTGTGAATTCTGCAGTGCATATGAAGTCCTGCCATGAGCCTCACCGCAGTCAGAAAAAGATGCCTGGACTCACAGGGTGGTTTTAGCGTGTGTGTGTGTGTGTGTGATGTTAAACATCAAAGGGCCACAGTACAGAAAGACACAGACTGCTGAATGTTGCCCAAACTATGCCAAAACAAACAAACTTTTAAGCAAGCTTAGGCAGCACATGCACTATGCGGCATATCATAAAACTGAAGGAAGATTACCTATGCTTTAAAAGGACCAAAGGGGTTATACAGTGGGGGTGTAACAATACATCGATATGGTCTGATGTAACATGTAAAAAAATCTATTTATTGGAACTATGTTTTTCTGAATGTAATATGCATGTAAAAAGTTTGGGGCGTGTCTACTGTAGCAGGCTGAGTTTGGGGCGTGGCCATTGTAGCAGGCTGAGTTTGGGGCGTGGCCATTGTAGCAGGCTGAGTTTGGGGCGTGGCCATTGTAGCAGGCTGAGTTTGGGGCGTGGCCATTGTAGCAGGCTGAGTTTGGGGCGTGGCCATTGTAGCAGGCTGAGTTTGGGGCGTGGCCATTGTAGCAGGCTGAGTTTGGGGCGTGGCCATTGTAGCAGGCTGAGTTTGGGGCGTGGCCATTGTAGCAGGCTGAGTTTGGGGCGTGGCCATTGTAGCAGGCTGAGTTTGGGGCGTGGCCACTGTAGCAGACTGAGTTTGGGGCATGGCCACTGTAGCAGGCTGACTTTGGGGCGTGGCCACTGTAGCAGACTGAGTTTGGGGCATGGCCACTGTAGCAGGCTGACTTTGGGGCGTGGCCACTGTAGCAGACTGAGTTTGGGGCATGGCCACTGTAGCAGGCTGACTTTGGGGCGTGGCCACTGTAGCAGACTGAGTTTGGGGCATGGCCACTGTAGCAGGCTGACTTTGGGGCGTGGCCACTGTAGCAGACTGAGTTTGGGGCGTGGCCACTGTAGCAGGCTGACTTTGGGGCGTGGCCAAGATAGAGGAATTTGATGGAATGGTTGGGTTTCAATCAAGATGCCAAAATTGTGAAGTTTCTTCTCAACAGGTAAGCTAAACTCAAGTTATTATAACACACTAGTGCTCATATGATATTGCTTTTATATTACAGATCAACAGACAAGTATGTTCGATCTATATTTAAATAAGTAAGGAAGCACAACGGACGGTCACCAAAGCCCTAATTTTGATGAATCAGTGAGTAAATGACTAATGACTCACTCATTAAAACAGTCATTTGTCACCACCTACTGGTGTAATAGTGTAACCTGCAGAAAAATCACTGTAAAATCCTGTCAGACGGTTATATTTTAGCCCTCTTAGACAACACTGAGCCAGTCAGATTCCAGAACCAGAACTTACTGTTGTATATAAAACAGAATATATACAATACCCCAAGTACAACTCCAATTTTGTAAACCTAATTAAGCTGCTGTACACACTACAACATAAAACAAGTAATAAACATTTGTTCTTTTGTTTGTTTTTAGTATTTGGATAACGATGCAATATACAATACAACAGTAGAATATGTCACTGATAAACAAACAACAAACTCTGGAGTATCTTCGAGATGATTTGAGTGTGTCTGTGTAGCCAGAGCTCCTTCAGCATCATGTAATCTCTAGCACATGTCCTTCCTTTTATAAATAAGCATTCATATCTTCCTACCTTCTGCAGTGCAGATGTTCTGGTAGGAGTTCCATTTAGAGAGTGAATCTGTGCTCATGTAGTCGACGGTCACATCTGGACCGTTGTGCCAGCGCTCTGAACCTGAGTGAACAACAGACTGATGGATAACAGCTACACCGCTGGCCCTCGTGTGTGTACAGCACTGCCAACAGCACACGACATGTGGAGAAACTTCAGCATTACCTGACAACAACACAGAAAAACCCACCTGAAATTCTTTCTGGGCCATCAGAGAACACCAACTCCACTTTCCCATAATCTGGAAATCTGGCATCTGAAATTGAAACATCAGAATATCAACACAACTACATTTTCATTCCAAATAAACTCAGAGCTCCTGAATGGGTCGTTGTGTCTGTAGTGGTCAGATGGCTGACCTTTGTTAGCGTGCTCCATGTCGTCTTTCTGAAACACGAGGCTGTAGGCCTGAACGGCACCCGTGTGAAACTGAACTCTGAATATATCGTCTCGCTCAGACCGGCTGCTCTTATGGAAGCATTTCACCTGCAGACAGAAGACAGAATATTGATACGCAATGGTGAGAAAAGCACAGTATTCTTCCCGGAGATGAAGGCATGTATGAACGGGATGCAGAGGTGCTGCTCTGATCACCAAATCACTGAACATCTATCTAATGTCTTTCATTTCTCATTACTTTCAACGTCAATCTTCAGTGGTTTATAAAGTTCCTCCTTTATTTTATCAAGCATCTATAAACACAAAGCACTCAGATCTGTTTGATCCATCCATCTGTCTGTCTGTTTATACTCTGGATTTATAATCTACAATATTCTGCTTTGATGAGTGCTAATGGGTTATTGTTCAGTATGCTGGCATGATTAAATGATGAAAAAGTGCATGACATTTTTCTGTAGGTGCACGTTTGTTATTGACAAACGTGTATCCTAAATGTTTATTTGGTGTTTATTCAGGGTTTGTTTGTACCAGAATATCTCCCTTCAGTAGCTGTGCAGGTTCGAGAGCGATGCAGATCCTGTCTCTGTGAGCGGCTCCAACGTGACTGCAAGATATGTTCAGAAATCTCAGTCAAACCAGGGTTATTATCATTAACTAAATCTAAAACATGAACAACGTTCATTACTTGAAACAAAGTAAACATTAAACTATTAAAAATATATATATATTATTTCAGCTAGTGGCCAACGCAACATTTGTCACAATTTACATTTAAGTACTAAAACAACTAAAACTAAATACACTAACAAAATATATAGAGGCATAAATAAAAGATAAAAATAAATAAAATGAACTCACTAGACTCCTGAGACATAGACCACCTGCGTCCCCTGATACACCTTCAGATACGGCTGACACACTGCAAAACATCACGATGCAAGAGAAAGAACGGGTTATTCTTAAAACGGCTCCAATTCTGGCTGTTGTAGCACTGGATTTTAAGTGTTGAGCTGATTTAAAGCTTTTATTGAAGAAAGATCTAGCAGCAGTCACATTAGATTAAGCCTCAGGTTCAATACGTCTTTCCAGCACGTTCTTCTGTTGTGAACTAACTCGAACACATGATGCACATGCTTCCACATGCAGTCCAGAAGAGCACTGACCTCCTGCAGGGTCAAAGTGAGGGACGCCATGAATGATGATGCAGTGGAGGAAGAGAGGAGACGTGTTCATCTTGATGGAGCCGCTCAAGAGACTGTTGAGGATCCACACGTACCTGAACAAACAGAAGAGCTTCATCTGACACAGAAGAATCATGTGTGCTCATTTATGAGGTACTCTGTCCTAAAACTGTCCTACTGCACGTCTTCTGTCTCTGATTGAGAGAGAGTTTAGAGGTTTTTATAAATCAAAGCGCTTTTAGTGTAAGTGTGCAGCTGGAGCTTCTCGTGTCAATCTTGACTCGATTTGATCAAGGGTAAGCATCAGAATAACTGCGAGTAATATTTCCAGATGAACACTTGCTGGATTGAAGCAGCTCAGCTTTACTTGATTCTCCAGCAATCATGTTTTAGAGTCTCAAATCTTTTCCTCAGGATCTTTTGAGGAGCGTTTATTTCCAGAAGCTTTACTTTCACTGTTCCTCAGCGGAGGAATGATCTTCACAAGCCTCCAGAACATCTCACATCTTCTGAGGAGCCTTTATTTCTCCAGCTCTCAATCACTGCATTATATGTATGGAGCATGTGAAATCTAAGACATATTACTGGAGATATAGAGCGACCACTGATATTTACATCATTTTATGTCAGTATCTGCTCTACTGTCAGAAAGATCTCACTGATTTACATTACAAGCATCAGAATTTCATCTTATAAATATCAGCATCTGCAGCAAATTGCATATTTTTACGGATTTAGGCCATATAAGTGTAAACCACCCCCACACAGAAATACTGATAACGTGAGAAGACCTAGCGAAGAAAGATGATCAGATCATCACACAGAGGCGCGTGCAGAGCTGCAGGACGTGTGTTTGAAGTGAATCACCTCTTCTGAGACGGCGTCATCAACGCAGAAACCTTGTCATCGTAGAACTTCCTCATGGCGAAGCGATCTAAAGCCTGATCCGCACTGTCAGGAAGATACGAACACAGCGCTCGCATCAGCACACCAGTCCATCCACAGCAGACCGCCAACTATCACAGCAACTTTAACAAACTTTAGTTGGGTTTGAAAAGCTAAAGCACTAGATGATGAAGATGAAGGCAGAATATGGAATAACAATAGTTTTTTTTCTCCAATGAAACAGTAAAATGCTCATTAAGTGACTCTCAGCAGTTCTAGAGATTATGTTTGTGTTCATGTACTCGTATATTGAGGCAGCAGAGGCTGAAAACACTGTGAGCGTCACACGTGCTTCAGTATGTGTGTAGTAAACAAAACCACGCATCTGCACTATGCAAGACAGCTAGAACATGCAGGATTAATATTCAAATGCCATTTTAGCACCTTAAAATTCACAGAAGATAGTCCATAACGTGTTTTGATTGAAGTGTGCTGACCAAAATTCCAAAGTCTGTGACTTTCTGCGTTATACAGTAAATTAAATTTTTATGACTGGATTTCGTGATTTCGTCCACGTTTTCCGCATCGCGGAAATCATAGGGCCCCTAGAACATAAATCTGGCATTTTTTTGTACTTTTGTATGTATCACAGCAGTTCAGAAATGAAATGTCCAATGAGTGCCGCAAAACACTTAATGCTGTATTGCGTTTGAATATGACAAGCCACCTACACTACACAAATCTAACTGATAGTGTTAGCAAACATGATATATTTTCTAAACCAACGATGCCATTATATCTTGCTTGTACAAATCTTTGAGCTCTTTTTGTGACTCATGTTTCATAGGTTACCCAAACTGTTCCACTTCAGAAGTGCAATGCTGTACCAGGTGGGCTACCGGGCAACTTTACTATGTCAGAAAAGCCATATACATCTGATTATGTGATGTAAATGTCAAAATGTATTACTTTACAAATCATGCACTATGGTAAAAGTGTTTTGAGGTCACAACATAGAATAGTGCAAGAAAACCATGTGAAAATAAATTAAATATGTAGGTCGAAGAATTAAAATTTTTTTTTTTTTGTAATTAGCCTGTGTTTAAAATAGACACATCAGGCATAGAGATCATTGATGTGGCTAAGTGTGTGGTTTAGTATACAAATCAGAAATAATTCTTGATGCTTTAAATATGCTCTATGCTCCACATGTGTTGCAAATCAGACACTTTTGTGGTCCCATGCTGTGTTGCCAATTCAGAAGGTGGATTCATATGGGGACATTAATAAGATTCTTAAGGGGACACATGTTACATGCCTCTCTAAATACAAGCAACATGATCAGCTTTGCACAGGCAAAGTAGAAAGAAAGAGAGAGAAAAAGACAAGAAATCATGAATGAAAACAAAGCAGCATGCAGGCTATAAAAGGAAATGAGAGAGAACAGCACTGGACATCCGGACTATTTAGCATTGTGAAGTCTCCACATGCCTTTGTCTAAACTCCTTGGGTGCAAAGAATGAGTAGACGTCCTCAGATCTATTATACAGGACACTGAAGATGAGGGCTTTGTGACAAACATGAAATGTTCTGGTTGTATAACTGTTGAGTCTACGTTTTGCACATTACTGTGTTTTTGACGCTGCTGCAATCAGGAGCTTGCTGAAATTAGTTCAAATATCTTACCTTAAAAAGAGATGTCTGTGTCTATGACACATTCAAAAAGCAGCTCAAATCAACCGTTTAAAGGGATAGTTCACCCAAAAAAAAAAAAAGGTATTCACCCTTGTGGATCTAAGCAAGCATGTGGTAATTTCTGGGGAACACAAAATTTAATTGAGAATCTCATGCAGCTCTTTAATAATAACAAGATTCTTCATTTGATTTGTTTATTGAGAGCAAAGTCAGCATAACATTATAATGATTTCTGAAAGGATATGTGGTACATGAAGACTGGAGGAATTCTGCTTTTCATCACAGGGATAAAATTAAAATATATTAAGTTTTTTAATCAAAATTAAATGCAGCCTTGGTGATCATAAGACAGTCTTCTTTCAAAAACACTAAAATCTCTTACCGACCTTGTCAATGGTTATGTACAAGATCACATACCATACATTTAGTTTTTAGATGCACTATCGCTTTAAGCTTCCTGAAATGAAAAATCAACAGAGAAAAGTTTTTTTTTACATGAGGTCTGTAGGGCCTTAGGGCAACAATTATAAATAAATTACCCAGTCAACATGAAAAGAGGGAAAGGACATGCGTGAGGAGAATAAACACTACAAGGAATTCAAGTTAAAAAGAATCAAAAGTCGAAAAAGTCACAGAGAGATACTGTAAGACTGAACAATGAGAACATCAACAGACAGGCATTTAGTAGAGAAACGAGTGTGTCATGTTTCAGAGCGGCCCACATCTTCTTTCACAGTAATCTATAGTGTAGATAAAGTCTGGCATACATGGAATAATGAGATGGATGTTAATAAGGCCTGATACACTGTAGTTATCTATGGAATAAGATGTAAGTGCCCCTTCAGTGCCACAGACCCCCTTTCTCTCATATTTTTCACCCTAAAGCTGAGTGTTTTTAAAATTGGGAGCAGTGACAAGGGGGTTTTTAAAGTGCTAGTGGGCACAATAGGTCAGGAAGAGCAGTCGGTAAAAGTAACTTTGCTTTCTTTCCAAGAAACTATGAGTACATTATGTGGCAAACTATGCTCAGTGAAATGCCACCTGTGTCGAACCAGCACGTGATCACGTGAACCATGCAATAGGTTTACCTTAGAGCTATACAAGTTAACTAATGCAGTCAGGGGATTTTATGCACCATTAACAGACACCCATCAGTGCAGAATTTGTAAACTATTACATACTAAAATATTACATATAAACTTTGTGCTGTCGGAGTGAAATACGAATATGATATTCAATGTAACTGCATGCTTGCTTGTGTAATATTGCTAAACTAATATGCCAAGATGCTACATTGTATAACATCCCAAAACAAAGTAAAATTGGGCTATTGAACTACTACTGTTGCAAGTATTTAGTTCCATTACATGCAACAAACAGGCCACCAAGTTCCCTCTGCGTCATACAGAGTCACCCAATACCCCTTACTTGTGGAAAAATCACTGTAACACATGGCCGTTAGTCCCTTATTGCTTCATTCTCGGTAGCTCTACTTAATTACATTTACATTTCAAGTGTTTACTTGGAACTACACTATACCACAGGAAAGTGCTGTAGAAACACTGAGGCAGGAATATTTAGTTTGTCAAAAGTCCACATTCTCTGCTCAATGTGACATGTTCATAGCATTACACTAAAACAAGTATGTTTTGTCATTAGATGTTTAAGCATTCTGGATGGGCACACATGCACAGAAAAACCACAAGCAAAGAGGATATTGGGGAATGTAGTAAATATTTAGGCTCTATGAGGGAATTAATCATCCAGTGTTGGAAGAGCACACCAGTCATTTGAGATCAGTTGTGTTTCAACACACTAGTTTTCAGGCAATGTCATGATGTTGCAACCAGAGATTATGAGACATTCACAATGCTGATAAACAGGGAGACGATAATAAACGTGGTAATAAAAATAATCCTAACATTAAGACAACTGCACTTTTGAAAGTAATGTAATAAGTGCAGGGTGAATTCCTGTGGACATTTCAGAATTAACTTCTGCTGTATGACTTAACTTTGGTTACTTTAATTAACCATTTGTGATCCACGAAAGCCAAAATGTCAAAGACAGGAAAGAGATTAAAAGTTTTTCATTCATTCACTCATTTATTTAAGAGTATGTACTACAGCCACAATATACTTAATTGAAATAAAATGACATTTTAAATGCAAATTAAAAAAAATAAATGCAATTTAATGTTAAGAAACATTCATGAAGTGTACACTAAGTACCACTTAAGTGGTCTTTTATTTATATTATATTATCTGCAAGTACAGATTTTTTTAAATAAAGTAGACTTGAAGAACTCCCAAAAACCAGCATATGCTGGTTAGGTTAGCACTTAACCATCGTAAACAAGCCACGACCAGCACATGACCACCTTAAACCAGCTCAACCAGCAGCCATGCTTCAAAACATACCTATCCAGCATATGCTGTTTTTTTCAACAGGGCATGCGAGATAATTCCAAATAAATGTATAATTCAAAAATTTATTTTTATTTTTTTACAAGATTTGATTTTAGTGAAGTGTTACTTTCAGTAGTTTAGTTTTAGGTTACTTACATTTCCAGTGGCAAGTAATTTGTGGAAAGTAATTTCCACACTGAAGATAAAAATGCTGTGCAGCGTGACACAATCACAGCCAATCAGACCATATTTTGAAGTCAGCAAAATGTCACTTGCTTAGGCTGGTTGGGACAGAAAAGATTAATATTGTTTGAGATATTACTTATGGATTTGTTACATCTGGCTAGGACAGAGTTAAACTATTCAATACAAACAAGATTAAATTATTGTTTTTTTTTGGTTCCTTTTTATAAAAATATAAAGTCTATTTTACAGTTTTTTTGCATGGTGCTCTTTCCCAACTTTGAGAAAAGTTCACACGAGACAAACTTCATACCAATCTAAGGTCATGAGGGTCGCTATT
>JADLZN010002071.1:0-16019 GCA_018155175.1 Sinocyclocheilus anophthalmus | reverse complement strand
ATTTTTCATACTTAACATAAAAAAAAAAACATAATAATAAAAAAAAAAAAAAAAATAAAAAAAAAAAAAAAAAAAACACATAGACTCATAATCCTTAGTTGTGTGTCACCTTACATTACAGTATCACCCAAACATCCCTCCTAAAATTGTTGTGAGTTTGGAATTCACAATGTGATATTTTGGTTTATTGTTTGTTGACATACTATTCTAATTTCCTTTCGTCGAGAAGTTCATTCTTTTTTTTCAAAAACATCTCACCTTACACAGGCATACACATCCTCCTCCATTTATATCTTTCCATGATTATCCCTTGTAAAATTTCCCTTTTTATATATATTATACATTAACACGCCATTTATTCCTTTTTTAAGCACTTCTGTAACTTTCAGCCATTCATTACTCCGTCTTCGATTTTACCAATTGTGTTCCTTATCCCCTTTTATCCTCTTATTATTAGAGCATCTAGTCCACTTGTTTTTTGTTACGGCTTACTATTATGGAACCTGCGGGGCACACTCATGTGCTCTTTGTTTTTGGCTTCTTTGATGACGTCCCCGACCAGGTTTGTTAACAAAGACGCGCTTTATGTAATAACGTTCAATTATTTTCAACAATATACACTGCCGTCAAAAGTTTGGCTTGTGCATCAGTAGACATTTTATCTTTCCTTTTTTTTTGTCCCGGACAATTTAAGCCCTTCCCCCTTTTATTCAGCAAGGATGTGTTTAAATTGTAAGATGCCGCTAAGCCAGTTGATGATTTGGAGGCCAATAGATTATTTGCTGGTACAATATTATATTTGCGGTTTCTCGTTTTAACTTTTTAAATATTTAGTCATCAAAGAATCCTGAAAAAGTATCAGTTTCCAAAAAAGCCAAAAGTATTGGCAGCACAACTGTGCCAACATGAGATATTCTAATAATAAATCATGTCACTATTGAAGATGCGGTAAGGGATCAGTGTAGTGACCCTTTGACAGAGGAGTAAGTTAAAGAGTAATGAAAGTAGGGAGTAGATGGCTGAGGAAGAATTCAGCTTTCATAGCTTTGCATCACAGAAAAAACATTATATTTTAAAGTATATTAAAAAATAAAACAACCCAGTATAGATATAGAGTGTCTGAAAACATGATTTGCAAGAATTAGACTGTTTTTTGGTCGTATTTTTGATCAATATAAATCATATTGCCTCCTTTTGAATGAGAACTGTCTCTTATTAGACTTATTTAAAAAAACCTTACAAGTCTTTACTGAACCCAAACTTATCAAACTTTTGACGATGAAAAACTGGCAGGATTTCTTAACACACCTTTTTCTATATAACACATCCCAAACTTCCGAACACGTATCGAAAGAAAGGGATTGAGGCAAAAGTGCGAGAAAGAGGCGGGGTTGAATCATAGTGTGAGGTGGGGGATAGGGCGCATTCTCCATGCATTCATATTGAAATACTTTGTTTTAGCTATTAAAAATTCTCTTTTTTTGCATACTGTACATACCTAAAAAAATAAAAACTTTAAAAGGAGCCATGCACCATTGTAAATGTAGCAATATCACACGTCAGGGCTAACGGCAATGTTTTGTGTCTTTACCAGCTATGTTATGGCTCCCTTGATGTTTTATTAGATTGTCCCCTACATCACGCTTGTTTGGGGTGGTTGTGTCAGTTGTGGGGGGGCCGTTGGATTTGTTGAGACGTCTTATCAAAGAAACTGTTAACAAAAACGGTTTTCAGTGTGCAAGATACAGGTCAGTGGCGGTAAACAACAGACTCTTGGAGTCACAGTTTGGTTCTGGCCAACGAGGTCATCCATGCAACCTTTTAGTCGATCAAATGCTGTTAAGAGCCAATGAAGCCGCGAAAACAAATCCGCATCAACACGTTTTTTCCTCGATTCTCTGTTGCTTCATGACAGTGATGCGCTCCACCCGTCTGTCGCAGGTACTTCACCACATGTCCTCTGGTCAGGGCATGCTCGTTCCGACGGACAGTGGAGACAGCAGGCCTGGCGAGGGCCCGCAGCCCGCCGCAGGGGCCCCCGCCGCTCCCATCCGCCGCCCGGCGGCGCCTCTTGATTTGTCTGCCCCATTCGCGAAGCCACTTCATGCTCACTCATGCACCGGTCCCCGGATCTCCTTTTTTTTTTTCACCCCAATTGCTGCCCCCCCCCTCTTCCGCCGACACAGCCCAACCTCTAACCCCTATCTCTGCCCCCGCCATGTCGGTTCTGGCCAAGGTCCCGGCCTGTCCTCTCTTTGCCGCTGCCCCCGTCAAGTTATCCCTGTCACCCCTTTCAGCATTCTTTTCGTCGCTTTCAGCACGATGAAAAGAAATCTGGTTTGCATAGCAAAGCAGGGCCGCGAGGACGCGGCCCACATCGCCGATGAAGGAGAGGAAGCGGAAACCACGTAAGAGAGAAGAGGTGAGGCCACGTAGATTAACCGGCCGGAGACAGGTGACCCATTGGGGGATCTGAAAGCGACTGAGGGGGGGGTGGAGGGAAAGCCGCCCCGCTTTGGCCCGAGCTGGAGCGGAGAGAGAAGAGAAAGAGAGCGCTGACGGGCCCCGCTCCAAACCCTGGGCCCTTTCGTCCACGGAAAAGTCCTGCGCTGTTGCCCTAGGTCCCAGGGGCAAAAACACCCCATCCGCTCTCCGGACAAAGGGAGGAGCCACCAAAAGCGCTCTTTTGCCCACTGTGAAAGCTAGCGTTGTGGAACTAGATGCCGCGGGTCAAAAGGCATACTTGGTTGCTTTCTGCGGGCGGGGGGTGGAAGGAGGGAGGTGGGTGGTATGGGGTGGGTAAGTATAGGGGGCGGAAGAAGGAAAAAACAGCAGGGGGGGTGAGGAGGGGAAGCGAATGGAGTGAAAACGGGAAGAAAGAGGATTTTTTCCCCCACAACACACACCAGAGGAGCAAACGGCCCTTTCACTCCCACTGGATAATAATCCCACTAACGCGCAATTTCCCCATCAGCTTAGAACTGTCCCCAACGGCCCACACAGAATTCCAGGGCGGCTCAAATGTAACAACTGGAGAGAGTTCACGAAGCAGCCTAAGCAGAGACACGGCGGACACCTTCGGAGGTGAGGGCTGCGGAGCAACGGGGCGGGGGGGCCCCCCGGTGGTTTGGCTAGGACCACGCGTTTAGTATTTTTTAGAAATCATACAAAAGCCCATGCGAGGTAGGGCACGGAGGGGGCTCGCTCAGGAGGAGAGCACCGGCGGGCTAAGTGGAGGAGGATGAAGAGCGTACCCGCCGCTCAGACCTTTTGGGCCAATTCCCACACCTTGTTACGGTCCCATCATCTAATCCTACGGACTGGAGGCATCCTGACCACACTTTCTTGCGGGAGGCCGGCGCACGGCGGACCTCGAGCCTGGGGAGAGAGGGGTCGCAGCTTCGGTGCCGGGACCGATGACATCCTAGTGATCTGCCCCGCAACAAAACAGAAAGACTGCAAGGCATGAACAAGGCAATCTGTGATGGGTAGTAATGGGGGGAGAAGGGGTTAAAGGTAACAAAACTCCAGGTTTATCAAAAGAGCTTGGGCATCGGCATCAGCACTAGAGTCCAACGTTATACACGGGCTCCCGCTTAGAAAAGTTGTTTCTCGCTTATGGTGGCAACAGCACTGACCAAACATGCGCGCACAGCAGCTTCCCGTTTTACAACACTACGCCGCCGTGTCTCCGAGTGGTGGTTCTAGATGAACCATACACAAATGGAGCGTAGTGTCATAGGTCGGTAAATTAGTAGTTCTCTCCAGTTACGGCGGGGGACCCCGGGAGGGGGCGCCACGGGGGTCGTCAAGCCCACAGTTGAGCTCGGACACCTGACCGATGCAAGAGGGTGCAAGAGAGGGTCAACCGCCACATCATTGTTGTAACACTAACGGTCCGACAAAGGACCAGCCCAGCCCCCAAAACCCCGTCCCGACAAACTATGTCTATGGTCGGCTCCCGTAAAGCTGCAGGAGGGGATCTGGCTTGAGGACGAACAGAGGCCTCGCCCCGCTATCTGTCCGCGGAGGGAACAGAGCGCAGGGACAGGCCAAGAGGGGCAGGACGAGCCGCAGGACCCGGAGGGGACCAACCAGAGAGCACCAGCCGCGACCGCGGGGCCTCGGGAAAGATCCATTGAAAGGAGGGAGCATTGGGGGGCCGCCCCAGGATTGAAAGGGTCATTATGGCTCCGGGCCTCGTATTATTGTCAACTCCTATTTTTTACCCCGGGGCTCGAGAGTTCCGTTTTTTAGGGGCACATCTAGAAAGGCCATTTCTGGTGTAAAGACATTTTTCGAAAGAAATCGAAACGGACAGAAATCCAAAATAGGGAACACTTGCTCTTTCACGCAATTCCTCTAGCGTGTAAAAACAGTGAGAACTCAGCTGGCTAGTGCTCTTCAAGACCCCGAATCCTCTCTTTTCCCGGAAAAGCTTTTGGGGCTGGGATGGATTTGCGGCTGGGGGACTAGGTAGGGTGACAGTGCATGGGTGAGCAATTATGGATGATCAAACGATCTCAAAGACTATTCCATCTACTTGGATCCAGACACCACCGGATTGGATAACGGGCCCTTCTGCACGACAGCCCCGCATCGCCATGTTCTGTACAGTGTTTATTTTCATTAACCATCAGCTTTCTCTCCGGCCCGACAATTCTGGGCCGTCGGAAGCCAAAGTCTATTAGAAGGGAAAAGAAAAAGCCTTGTCCCGTTTGAGGGACCCCACGGGGTCCCCGCCGCAGATACTCCAACCCCCCCAAGAGTACCACTAACTCTAATATAAAGGCAGGACCACGAAGGAGAGAGGTGAGCCTATTCTTTGATGCGCCCATTCAGATTGTTACTACATACACCATCTCATTTTTCTTTGACTTTCTCGTGTATTCACTCTTTCAGGGTATTTGAGTGTGCGCTCATCGGTGCCCCTGTTAAGAAAGAGCTATAACTCCCCATCAGGCCACGGAAGGAGAGGCGCGGGTGCGTAAAGTAGGGGCTCTGGAGTTTGTAGGAGGGAGGGGGAAAAAAGAGAAAGCACAGAGAGAAAAGAAAAGAGAGAAGGGGGAAATTTTGGTATCGTGGCTTTGTAGTGAACCTTTACAGTACAAGCTCCTTCAGGAGCCCGGTGTATTGTATAATACAGCTCCGAGTCTATCTGGCTTAATACAGACCAAGTCTGGTCTGTAGTTGAAGAGTCTGCAGAGGGCTTGGGGCCGCTGGCACAAAGAATGGGCTCAATCTGCTCTAGCCGAGGGGGCAAATAGTCAGGAGACGTGTAAGGGGCGGCGAGCAAAGGCAAACAAAAAAAGTAACTGATCAGCGCCCCCCCCCCGTCCCCAGGTCTGCAATGAGCCAGAGGTTCTCAAAAGGGTGGCAAAACCAAAGTAGACAGCTGAAAAGCGTACGGTTTGCTCTTGGAAAATGGGACGAACAGTGCTTCGGGCGGGAGTAGTCCGCATGCATAATGACTGGCCAACGACACAAACTAGTTACCGTTTTCAACGCATTGGGCATTCTTTAGCTCCGTCTCGGTTGTGGGATATTTAAGTGGCAATAAGCAAGTCATAAGACGCTACCAGGTGATTATTGATATGTTCGTGTTAAAGTATCAGGTTCTAATTTATACTACCATTGGGGTACATGCAGGTAATGAATGAGGTTGAACCTACTACTTATGCCAATTAAATTAGGGAAGTTATGTTTACGATGTGTGCAAGTCGCAGGAAAGTCCATACCTAGCCAACTTATTGTTTCCACACTGAATACACTAAATGGTCCTACTGAGATAGTGCCCCTGATTAGCACGGTGCCTACTATCTTTAAAAATAAGTGTAATTCTGAAAACCATTCCCCCGATCATCGGGCGTTCCTCCTGTTTTTGGCTTCCAGAACGACAGTTTAAGCAGTAGGAAGTTAAGCCGTCACGCTTACGAGCTAATCGTATACTCAATTACAACTGGAAGGTCCGCTGCGTTCTGGTGCGTATAGATGAGGGACAGAAGCGCTAGCGGGGCAAAGCGGACAGTCCGAAACAGGATGGCAGCTAGGCAAGCTAACATCTAGGGGGGGGAAAGGTGGAGGGGTGTGTGGTGGATCGAGGGTATTGGTGTCCATTCAAGAACGAGGCGGGGCCGTGTGTCCAAGGTAAAGCTGGCGTGGACCGGAAGGTGGGAGAGGGGGGGGTCAGACCAAAGTTGGTGGAAGGCTGACAGCGGAAAAGCAGAGACACGATAGGTGGAGGGGAGGGGAACGAAGGGAAGAGAAAGAGGCTTGGGTTGGGTTGACCGACCAACGACAGGCGTTTTTTTTTCGCCTCTTTAAAGGTGTTTTCTGATTTTTTTTTTCAATTGTGGATTAAAACACTTAGCTTTGGTGAAGGTAGTTTGCATTTCTGTGAAAAAACGGCTGTTTTTTGAGACGGAGCAAGCTAATCGTATTTTGTACCCTCTTCTTGGAATAAATTTATCTAGGGTGGGGCGACTTCTCATGTTCGCGCGCTCCTCGAAGTAACGTAAACACGCACCTGAACTATCGCGATACCTGGGAAGTGAACTAGAACTTCAAAAACGCTTTCACTTTTAATTAGTCTAGATCAGTGGTTCCCAAACCTGTCCTGGAGGGCCCCCTGCCCTGCACATTTTGTATGTCTCCCTAATCAGACACACACCTAATTTAGTTATGTCAGCTCTCTAATAATGAGATGATTGCCAGTGGACTCAGGTGTGTTAGTAACGTGGAGCATACAAAAGGTGCAGGCGACACGGGCGGGCTTCCCAGGACTAGGTTGGCCCGAAGCAACTGGTTAGATTCTTAAAAGACACAATAGTTTTATGACTTAAACAAACTAGCTAACATACAGCACAAGAAACCTCCGTTTAAGTGCACTAATTATCTAATTTTCATTTCGTGACCTTTCTCGTTATGCGTGCAAACCCTTTAAGCTGACGTGTGCGCTCTGAATCTCTGTCTTCCATCTCGTAATGTATTAGACAAATTATTACTTAATCACGCCACCTGTCGTCAATGAATCTTTTACCAGTACGATTTTCAAGAAACGAGGAGGGAAAACAGTCGCCCACAACAAATCATGGTCCGGCAGGCGAAATGAGAGAGAGGAGAGACGGAGTATGACGATGTTTCCTCCGGCCCCGATGTCCCCCGATGACCCACCCCCCTCCGCTCCCGAGAGCGCGAGAGAAGGACCGCCCCGAGGAGCCTGAAGAGGACGACGATTGGGAGAGGAGACGAAGAGAGAGAAGAGAGACCGAGAGTGCCAACCCACTGTCTAAGTTAACAGGGGGACTACAGACAGGAAGCTCTCCCCTGGCAGTAGCTGTTCCACGACCTTTCCTCATAAACGCCTACCCTCTGTCATGCGGTTTTACATTAACAGGCCACACAAAATTTACGGTCTGCCACTTATTTTCTTTATTATTATTATATTATTATTCTTGTTATAAATAATAAAATATAATATAATTCCACTGTGTAGCTATGTAAATGTATAAATAATACATAACTGTATAAATAATAAATGTATACAATAATACATACTAACGTTTCTGATATTTCTCCCTTAAGTCAATCTGAATTAAATTGCCTAGGCTAAATAGCCACGAACACATATAATGCAGTCTGTATCATAATTTGGCAATAGTCCTGTATGAACACTCGCTCCTCTCGCATCAGTCTTGTCATGATGAGGAAGTTGTTATTGGGTTCCGCTCTCACACCTCATCGGAAGAATCTGATTCAGACAGAATTTAAAGGGCAAATCTTGAACTCATTAACAGGTTAAAAGAAGGGCCACGAAACAGCACTATCCATCCACTTTTAATTCAGAGCCGAGAGAACGCGCAAGACAGCCAACAGATGCTCTGACTGTGTGTAAAATAAAATCCACCCATGTATCGTTTCATTAGTCTATTTAATTGTGTTAAGACACATTTTTGTGTCTTAATTTTCACTTTCAGAATACTGTATAGTTTACTAATAGGCTAAAAAATAAAATGTATTTTTTCAGCCCAGCTTCCAGAGTTCTCTCAGGATAAAATATTAACGATCCGTTCACCGGGACCCCTCCCCCCCCTTTCCCCCGTGCGCTGGCAGGCCAGTGTTGCTCCCATTCGCCAGTGCTGAAAAGACCCCAAAGTCGCACAGAAATATCATTGGTTGAATAAGAGCCGGTGGGGACTTGCTAATTATACGGGGAGAGCCCCCCCCCTTCGTACAATCAGGCGGCAAGAACATAAACCGTCCGCTACGATTTCCATGGTGTTTTGAGTCACAAAAATATTATAACACCGAGCTCTCCAGTTATTCGATTGACTGAAACAGCACTGCACGGAAATTACCTTTTGAGCAGCGATTATCAAATTCAAGAGACACTGTGTGCAAACTAAGATAGGTATGCTATCGCTCTTCAGTAGCTAAAAAAAAAATTTTTTTTTTTTTTGTACCCCAAACCACCCCATGATATGAACCACACCGGAACCCCCTAATACCATGATAACCAATGGGGTGAAAGGCGGAAAATAGACTCTGTTAACTTAATGTACGACTTTACAGTGATTCTTCAAAATGGGCGACACTGTTTTAAACGATGAATGTTACCACCATGAATGTGGATCATGATTAATTTGTAAAGGTACTAGTTTTTTTTTTCCCCAGTGCCGCCATCAATCTGTCTGCCCGGTTCATCGTCACCGCAACTGCAACCCTAATAAAAAAAATTGCAATTTGTTCCAGTGTAAAAGCCCCTTAGCCCCCTACCACTAAAGGGTTCTTTAATTGGTTTTCTTCTAAATGTGTTACAAAAATACCCCTTTACCCCTTTATATGAAATTAATTTCCTATAAAAAGTGTTACCCACAAACACCCTGTGATTGCTTAAGCAAAATTGATGCACTATTGGAAAGCGCGTGCCTAGTGTACTGTGCTATTGGTTACCTCATACAGCCCAACAACCGTCTAGGGCATGTTCAAGCCTCAACCCCCGGTTGGTGCCCCCACCGTTTTGCTACATGGTTTCGGGTTGAAACCGACAGTTCTCCTGGAAACGGTGTTGCAACGGCGTGCAACCGGGTTTGAGATGCTTCTCTTGTTTGGTGGCGTGTGTCAAACTCGTCCGCCCAATCAGGTGCAACTCCCGTATATAACCACCATGCGGTGGTTCTTAAAAGACACGTCTTGCACAATGTGATTAAAATCCAAACCTCAAATTTCACAACAGCGCAGTATATGGTTTGCACAGTTTTATTTAACCACTAAAGCCAAAAAATATAACTGAAATAATAAGAGCACAAGTATTGATCTGGAACTTCTTTAAGTCTGTCTAAATAACATTTAGTAATTTCAATGTCTTCTGGTCCATATCCTTTCATTAGGAAGGTGTGCTAGACACTAATTAATGTAACATAAAAAAACTATACATATTTATATATTTTGCTATTGTATTATGGAGCGACACTTTCATAAACTTTTCTATACCCATCTGATTATATAATGGTAAATATTACAATATCATAGCACAACAACAGTGATTAGCAATAATGATAAGCCTAATACTCACAATTAAAATAATAAGGTCATATAGATCATAACATAGTCTTGGAGGGAAGAAGTGGATTATCCTTCACCTGAAAAATGTGTCTTTTCATCCTGAAATGCGAGGCAAAAGTTGGATAACAATAATTAGGAACCACAGTTTCCAAAAATCCCTTCATTTGATTGGGATGTTCTATTTTATTCTGGAGGGCAAGGGCAGTGACTAACATCGAGCGTATTTTGCAGTATTAAACACATATTTATACCGATTTCATCAGGCTCCGAAAATTCTTCTAAAAGAACACAAAAAAATGGCCTTCTCAGCTGCCATAATTGCAACTCTTGCATCATCAGAACAAGGTGTTCAACACACCACCGTTTCCGTTAAAACGTTTGCCCGTTTTAGTTCGGTGCGCTGACACAGCCCAGCCATGGTGAACAATCGCTATGCCACGGTTGGCTAATTGTAGCGTTACTGAACACGTCTTGAAATCACCCAGTTGAAAATATCACAAATACGCCTATTTTTCTGCTCATTAAAAAAAATAAAAAATATACTTTAATATATTTACTTTTACTAAGCCCGCTTCCTTATTCTAACCTTAAAAGGGGGTCTGCTCCTCTGAAGTCCCCCCTAATTTGCACACTGTCTGTAAACACACTACATAGGTGCTGTTTAAGTTTAAGAGGTTATGTATTTTGCCCTTCCCCGCAGTTTTTAGATTTGACGGGTTCACGAAATCTATCATATCTCGCACACACCTCACGATATCCCGCACTGAAATGTTTAATGTATAAGCCAACATTATACTACACAGAGAGCGCACATTATAAATATGCATGTATTCAATTAAGGGTATTACACAGGATTTCATTTGCATAAGGATTTGGGAGCTTAACATGCCTTTTTATATTTGTACAATAAAACTTTAATATTATCGCCTGCCCTTCAATGCCGTGGGTACTTTTTATTAATAGTCTATCTGTCTACTACATTACTTTTAGCTACTATAGGCTAGCCTACTACTATCCTCACAGTTCAGATCAGCTTAATAGGCCCCAATGATTGCCAGGACTGTGGTAAATGAACTGTTATATTTGTCACTCTACATAAACAGTAGCTGCACCTGTTCCTCTCGTGACAGCTCATAGTGTGTATTTTTTGGAACGTATCGCATTCCATTATTTTTCATTGAGTGAGTAGCCTAAATATTTGGATCAGTGGACAAATGTGTCGAGTGTTTGTTCTAGGGTTTCCCCCAGATTCCCACAATTGGACGCTATTGCACATTTACTGCAAAAACGAGTTAGCATGCAGCGTCCTGCTGTTTTCTCTTGCTGACCGTCCTTTTTCCTTCTTATTACTGTGACTGTGTGATACAGAAAAAGTCACATGAAAACAAGAATATTTTGGACAATGTCACTCAGGTCAGATTAGAAAATTATGGGTTAAATTCCTTGGTGTAATTGTCCTCTTAAAGCGTTTGAATGGCCCGTATGTTTGAGACAAACCAGCAGAGACTTTTCTTTATTCAGTGAGCTGAACCTATAGCCTTCAAGTGCATCATATAGCTAATGACGATCGATTACATGATCACATCATTTAACCCCCCACATTCCCTCTGAGCCACCTAAATAAAACGGACCACCCTCTTTACACAGTAATGTTTATTATGAGGAATAAAAATTAAGGCTTCACTACCCCTGTCCTACAACATTCCCCAGCACTGTATGTGCGCTCATGGTGTGTCAAAAAGCCCTGTGTTTGTTTATATAGACCCATAAGCTGCACCTTGTCCGTTCCGAGTTTAACTGTCCAGCCCCCCCCTAATCTGTCGTCGCTGCTTGGAATTATCACGCTACTATTCAGGTTGTCCTATTGGCGGGTGCAGAAGCTGTTGAAGAATTATAAACCAAAGACGAACCCCAATATGACAATTTTTTGAGCAACTACACTGGAGTTCTCTCCCCCAAGCTTCTTGACAATAAGGGGATTTTGGTTTTAACACACGCCGCCGTACAAGAAAATTGTTTATGAATTTTGTTAATAACCCAAACCACATTTCAAAACTGAATCTTGGCAGACATTTACAAACAGACGAGTAACAATATTAAAGAATATTTAGTGCAGATAACTTCGCTTTTTTTAAAGAATTTTTATATTTTTTTTGCGACATGTACATACCTTTCAAAACCTTTTTGCAACAAACACTGTGACCCAATTTTTTGCATATTTTACGGCTAATTATTTCTGTGATGCTCAAAGGTGTCGTGTTCACGTGGGTATAACTGCAAAATGGCAGGCGCAAGCCCAATACAACTAACAATAGTTTGCCTGAGCAGTATGGTTATTGACACGCGCGTATCAGAAACAGTTTTCATTCGGGTCAAGCCCTGAGTATAGTAAGCATATGCAACATTCACAGTACAACCATATCACAAGCATTAAACATATAACTCCCATTTCTTTCCGGATCACGCTTTGCCCATATTTTAACTCTTTCAAACCAGTGGCATCTCAACAAAATCACATGTGATTTTTGCGTTTCGAAACCTATTATACCTTTTGTTAAAACACGATCATGTGCCCCGGGGGCTGTATGAATTTGTATCCCACGGTTGTTCCTGAGGTCCGCTGCTCTTGGGTCCAAAAGTACATACTGTCTCGCCCAACTTAAGTTCAGAGCTGCACAATTAGAGGCCATTATGAATTCTTTTAGTTAAACACAAAACCTAAAAATATACAACTGAGCATAAGGAAACAACCCCCACGCCACCGCAAATAACATCAGTGCCAAAAACCCCATTCCTAAAATAGAACACCAGTGACTAAAATTGTTTAAAAAGAAAATCAACTATGTTATATGCTCCATTATATATTTCTTCATGTGCTTCTGTCTGTTTTTTCCACCCCTTTATTCACTGCGTGGACATCAGAGAAGTGTCTCTCTTTGCGCTGTTAGAATCATCACCTATTATACTGGATGGACTGAATGAGTAAAACAAATATATGGCCCTTTGGGATTTGGAACCAGTGCCTCACAGCAGTCCATATGAGGTACAAAAGAGGACGGCCATTAATAATGGATGATCCGAGATATTCATTGTGAGTGTTTTCCTTAGCTTTCCAAACACTCACATCCTGATGCATAGATATTATATATATTACTCATATATATAATATATATTATATAAGCTTCATTATAATAGATATATATATATATAATATATCGTATATTATCTCTATATATAATTAATATTTACAATATTATTAATGAAAGCGTATTTTGGGGAAAAATATAATGATCCCATGAAGACAACTAAAAAATGAGAAAATATTAAGAGGAAACACACCTAAAACTATGTGAAAAACCCTATAAATGTGAAGAAAGAATATTGAGATGCCCATCCTTCCAACGTTTGGTTAGATACAATGACAATACCAAAAGGTAACAAAAAAAAAAAAGCAGGTTAGAGGTGATGAAAACTAGCGAATTGACTGTGAAATGACGTAATTGTCACTTCTCACAGATACTCATGCCAGATGTACCATTCACATGCTGCTCAGTAGGAAGAGAATATTCCGTTCCTCTGGATCCTTTTGTTTCAAAAGCAGTCCCTGGGGATCTGTCCGGGGCCGCGCGTTATAAACGACGGGCACGGTGAGTACCCCGCAGACATGAGCACATCGACTTACAGTTCAATAGTAAAGAATAGGCTTATCGGTCAATTTAATGAAACTACAAATCAACCACAATCCGGAGACGATTCACTTTCACTTCAAGGCACCGAAGAGACACAAGTTTAATTCCACTGCGAGTCGTCACTATCAAGTCCCGATGCCTCACTAAAATATAATACTTACCGATTTACAACGCAACTTTAAATTGTCTATATAAAAAAACGAAAGAAAATTATGTCCGAAAAATTTCTTTCAGAAAGTCTTTAGCTACCTATCAAATTTCGGTGCAGTGACATTAAACAATCCCTGCAACAATTCACGTACGTGGTTACTATCAAGGGTTCGAGCCATCGCCAATAATAACCGCAATCACGAAAACGGCGTGACGTGACGCGTCAATGGGTCCCGGTAGAAATAGGCGCGGTGCGGTTTGCTCCAGTTTGGAGACGGGAGAGCGCCCAGGGAACCACTCAAGTCTTCACGGGCATTACCCTACAACCAAAGTGTCCTCAACTCCCTCCCTTATCAGTTGCTTTCGCATTACTAGCATGCGGGCCATGCCACGAACAACAACAGCTAACTGCTGTTAGAGGACCCCAGGACTGACAACTTTCATTGTTCGAACAAACTTTGAGTGATTTGTACCCAGCTGATGAAGCCCTTCTTCATACGCAAATTGGACATCTTTTTGGTGTGGGGTGCATGACAAAACTGGCGCGGACGGGGTGAAGAGCAATGGATGAGATATACAACCAACTTGCAGAATCTGAATCGTTCATGTAGTCGTTCCTCCAGGATTCGGGTTAATTATTTTCTTTACTTCGTCGGCGATGCAATAACGGCCTTTTGTGCAGTTGTCGGGGTGTTGTGTGTTGTGTGTGTGGGTGTGTGGATGTGTTGTGTGTTGTGTGTGTGTGTGATAATGAAAGGCCGGCAGTAATGCTCCACTAAAAATGATTTTGAATAAGAACAAGCCGAAAGAAAAACTGAAACTCTCCACTGACAAATGCATGTCCAAAATGTGGTAACTGAAAGTTACTCACGAAGAAATAGGAGGGTCCAGTGTCACACATGTAGAGGGGCTTCAGTAGCTGGTATAGGAGCTCCGGAATGCTCTCATAGGCTAAAACCGATCTGGCTGCATGTTTTGCGATCTCATACTTCGATGCATTTAAAAGAATCCATCAGAATACGGAGTTGACAGTTCTGATAAACGAACACCGTTTAGACCGATCAGATCCTCCAAACGGGAATTATTTGATGAGAGCGAGAGAGGCCATATGAACTGCACAGGGCTAGAAGTGCGTCTCACGGAAATCTTGGGTTGCAGATCTGACGGAAACACGTGCTATTCGGTCTCATCTGCGGCAACGATGCTTTTCCACGGTCTGCCTGGAGGCGAGATGCATGGTGTTATGGAAGAAATGGAGCGGAGAGGAAAGAGCGAATCGGCGACTATCAGCTCGGCCATAGATATGGGGGAAACAGAGACGGTAGGAGAAAGCCATGCCTCTCGCTCCAGGCGCTTGCTTGGAAATCCTAACAGCCTATGCTAACTGAACCGTTATTCCAACAGTGCAATAGAGGCATACAAAGATGTGATTCCGATCTTGTCCATTTAAACAAACTTCAAACTTCTGCAAAGCCAAAATCACAGGCCTCGTCTTCAATGCATTACGTGCAAATCTTTGGTCACGGGTGGAATGCAAATAGTTACAGAAAGCTACGAGAAACGGTATCAATTTTAAATGGCCTGTAGTCCAATTTAATTTCTACTGTAAAAGTGTGGTTGTTCGATACAGTGGTGAAATAATAAGCAATTAGCGAGCAAAAAAAAAAATCCTGTTTCGGGTTTGTGCATATACTGATATACTTAAAATAAATTCTCATTGTTTTACAAACGCTTATGCAGTGCTGCTAAACTTTAAGTGACGCAAAAATAATATTTTATTTTTTCATAATATACGAGTGATATAATTACGATTAAAAACATTAGCAGATGTTGTGATCCAACTAAAATATATTGGCATTGTTTTGGCACATAATATCTGTGATTAACAACAGCAAAAAAAAAAAAAGACAATGCAGAACCTTACGTTAAATCCATTACCATTACAATATTTTTTGAGCAATAGTGCACGCTTAAAACAAATGTTTTGACATTTTTAACACTGCATCTCAAAACTTACACGATGACAAATCCAAAATTACAAATAAAGAAATGCTAAAGAATAAAACAATATTTTATTCTTACACAATTGTGTGTGTGTGTGTGTAGAAGCCTACATATATTACGAGTGTGTTTGCTGTGTGTATCTAAGGCCACACAACACGCCGAACGTAAACACAATAAAACAAGCTCAGCCTTTGATTAATTTGCTTATATATGTATCACAACTGTTCCTTTGTTAAAGAAAAAACGACGTGAATGGAGGCATGCATAATATAATTTTTCTTGTAGTTATTTTCTTATTATTCGTGGCATTCCGTTGTCACGGGAAATATTAAATACAAATCAGAGTACACTCACTCACTGAATACACTTCTATATTTATCTTCTCAATCTCACGCCCCTCCCATTCTCTACAGAAGCGAACACTAGTAATGTCTGATTTTTTTGGACATTTTTCATCAGCAAATGCGTAAAATAGTGCTTTCACTAATTACTGAAGCCAGGCACTTTAAACACGCGCTGTGTATTCTATGGGTTACTAATCTGCCATTAGAAATATTCATTTGTATAACACTGCAGATAATGGTGTAGATATAGAGTATTTGAATGAAGCTG
>JADLZN010002070.1:0-45816 GCA_018155175.1 Sinocyclocheilus anophthalmus | reverse complement strand
AGAACAGCATTTTTGAAAAATAGAAATCTTTTATTGCAATTCAAAATACTTTAATATCACTGTTGTGATAAAACATTTAAAAAAATCGAACTAAACTTTTCAATAGTAATGTAGATCAACCAAGATTTCAGTTATATAAATCTTTATGAACTTTTTAATATTTCTAAATAGAACATGACAAATAATATACAAAGTGACAAATGATATATTCATAACGCAACCTTTGCTCTCAACAGCACAACCATGCATTATTCAGTCAATACAGCAATCTATACTACATCATGGGCTGTGGCATTAAATAGATGATAGAGATGAGCAGCATCACGCTTCTCCTTCAGTAGAGCAAGACTGCTGGATGTCCTCAGGAGCTGCCTGTGGCTGTCATATTTCAACAGCTCCATACGAACCCTAATAACCATCCATTGGGAGAACATCATAATACCCACACAACCCTCCAAAGGGTCCCTCCCACACACACACACACACACACACACACACACAACATCAGTCCCCATTTTGTCTTTACTTTGTGATGATAATTTACAAAAGACAGCGGTGATACTATACTTTTAATTTGACAACCTCCACTTGCAGACCACTTTCCTTTGAATGTCTTTCACATTTGTTTATTTGTATAGAATCATTATAGTACAGTATTGGTTGTTAGATGATTATAATTGTACTTGATGAACACTAGAATGTGGCAGTCTAGTTTATCAGGATGTGCATGCTCCAGTACAGTTACGACGGCACCTTCACGCATTAAAAATATGCTATTCGCAAAAGAATGGGGTAAGATGCACACTGGCCACAATCATCTCCTCCAGTTCAAAGTGGAACCATTTGAATGAGACCGCAGTCCACAACTCTAGCAACAGGATGCAAGAACTTTCAACAAAAGCCTCCATTTAGAAAACTCAACATGGATTACAAAAAATGTAGTGATGACATTAATGAGTTATGAATGAAAATATAAAATCAAAACCATAATGTAAACCTCATATCAGATTTTTCAACCCATAATGAGATGGTAAAATCCTGTTTTACTGTCGTTCTCTGGTGCCGTTCAGTATAATTATTCCAAACATTCATCACGCATGAACAATGGTAGTCCAATGCCCCACATACTTTGCAACATAACTGTCTCCTCCTGCTGATAGCAAACCCATATTCTGTCAGCTCACATACCAGACCGATGCTTAGCATTCTGCAGTGAAATAAATGTGAAACTTGCCTCAAACTATTTAGGTACAGTTAGTCTGAGGCAAATTATGTCCTAGTAGGACAAGACAATGATTTAAACAGATTCATTTTTATTGGATATTTCACTCAAAACTAAACCTTCTGTCATCATTTACACATGCTTATTCTTCATCTGCATTGTCAGGGGAAAAAAACATAAAATTGTAACTTTAGGGCCAACAGCTTGTCACTGAGGCAGTATCCATGAAGGGACAACTTTTGTACCTTATTAGTACCTTAGAGTAGTATTATGTACCCTTAAAGTACTAATATGAACATTTTAGGGGTAACGTAAGAAGAAATACAAAAGAATCCCCCTTTAGGGTACTGAATCACATCTGGGGACGCTTACAATCCCATGAAGTCCATGGGGCGGAGTATGATGCAGTGAGTAGACAGAGCAACTGCCGCTGGTGCACCAACATACAAATGAGCACTCTAGATTACATTTTAGTAGTGCATGTTCAAACCGATTGTCAAGACACAATAAGTTTTTGTTTACATAAGTATATCGTGTGTGTACTGTCACATTTATAGAAATGACGCACACATACCGTATATATTGAAAAATATTTACATGGAATATTATATAATATAATTATTAGGCTATATACATCTATAAAATATAAAATTAACATAATTGTTTCTGGCATTTATGTGTATTTATATATACATAATAAAAATACACAGCACACACACACATATATTATGTAAACAAAAACTTTTATTTGATTAATCGTTTGACAGCACTACTTTATATACACCACATCATACGATTACACTATACAGAACATAAATTTCTGAACAGTTGTGAGGTAATTACTTATGAAAAGAGAGTGCCCTGAGATGCAGCCAACGTGTTGTTACACCTACATTTCATTTTGCACAACTTTTGACATGTTCTTCCATAAATACAAAAGGGGAAATGTCACAGCAAGTCAAGACTGCTCTTTTCCATACAATGACAGTGGATGGTAATAATCTGGACAGCTAAGGCCCACTGCAATAAATAAATATTTTGTGGTTTCCTTAAAAACGCAAGGATGAGTAGAATGATGACAGAGTTTTATTTTATGCTTAAATTACACGCCTACAAAAATCTTCAGATCATCAGATTCCCACCCAACCTTTCTGCTCTACAGAGATGATGTTATCCTCTGATGAATACTATGCAAACCTGCAGGTGTCACATCAATTTATTTTCCAATTTCCTGTCCGCTGAGATACCCTCTCTCTTTCTATCTCTCTACTGTCCCACTAGATGAAATATTGAGGGCTTTTTCTGCAGAGGAGCAAACTGGCCCTATTTTACCCCATGTGAGCCAGACACTAAGGCGATCGTCTTGAACATCCAGCTCAAGTTCTGTAGTGCTCTGTGGCCCCACAACAACGCACAATAAATCAACGAAGCATTTCATTAGAGCAGACGGCTACATCTCCAGCGAGCCGGTGCCCTGTGTATTGTAAAGGTGCACGGCGGCGGACCAGGTCAGGCTAAAAACTAGAATGCTGGTGTTGTCACAACCAAACAGCCTGACCCCTTACTCCCTTCGTCACGTCAAGGGGTCAGTGAGGCGTGACAACCCCACACAACAGAGGGATCGTGTGACAGCGCAGCGAGTATAAATGTATTCATCTCCCTCCCTCCAGAGGTCTAGCCTCCGCTTCAGATCTGTCCAATGTCATGAGCAGAAGTATGCAAATGATATTCACAGTGTTCCCTTGTACTGTTCAGCGAGTCTGCTCTGCATATTCCAAACTGGAAATCTCCTCAGGTGGGATTTCACTCAAAAACCATGAGAAATGTCACACATAATAAATAAACTGCTTTTTTATTTATTAAAACACTAATTAGAAAAAGATGCAATCGAGTGTATCCACTGATCTAAATTATATCCTGAAAGAAGAGAAAAAAAGAAAACATTTGTCAATTCCATTTCATCCACCAAATAGATCCCATTCAAGCAAGCCCAAAAATTAGAGCTTTTAAAGCATAAAACCAGGTGATGTGCAAATCCTCCCCAAATCCGTTCTCGGTGTTATACCTCTTTCTCCTGCAGAAACATCAGGTAGGGGACGAGAAGGCAGAGCGTGTCAGCAGAATCAGCAGTGCGCACACAGCGCTCTATTCCACTCTGATGTGATGGCAGCATGTGAGCTGCTTTAGCTCTCTCAGCTATTGTTACAGCCGCCAGCTCTGCACTGAGCATGCTCCAAACACCGCTCCACTCACTGTTGGCATGGGAACCACTCAAGCACAGACCTCACTAAAAACTAAAAAGGACCTCCCTGATATACACTCTCTCTTTCCCCCCACCTGTCCTCTCGAGGGGGTTTCCCTTGTTTTTGTGTCTGTAACCCTGTGAACCAAAGCAAAGCTTTACAGACCAGAATAAATTGATGTAAAACATCCACTCATGAAGTTAAATAATGCAGTTGAAACTGTAGCTCTAACATAATTTTCTCAGTCATTGTCTTCTGCCTTGAGTTTGATACAATGAAATTCAGTTTAATCCAAATTGTGATGTTATGAAAAAAAAAATGATTTGACACAATCAGAATGTGACCTTAAAAGATTGCTTATCTAAATGAGTCTTACCACACTGAGTCCATACTTTGAATGTCCAAAAACCAACTAGTGAATTAGAAGTAACATGGTGTTTAGGTGGTAATGTTGTTAAGCTATTTTAAAAGAATTACAAAATTAAAATAAAAACAAATGAAAAAAAAAAAAAAAAAAGATTCTTATCTATAAATAAAGGATAAAGAAACAAATCAAGAATAAACAACCACAAATTGAAGAACCAGTTGTTTTTAAAAGAAAAGTAGATAAAAACATAAAAGCTAATAAATAGTTATCTGAGGTTTATCTTTTTATATTTATTTAGTTATTTAAAAATATCAAAACTAAATAATATCCAATGTAATTAGTTAAAACTACTAGTTTTTTGATTTGTATTTTTTATAAAACAAATAACTATTAACATTATCTAGCAAACTAAATGTTAAATACAACTACACGAAAAATCAATACGCTAACTCTAATAAATAAATATAAGATTGTACCAAAATAAAAGCTAGTCATGTTTTATTTTTATTTTCAACTATATACAATAAATAAAAAGCGAAAAAACTTAGGATACATAAATGGTTTAGAAATTACCTATTTGTATTATATTATGAAAATTTAAAAATTATTAAATCTATCTAAAATACACACCAAATCTAATTAAAAGCTAGGTATGGGTTTTAACATATTTAGAATTGTTGAAAAAAAGAAAAAGTACGTAAAACAATAAATACATAAATAATCAAGTATTAATCAAATAACGAGAAAAAAAAAATACTAAATAAAAAGCATAAAAAAAATAAGGAACTAACTAAATACCGATCTAAAATGAAAGAAAACAAATCTACAATAACTAAGATAGTTATATCTGGGTTTTAATCTTATTTTTAAATAAATACAGTCTATTTATTTATTAAATAACGAAAGAAATTGTCTACACAAGATCAAAGAATAACCGTCAAAGCAGGGGCAGTAAACTCTATACTGGGAACGCAGGCCGGATTCGCTAACTGCATTCGCACGGAGAGGCTTTCAAAGATATGGACTTGGTGTGAAGTACAAGTATGGTGCGGGGGCGTCGTGGCAGGGCCATATGGAGAGAGGAGGAGAGCTAATCCTCCGTGGTTACGCACTGCTTCTCAGCTCCTCAAGCGATCAGCGAGCCTGTAAAGCCCCGGTGAGGTTGACAACAGAAGAGCAGCAGTGTAATATTTGAAGTGTTAAAGTTATTAATTCCCGAAAAGAGGGAATAACAATCTACGGGGTTAAACAGTACTCGTGTTCAGTGTGATTATATGGTGTAATACTAATAATCACTTTTACACTGAAAGTTCGGAAATAAAAAACCCCGCCGAATTGTCGGACTCCGCCCTCAAGACCGCGGCCTGCAGAAGGACGAGACGGTTAAATTGGATGGCTTTACTCACTTATGAAAAGTAGCACATTATCAATCAACATTTTTTGTTGTAATTTTATCACAAAATATGATTGGTGAGTGAAACACAGTAGAAGATACTACTGCGCGTGTTGGTCGTCAGGGTTTTAGTGTAAGTTGTGAGGTGCAGAGATTGGCGTTAACGTTAAGTTAAGAAAGAGTGTGAACGTTTCTCATGCCGGTTCGATTTCTGAAAAAGGTGATAATGTTAGCGTGTAAAATAACTTTTTTGGAAGGTGCTTACAATTATGTTAAAGAGCTTTTGCTTCTGCTTGGGTTCGCTGACAGATACTCGCGGCGAAGGCGGCTTTACTAGAAGTTACGAGTCTGGCACTGAATTGGAATTCTGAAGCAGCCACATTTGGGCGGTTTTCTTCTCAAATGAGAGAATTCATCAAATGGTGAATTTATATTTGTTTTTGAAAGCATTGAGTGTGGCATTTCGCTGTTTCCATGCTCTGAAACGGCAGTAGTGGGACTGTTAAACATTAGGCGCTAACAATTGAGTTTGTGTGACGCATGACACCGTGTTGAAGTGTCTGTCTCGCCCGCTGCAAACGAGCAGTCTCTCTGCAGACAGAGCTGGCATAACGCGGAACATTTACCAGTCATTTTATTGACGTTATCTAATTCAAAACTCTGAAATTAGAGCGCGTTTAAAAACTTCCATTCGCCATAGGCTTAAAGGTCCCATATTGTCAAAACAGAAATTCCCTGGCTTTTTCCACGATAACTGAGGTCTAGGGGCTATTAAACTACCATATAAGTTTCAAAACAGTAAAATGCACACAGCCTGCATAAAATTCTAGCTATTTTTCACGAACCATTGTGACATCCGTAAAAAGTTGACGTCAGAACTACACAATCACAGCCTTCAGTGGTAGCCAGATATGCGATCTAAGTTCTTATAAATTGAGGCTGATGTACTGCGATCTGGACCCAACATCACAACAAGATGATATTTTAAGCTCTTTATGTAGCCGAATCTGCGCTGGTTTTGAATGGGCCGCCTCCAGTTTCCCTTTTGTTTTGCTGCCTCTAGCTAGCGCTGTGACGTCGGCTGACCTTAGTTACCTGTGGTTGGTCTGGCCGTGCATCACTCAGAACACAACAGGCCAATCAGAAGAGACCAAAATCGACCTGTTCTCAGCATAGCTTCTGAGAAAGGAGCTGTAAAAATATATATTTAGATGGTTTTTGGTACTTATACCGCAAAAATATATTCTTAAGGACATCAAAACCTCAAATAAAATCCAGAAAGGTGTACAATATGGGACCTTTAAAGGCTGATTTATACTTCTGCGTCGGACCTACGCCGTAGCTTACGCATAGACGCACACCCATACGCCGTAGCCTGACGTGCACCTCTCCAAAAATCTAACAGCGCGTCAATTCTACGCAGATCGCAAGCACTGTGATTGGTCTGCAAGAAACCCCTCCCTCCACATGTACTTGAGTTTTGTGTGTGTTTATGTGCACTGTAATATATTTAATGTTGCACCTTATATAAAATAAAACAAAGCAAAGAAAAAGTGTCTTCCCTTAATTCCCCATTTGATACTTACATAGCATTTACATCAGTAGTTGTCCGCACAAACAATGTTGATCTGCCGTGGTACAAATCCTTGTGCAGATTGAAAGATTGCCATCATCTCCTGTTCCGTTGTTGTCTCCTTTTTGTAGTTTTAAATAATGATTAAATGATTTGATATTTATTTGCCGCATCACGGCTTTAATGTTTCTCCGACGAGCTGCTTATTCTTCGGCTTTTGCCATGGTACTGCAGGTTAGGGAGGGCGTACGATACAAAGTATCGATAACGATAATGAATCGAGTATCGAAAGTATTTTTTAATATGATACTCAAACAAAAATAATCGCTACTAGAGGTTCGTTGTATTAAAGGCGGTGTATGTGTTTAGTTAACAATAATAAGAATAATGTGGACAAAGTGATGCAATTGAATGCCGAGTATCCCCTTGTAGCGAGAGAAACTGTGTAGGATAGAACTATTTTCCTGCTCATCTGAACACACGCAAATGTTGCAAGACAGAACCAATCAACACAGAGAGCATTCATAATCACTTGGACAGTACATTTCAAGCAGTGGCGCGTTCCCAAAAGTATATAAGAACGCCATACTAAAGCTGTTTGGAACGGCCGCCGTGAAAGAAACATATATGTTTGAGTTATTTAACAAGAAACAAATTGAAATTGTAGCCTTCATAGTTTGTGCAATTACAATTATTTAAACTGAACGTTAAAAGACAATATTGATCATGTTCTATTCTGTAACGTTAATAGAAATCATACACTGTCAGAATAAAAAGGTTGCATTTTATGCATGCAACAGGCATTCACTGGCAGTCCCTAATGGCAGTACAAAATATTGCACTAAATTAAAAGTTCAAATGTTACAAATTAAGTTACAATATTGATGTTGTAATAACGGTAGTACTAATATAAAAATATGATGATATATGTTACAAAAAAGTAACAATTTTGAAATACGTTGATGGTTGTATTTTTTTGTATTTGATCTCAATATTCCTATCAATGTTGTATAAGGATTTTTATGCATAATAGTAATCCTAGAATGCGATCAACAGTTATATATATAACCAATCTTTATAAGACTGCACAGAAACATGTACTTCAGTACACACTCATAATCCCAGCGGTTACAAGTGCGAACGGACATAAAATAAAATTTTTCACACTTTCCAAACAAAAGAGAGTTATTATGATTGACACACACACACGGGCTTTACTACAGCATCATTGGAATAAATTTCAGGTGGGAAAAACTTGGTACGAGGGTTAAAATGTTTTAATTACAAAGTTAAGTGGTTTCATTACCCCTTACCTTTTAGAATTTAATCATTTTCAAATAAAAGTTTAGTGCAGAAAGTACGAATATGGTACGATACGAACGATCTGCCTTGAAAATATCGGTACCGTAAACGATACACGAGAAAAAAACAAAAATAAGGGAAGCATCGCCAGCCTACTGCGGGTTCACAGGAGAACATGCCCGGTGGAGCTGTGACTAGCGGTTAAGTGTACTGCACTGTGATGCGGGACAACGACTAAGAGGAGTATAAATGAGAACGGATGCGATGCCTACGGGGTAAGGGCTCGGTGTAGGTCCGACGCCGAATTACAAAGACGAGCCATTAATTTGTACGCGTTAATCTAACTGGCTGTTGCTCATTTCGATATCAAGCTGTCATGTGTCATATGAGTCAATACGCACCAAACGCGTCGTACATCAATTTTTTCTATTGACATTACGTTTGTGCAAGAGCGTTAACGTTTATAGATGATGAAAGGTAGTTAAATGTAAGTCCGTCAGGTCTTTCGAAATTTCTTCAGGTCCCATCCCTGCAGAGCATCAGGTACTTCAGACTGAAACCAGTGCTTTATCAACAATGGCATGCTATCTATTTTGGGTTAAATAATGTCCTTAATACAAGTTAAGTTTTAATGGAGAAATATGTCTGAATCTATCTGTATTTTATTTTCACATTATAAATAATAAATTAATAGTAAGATAAATTCTTAACGCGTGTTAATTTATTCTAATGTAGTACACCATGTTCATTTTAAGATGCCTTATTACTCATGTTACTCATTAAAAATTATACAAATATATTTAATAATCAGATTAAATAAACACTTAAATTGTTTCAGGCCTCCATGTGAACATTGCACAATGTTTCATTTAATTTACCCTAGAATGAAGTATGTAAAAAAAAAAGTTTACGATTTGACACCCGTATTATAAACAGTTCTCAGCATACTCAAAAATAGGGGTGAATTAAAATTATTGACCATATTACATTACATTAAATACTGGAAATAGAGGCATTTTTCTTAAATACTTTTCGAATAGAATTGGGCACAGACTTCTGCGCAGTGTCAAAGTGATGCAAGCCCTCTCATAAGATTTGCAAACGGGATGGTCTTAGACAGCATGAGCGTTGAGTTGATGGAAGCCCTTCAAGACAATGAGCGAGAAGTGCTGAAGCTGACACCAGAAGTTTGTGAGTCTTTGTTTATATGTGTGCTATTGCAGTACCATATTTAAACTGGCAACAAAATGACTTTAAAATATTAACATTTAACGGGCAGGCACCACAAATCAGCGTATGTTCCGAGACTGGAATTTTACTAATTATTAATTAAGATATCAAACTGCACACAAGATAAAATGTTAGTTGACCCAAGAATGAAGTTGAAATTTAGATTTTGTATATTACAAGCATGCTCATTGAGCGATAACAGAAAGATTTGGACTAGAACCACAATACGTGGATGGGATTAGGTTCTCGTATGAAGTGTTGTTTATGAGTATGCAAAGTGGTATCTGCGGTGTACCGTGCATTAAAGGACAGAAGATCTTATATTCTAATACTTCAATTGGTTTCAAGAAGATAAACAAAAAGTCTTGGCTGAGTAAATGATGAAATTTTCATTGAACTAAGCTGTAATAAAAAGGGAAATGTGGACTTTTTCGGATGTGGCAGATTATTATCACCCAAGGTGGACGTGCTAAAGCCGAGGATGGGTGAGACAGAGCCACGGTGGGATACACGAATCAAACTTTATTTGAGAGATGATTGTCTTTTAGAGATATTATTGTTGCATTAATTGTTTTCTTTTTTTTCCTTCAAGCATCAGTTCCTTGGCATCTCCGAGACCTTCAAGGGATCGACAATAGGACCTCGGATCAGCTGTAAAGGAGGATGAAAAACCGATGTTTAAGGAAATATACGATATTCAGAAGCTAAGATTATTATATTAATGCTTATACTCTATTCGTTCTCACTGCAATTTGTTTTTGACTAACGTGGTGAGTATCTGTTTTTTTAGAATGGGACAGCGATATTGCATCAGTTGGTCTCCTACTTCATTTGATTCCACATCACCACAAGGGACCTGGAAAAATGTCATCCTATCAAGCTAAAAAACATGTTCAGTAAGGTACATTTGGATATTTCTGTCACTACCTATTGTCTGCCTCAAACTATTGCCAGATGGGTTGTGTATTAAAGACTAATGTAAATAAAATCAGTTGGAGAGCTGGCCTTGAGTGTTATTTTTGTCTTTGATCTGCAGGCACTAATAAGAAGAACAGCTTGATTGCATAGAAGAGACCACACAGCCATACCTGCTCGCTGATGAGACAACGAGGAACATCATTCATGGATGCTACACAACTGTCAAATCTACCTATCATATTTGTTCATGTCTAGGTAAATTTGATGATTTCGTGTTTTATTAACTATTGTATGTTTCTGTGCAACACTTAATGAATGTTACTGACTAAATAACCTCTACACATCTGATACATGTTTTAAAGTTGCCACTTTGCCCATTTGCACATCTGTCTGAAGACTCTTGATTTCATGTCTAATCTTGTACATTAACACCATACAATAGAATTTTTGAGTTTGCACTGAAAAGAGTACTTTATTAATAACACTTAAAGAATTAAAACAACACCAGGGGTGTTAAATACCACATAGGGGAACATGTTGAGACGCCATAGGCACAGGTGTAACCACTTACACTTGGGTGTAATTTCGTACACTCGTAGGTCTATATTAACACTAAAAATAGCAAAACAGCTACTGAAACGGATTAGTTTTAACAGTAGACCAGGTGGGAGCATTAGATGATCTGTATAGGTGTAAAGAATCGACACTTGGTTGTTAAACTGACATGTTTTTTGACTGCGTTCGTGAACCTGAAAACTGGATCTCTGGGGATCAGGCAATGCCTGCAGGCGGGTATGAAGGGATTCCCTCTGGCTCTGTCTTACCCAGTGTGATCTATGGGATCAAGCGCAGGAGTCGCGGCGACCGATGCATTATCGCATTGTTACCGAGCTCCCGGCGAGACGCTGAAACTCGTATGCTTTTTGTTCGCAGGCTATAGGCCTTCTTAGCCAAAGAGTGACACTTTAAAAGCTTATTGAAAGTTTGTTGTTGTGATGTTTTTATCGTTAAAGGAGTAATCATGATATCTATCTGTCAGCACTTTAATAGCAACCAAACGTGAGGGGGATCAAAATACATAAAATCAACAGGTCCCCTGTGGTTCAGTTGGGGATGGTTTTAATTTTAAAACCACTATTTTTTTTTTTTAACCACCCCCAAGGGGCCAGGAAAAGTTCATCACTAGCTTGAATGCTTCTGCAGGAGGGCTGGATTATATGGCTATTGATGAGCAGACACGCACACAGTGAGAAAACAACAGACACAAAAGCTGATGCGAAAGAACATCGATCTGCTTCAGAATGTCAGCAGCACTAGCCACACTGTTTATATAGCTTCAATACAAAACGACGATACATTTTTTGGTGGATGGATATTTTCAGCAGGCCGTATGGTATTGACTTAGAAAGTACCAGGTACTATACACCTTATACACACCTAATAATATTTTCAAATTTATATGGATTAATAAAAAATTATAGACAAAATTTACTGTTCAAAGATGAAATAAGAATAAAACCATGTAATAAATTCAATTTGATGAGAGAATTCGTGGTCGTGGAAACAAGAGAGTTAAAGCAACAAAGTGCATATATAAAATATATGCAAATACTGTACTAAACACTATGAGGTCGCTTTAAGCGCACAGTGGCACAGGAGTAGGGACAATATGAAGTAGATTTATTAAGAAAAAGAAAGACTTTGTACATTTAAATTGTCACTGCTGGTGGTCCTGCTAAACCAAAATAGATTATATTTATGATTAAAAAAGAATTACTGACACTGCAAGATTATTGAAGGGTACTAGGGTATATAGATATACAGTGGGTACGGAAAGTTCAGACCCCCTTAAATTTTTCACTCATATTGCAGCCATTTGCTAAAATCATAATTTAAGTAAAATTTTTTTCCTCATTAGTGTACACACAGCACCCCATATTGACAGAATTAAAACACAGAATTGTTGACATTTTTTGCGGATTTATTAAAAAAGAAATGAAATATCACATGGTCCTAAGTATTCAGACACTCTGTGACACTCATATATTTAACTCAGGGGCTGTCCATTTCTACTGATCATCCTTGAGATGGTTCTACAACATCATTTGAGTCCAGCTGTGTTTGATTAAACCGATTGGACTTGATTAGGAAAGCCACAAACCTGTCTATATAAGACCTTACAGCTAACAGTGCATGTCAGAGCAAATGAGAAACATGAGGTCAAAGGAACTGCCTGAAGAACTCAGAGACAGAATTGTGGCAAGGCACAGATCTGGCCAAGTTTACAAAAAAAATTTCTGCTGCACTTACGGTTCCCAAGAGCACAGTGGCCTCCATTCCTTAAATGGAAGACGGTTGGGATGACCAGAACCCTTCCTAGAAATGGCCGTCCAGCCAAACTGAGCAATCGGGAGAGAAGAGCTGTGTTTTTTTCGGGACCCCATTTTTGTTTTGTTTTTACAGTTAATGGCAACATTTAATTTGTTGACCGGCGTTCAAATTGTTTTTTGTGTGGTGAGAGAGGTAAAGGAAGAACCTCAAAGCATCATCTGGGGCTTGAGATCTAGAGATGCAGTCGGGAGATGGGAGAAATTTGTAGAAAGTCAACCATCACTGCAGGCCTCCTCCAGTCGGGGCTTTATGGCAGAGTTGCCTGACGGAATCCTCTCCTCAGTGCAAGACACATGCAAGGACTCCAAGATGGTGAGAAATAAAAATCTCTGGTCTGATGAGACCAAGATATAAATTTTTGGCCTTAATTCTAAGCGGTATAATGTGGAGAAAACCAGGCACTGCTCATAACAAACCTGTCCAATACAGTCCCAACAGTGAAGCATGGTGGGGTGACAGCATCATGCTGTGGGGGTGTATTTCAGCTGTTTTTTTTTTGTATTTTTTTTTTACAGGGACAGTACGACTGGTTGCGAATCGAGGGAAAGATGAATGCGGCCAAGCACAGGGATATCCTGGATGATAACCTTCTCTAGAGTGCTCAGGACCTCAGACTGGGCAGAAGGTTTACCTTCCATCAAGACAATGACCCTAAGCTCACAGCTAAAATATCGAAGGAGTGGCTTCACAACAACTCTTTTTGTGACTGTTCTTGAATGGCCCAGCCGAGCCCTGACTTAAACCCAATTGAGCATATCTGGAGAGACCTAAAAATAGCTGTCCACCAACATTTACCATCCAAACTGACAGAACTGGAGAGGATCTGCAAAAAGGAATGGCAGAGGATCCCCAAATCCAAATGTGAAAAACTTGTTGCATCTTTCCCAAAAAAAAACTCATGGCTGTATTAGATCAAAAGGGTGCCTTCTACTAAATACTGAGCAACGGGTCTGGAAGTAAATTAGGGACCATGTGATATTTCCAGTGTTTCTTTTTTAATAATAATTCTGTGCAAAAAAGAAAATGTGAATAATTCTGTGTTTTTCTGTCAATATGTTGTGCTGTGTGTACATTAATGAGGAATAAAAAATTAACTTAAATGATTTTAGCAAATGGCTGCAATAAACAAAGAGTGAAAAATTTAAGGGGGACTGAATAATTTCCGTACCCACTGTATAAAAAAACTTACCCATGACGTACCAATGTCAAAGTGTGGTTACGCAACACATTTTTAATAAAAATCGACCCATTGAACACAACAGGCCTCTAGTTGAAGCGAAACATCAATTCAGAGCGCAGATGAATTCAGCATTTTTAAACTGACAACAGACACACCAAAAATGAACCAAGATACTTTAATACACAGAGGTGTTTGCTGAAGTCTGTGAGAAGGGAATGGCATTAAAGTGATGATGGGCTTCAGGGCTTAGAGACAAGACGAGACAGTCTCACTGGTGGCGGCCTGAACATCAGAATGCAGACTTAGAGCATCACAGCAGCCAGGCGTGATGGTCCGCACCGCTGCCCAAAGACTCGGCCATTCCTAATGTAGGAGGCTCTACCAAGCGTCAAAAGATTCATACAACCCGATCCACACACAGTGATCACTGAAGCAACAGAGAAGCGCCTTCCACAAGACCAAGAAAAAAGATGGATTATTAAACGCATTCTCTGCAGACAAGGTTTGCCTATCCATTATGAGATTCTTTATTTGTCGGCAGTAATTGGGGATATATTTGTCTGCCTATGAATTCATTCGACACAAATGTCTGCAGACAAAAAAGCTGAAACGGCCATTTCACAAAACAGACTGTTAATGGGTTAATCTAGGGTGTATCGCAAAATCTGTATGCATATATTCAAAACCAAGTAAAAAGACGAATTCACTGGGATAGATGTAGTGCAAACTGTAGCTATTGATTATCATTTATTGATGACATTAAAACACCACGATGAATCACTAAGAATGCACTGCGCGCCTAAAAAGTTGGCCTAAGCTGACTGAATGTTGCGTAGGATGTCATAAAAATGTAGTGGTTAGTATAGGGCTCAATTCTATATTTCACCATTACTGCGGAAGACATATTGGTGGACGGCTGATGAGGACAATCGATGTTCCCTGAGAAACGGGCTCACAATACACGCTGACACAAGACGGGGCGAGTGCAGGCTGGGTTTTTTAACACCAAAGCTGACAACATACTGATGGTGAATGTGAGATCTCTATCAGCGGAGCAAAGAAGCTGAATGGATATAGAGTGCATATGTTAATGTGCCGTACGAATTAGTGGTGTGTGGGCATACTTCCGGGTGCTCCTCTGAGCGGGAAACGGAATGGGAACGGTCACACATCCTCAGACTAGTCCGACCAGGATACAAACGTGTACGAGCAGGAATGGTAGTTCATTAGGCATTGGGACAATGTCAGTGAGCGCAGGTATTGACTCAACTACTCTATTGCAATGGAAGTTGCTAGTGTCCCAAGGACATGGGGGGTGCTGGTGTGAAGGGAGTTTGATTAGTCCATAGGATGGGCAAGACAGTATAAAGCAGGGGGGTCAAACTCCATTCATGGGGGCCGGGTCCTAGCAGAGTTTGTCCAACACACATACCATGTAGTTTCAAATAAGGTCTCAAGGACTTGATTAGTTGGATCAGGTGTGTTTATAGGGTTGAATGAATCTAAACTCTGCAGTGCTGGCCTCAGAATTGAGTTTGACACCCCTGGTCTAAAGGAAATGTCAAATGGTATATAACCAGCCAACCCAGCATTGATTAAAGGCAGGTTTGAATGCTGGTCCCGATTGGTTAAGGTCTCTTATTAAGTGCCCTACCAATGCGCAAAAATTACACAGTTAATTAAAGGGATTAGCTCACCCAAAAATAAAAAATTATTCAAATACCCCTCATGTTGTACAAAGCGTCTACGGCCTGCGTTCATCTTCAGAACACAAATTAGAATATATTTGATGAAATCTGAGAGCTTTCTGACCCTTCATAGACAGCAATACAACTGACATATTCAAGGCCTAGAAGGTAAAGATAAGATATATGTAAAGATATAAAGATATTAAAATAGTCCATGTGACATCAGTCATTAATAGGGTTGCAAAAAGGTGGAACATTTCCAGAAATTTTGGAAACTTTCCACAGGGATTTTTGGGAAGTTTCCGAAACTACCAGAAATTGTTTCAACCCTTGCCAGCCCTAGTCACTTAAACCGTTAAAACAAAAATAAGACTTTAACGTTCTTGCTTCCAGTTGTCAGGTCTATTGAAGAGAGAAGAATTTGTTGAATAAAGTTGTTATTTTTGTTTTTTGCACACAAAAAATATTCTAGTAGCTTCATAAAATTATGGTTGAACCAATGATGTCACATGGACTATTTTAACAGTGTCCTTACATGTTGTGGACGCTTGACTGTGGTGGCGATCCGATGTCTATGGAGGGTCAGAAAGCTCTTGGATTTCATCAATAATATCTTAATTTGTGTTCCGAAGTTGAACAGAGGTCTTACGGGTTTGGAACAACATGAGGGTTGAGTAAATTAATGGCAGACAGAATTCATTTTGCAGTGAACCATCCCTTTTAGATTCCCAAGACGGGACACTGATCTAGGTGTCTATAATGATGACCATAAATCATATTGCAAAAAGATCATGCCATACGCAATGTTTCCCTTCAAAAACACAACTGTTTTGTTACAATTACATTAGCTTCACATACTACAGGGTGTAGGAGGTTGAACAAGCCCCCAAAATAATGTTTTAAGTTGATGAGGCCTCATAATTAAAGATGCAGAATAACCACAGAGTACAAAAGATAAATAAAATAGAATAAAAAAAGTATCTGCGCACTTCCACTGAAACATTACCATATAACTATTGTAAGTGTGCGTTTATGGCTATTCACAGCCAATTAGAGAATAGGCCTTTTATGCTGGGAAAACTGCAGATTGGTCGCCACAGTATACTTGTACGTCAATCACAAACAAAACATCACTTCCACATTATTTTCACAGCGTAGAAACCGTGTTTCCCTCCTTAAACTGGTTGCTTGTCCTCCACGGCAGATAAATGTGGTAAAGTCATTTGCAGTGTTTATTTAATTTGCAGCGAACAAAATGGTTTTAATAATTAGATATTATTTTAATTTTATAGTTAAAAACTGTAAGAGGTTAAGTTTTGTATCAACGGTCCCTGTAAAACCTTTTAAAATGTTGGTATATGATTGCATTTCTCCCGTGCTTGGGGTAGGAGAGTAAAGTTCGTCAATAGCAGTAATGTGGCTTATAAAAATCGGTTTACAATTGCCTGTTGTAAATTGTTCAACCAACATCAGGAAGAAGGAAGTGGTATGAGGAAAATTGCCATATTTGGTCAGAATGGATTATGAATTGATAATGAACTGATAGAGCGCGATTCTAAGCAACTTTAGTAAGAAACAGGAGGAGAGAGGCTAAATCCTCTTGGGCATCATTATTACACAACAAAGGGTCTTAACAAGCGTTTCAGCTGCAGCAAGCACGGGTATATATGATGAGAATATTACAATGCATTTGAGCGACACTTGCGATGAAGCCCCCCAGGTTAACAGCAGGAGATGATTTGGCCGACCAACCAACTTGGTGATGTGGGGCAATTCGATCTCTGAAAGGCAATATTGGATTTTCTTGTCCACAGCCTTTGAATGTAGACAGAATATTAAGCGTGCACCACTGATAGCAACATCCACGTAACCCCTTGATGGCCTTTAGTCATCAAAAACTATGGAGAAATGAACAGTCCTGGATTTCAGCATAATCCAGGTGATAAGTGAATGTAAAACAAGAAGAATCGAATTATGACTATAATTATAGAAAGCACATGTAGAAGTTTAAGGAAAGGTACGCATGATGCTAGACGGAGTAGTATAGTAAATTCTTCATTGAGTTACACGAACAGAATGAGAAAGTTGTTTAAACTCACTGTAGATGAGTGTTAAAGGGAGTATGAGCTACGACATTATAGTATGCTGTATTCTTTAGACACAAAGAAAGGAGATAAATGACAACTGTTCATTAATCGGGCCCTGCTGTCTTCCATAAATTGATATCGGCTACTGAGAGGAGAGAACAGTGCAGCACTACACGCAGAACGTTTGCGTTGCGAAAACAATTGCGGGGGGTTTTATCTACGGAGCATGATCCACAATTCTGCTGATTCAGCTGGTATAGACGTACCCACAATACGGCTGCTGAAGAAGTATAAAGTATGTGTTAGTTTGTGGTGAAGCTAAAAAGGCACACAAACAACAGTTATGTAGTGTGGTATGTTATGAAAAGTTCAATGATAATGGCTTGTACTACAGAAGGGAAATGCCCCATGGGCTCTCCTAACGTTCACTCATAATTGAATATCCTGAGAGTAGTGCGCTTGGTGGTAAAAAAAAATCGCCATAAATGAAAAATGCACCTTATCAATTTTCTAATGCTGTTATGATATATTGCGAACAAGGCAGCAAGAGTATGTTTGTGAGTTTTAAAATAAAATCATACCGGATCTTACAGTCAAACAACGCTCGAATTCTCTATGAAGTATGCACTCTCTCATCATTAGTCCTCTTAAACCCTGACCACTGAAAGATAAATTAACCTGTCTACATTTTCTGAATGTAACAACTGAGGCATAGAACAAGTCCCCACCTACATTTTTTACGTTTTCAATATATGGAAAGAAACTGATCTGTCACTCTTCCGTTCATCGCAAACTTTAAGCTAGTATCAGCAATGTACAGTAAACAGGAGGCCTTTGACCGATAGTGCTCATGTTATCATTAAAGAAACATACATATTAACACCACAGCGGTTGTGCAGACACCTAAACAAGATAATGCACTTTAATAAACAATCAACAGTGAATAAAGCCTATTACAGCCTTCCTGACATTGTGCACATTTCCACTTAATTTTACCTCAAGGTCATTTAAAAAAAATCCTTGAATTACAACAAGCCAGCTTTCAAAATCAAATAAAACATCTTTAACCACACAACACATATTGGTCCTTCCAACTGACAAGGTGACCTAGACTATATTTAAGAACAAAACAATACAAACACAGCAGAGAGGACATTCATCATAGAGCTGCACATGAGATGTGTTATATCAGAGCTATATGGGCTGAACAAGAGCTGTATCAAAGGTGCTGCAAATATGTGTATAGATATATATTATAAATATATCTATTCTATAGAACTATACTATATATACTAAATATATATATATAATATATACTATATTCTCACCTCCTTATAAGTGCTGGAGTCCACATCATGCTGTGGTAATTTAATCATTCTAAAATCCACATCATAATATGATAATGGCATGTGTTATTCTAGTTGTGAAACTGTTTTAGTAACATTTCATATTATTCTCTCTCAAGATAAATGCGCCATGCCTTGTATCAAGGGCAAGGCCAGACTGATGTGATGTTGTTCTTGTGGTAGACCTTCCAAAGAACATTCACACTTGACTAGGCAAAACAAACAGTAGCTATATAACGCCATTTGCATCTTAGCTAACTTCAATTATGGAACATTAAGAGTTTGTTTAAATAAAACACATTTAAAGTAGGTGGCATACTACATGTAATCTACAGCAGATATGCAAATGTGCTCTGAGTGACTCATGAGCAGTTCTGAGCTCATCTGTCCTTGCAGCTCTCCTGTCATGTTTTCATAGTGACCATGATGCATGTCGAGGTCATTTAATGTGTTTTTCGTTAATCTGATCTATAGCTAAATACAATGTTGATGTATAGTCTACACAACACGGAAATAGGCAAGCTAGCTTTTATTTCAATTTAGATCTTATTTATCTCACTACCTTCATTTGGAGAAGCTGTATTTATTTTTTTTGTTTAATGCCACGATGCAGCATAATGCACACGACCAAACCATCTAAATTGTAGTGATGCACCGAAATTTCAGCAAACAAAAATATTTGAAAAAAAATATATGCATTTTTAGGTTATGGCCAAAAACAAAGGTCATTAAGGCTGAAATCACTGACCAATCACTGATCATCGCTTCTCCGATGACTGTGTCATTGTCTTATTGTATGCATACAATGTGGATAAGCAGTGTAGATTCCTGAGCAAAAATGATGAGTAGCAATGTGTAAAATTTCTTAGTCTGAAATATTGAGTGGATGCTCGTTGACAAAAAATCTTTACTATGACAGGTTTATCATCTGTGAGCACAACACCCTGAACAACACACTAAGTTCAGTTACCCAAATTCTTTATCGAAACATGTTTTTTTGTTTTTTAGTTTAATGGAAACTTTAATTTAGTTTTTTTGTGTTTCTGAAAAAATGATTTTGTTGCATTGCATCACTACTAAACGGCAAAACTTTCTGATCGAGAACAGCTGTCAGCTCTCATTAAATTTAACTGCAACTTTATTTGTCCAGTAAGCAACTGAGGAAAGAACAGCAATCCTGTAATGACTCCCCTGATGACCATTACTTAGATAATGCAGTCTGTGTGGACAGGAGTTCTGATCTCAGCCAATCATTTAATGGAGAACAATCATTCTCTATCCACCATTTCTGAGTCCACTATGTCTATGTGTAACACCTGCCAGTGCCACTTTTTTCTAATACAGTTTTCTTTCATTAAGAGTTATGAATTTCTTGAGCTTGCTTGACTTCTAAAGTGCTGTAAAACGTTTGCAAGATCAATGTTATGATGATTACTTGCTAAACAGATTTTCAATGTGGTCTCAATCTTTATAATTCAACTATATACATTTTAAAGAATATGTTGTGCATTTACAGGTATAATGTCCATTGTCAGTATGTTAAAAAAAGATCAGATCGGCCGTTGGGGTCAAATGCAGAACCTCTAATCTAAGAGTGTCAGCTGGTCTCCATCTGTAATGGCAAATAATGGCAGATTTCCAGTCATCTTCACCCCATAGTGTGTCTTAAGAGTGAAGACAGTCACCCAGCAACCTGCTAATTCCCACCAATCACATGCATCTGCTGTCCCCCATCTCAATCTCTATTGACTTTTAATCATCATAGATATTAATTTAGTATTCAGAGATCCTGCACTTCGGTATTTGCTTATGAATGACATCCAACAGTAAAGCTGTTGCTTTAAATAGGGTATCCTGTGAAATTAAAGCCGAAGCTTAGACTCACTGGAGTACCTGTTTTTATTTTAGATTATTTTTATAATTGTTTTTTATATCTTTTATATACAATTATTGAATTTAGTAAAAAAAAAAAAATGTTATACTAGTTTTATATCTGAGCTAGCTTTTTATTTTTTATTTTTCAGTTAACTTTCAGTACTTTTGTGCTTTTCTCAGTTAGGTTAGCTTTAATGTTCCTATTTATCTTTCATTTAATTTTATTTCAGGTTTAGTAGTTTTCGTACTTCAGCTTTAACGTATTTTATTTCATTTATTTGCCAAGGCAACATTTCTCATATTTATTTAGGTTAGGTTTTTCATGTAATATTTAATTTAATTTCAATTCTTAAATGTCGAAAAAACTATTTACTAGTAGTTGTGTTAACAATAACAACACTGACCTGAACTGCTTTTTTTGTGCATGTTATGTGCGAAATATGTACTTTTTGTGCATGTATGTCTCTCAAAAAAATCCTTCAGATATTAGACTTGTTTTTAGTACTAGCTTTCTTTATCGATTTTTCTGTTGCTTGATATGCTTGTTTAGCAATGCTGGCATCTTGAATTCTGCTTCAACCAGTATCATGCTTGTGTTTGGTTTTGTTTGGTATAATCCTGTCATGTTGCTTACAGCGTATTATGCATTTCTTATGCATGTCTCAAATCTCATTTCAGGAGCCAAATGGTTACACAATAATAAGCCTAAAACATTTGCAGATAGCGAGAATGTTGATCATTTTATATAGACAAGTGGTTTAGAAGAAAACCATTGTAATGTTGTATTTTATTGTATTGTGCTGGTTTACAGCATTGCGTGTTACTTGGTTATTGCTTTTTAGATCGGAGCACAAATCAAGAATTCTTGTCTAACTTCATCATTCTGCCATTTGCTATTGATCAGACTCAGAATTTTTCATAACAAGTGATTAGTGGAAACTAAGCCATGGGAAAGTTCAATAAATGTATCAATATCCACTATTTACTCAGCCCTCACATACTTTTCATTCACGATGGCTGAAAAACGTCAGTCAGAGAGTGTTTTCTAATGGTAAGCTCTCACAAGTCTTTGCCACTGACGTCACTGTGGAACAGCAGACTGGTTGTCTGTCTGGTCATCTCCGTGATGACAGATATGCTTTCAGTGCTGCAGGGATTTAAACACAAGCATCTGAAGGTAACTCTGAGGGAGAGACTCGCTTGTTGATCTTCCTTTCGTTCCATCTAGTAGAGTAGCAATATCAGGATTGAACAGTTTTGGCCACCCAGGCCTAGTTGAAGATGATTGGTGTTCATCTCATCCGTTATCACTGCAGGTGATGCATTGTACGGCACAGTGTATGTGGCTAATGCATCTTTTGTTACCTTCAGCCATGTGGCGTTCTGTTTTAATCCTAAGGTTATGCTAGTTCAAAGTAATTTGTTGTTTCTTTGTGTCTAGACCTCATTCGCTTTCACCCCTACACTGAAGAATGACATGTAAGACATAACAGGACATCCTGTAAGCAGATTGGTTAACAGCTTTTAAGTCTGTGAACATATTGTTTTACCTAGACATTGTTCCTGTATAGTATTTAGGATTTAAGCAATAGTTTAGTGTAAAGCAGCATTTCAGACTACAGCTTTACAGGAGGGTACAGGAGAAGGTAGGCACTCTGAATTTTTAGTTTACTGTAAAAAACAAAAACAATCTGATGACTTTTTCATTAGCATTCATTAAATTGGAATAACAATTTCTTTATAGGTGAAAATAGATTTACAAATTGATGATAAAATTGTCATTTTGAAGGCAAAAAACTTAAAAAAGCAAATATTATTTATTTTTTTACAGTCTTGCTCATTAAAACCTTTTCCCACCATAATAATTAATAATTGTTGAATTAAACATTGCTGACACTTGTATATGTTCTTCTATTTCACACTGAAACGTGTTTCCTGTTCATCAGTGATAAGAGCAGCTTAATAACCAAGTTGCTTAAAATAGCTATGCTGCTGTGCTCTTATGCATAGCTTCACTAATGATATTTTGACACTTCAGTATTTGAAACTGTACTGTCATTAATACATTATGAAATGAAATGCATGTTATGGTCATTACAGCTATAGCTCTGGTAATAATGTAAGGTAGTTAGCAATGATACAGTAATGTTTGTAGTTTCACTGGGTGAAACATCATGAAGACATTATTATTTTGACCATTAAGGTTTTTTTTTTGCATTGCGTTTTTTCTGACAAACACAAACTCTTAGGGTGCTTTCACACTAGCACTTTTGGTGCGCACCCGGGTTCGATTGACGTCAGAGTACGGTTCGTTTGAATGATTGCCCGCTGTCCCTTCCGACCTCGAGTGTGCACCCAGCACCGTACTGAGTACGTTAAAAAGGGTTGGTCTGGGGTAGCGTTCATTTGACTCCAATACTGTTCACTGCTGATTGAACCCAATCGTACCAATCCCGGAGTGACCGCTAATTTTTTTTTTGTTTTTTTTTTTAATTTTTTTTTATTTAAATTTTTTTTTTTTTTTTAATGACGTATTATTTGATAAATGTGTGTTTGTGTGTGTTTCACTCACTTTCCTGACGCGCTACGAACAGAGCTGTATATCTCATTTCTGTTCGCCTACAGCGTTCTTTAGAGCATTTGCAGTAACGTTACCGTAAGGCAGACGTAAGTGCCGTAATGTACTGAAGCTTTGGAAACAACGTAAATATATAAAATGGCAGAGAGCCATGCTATGCATTGGCCACCTCCTCCTGCACCGTCGCGTTACGAAGCAACTTTGATGCGAACCGTGGTTCGTACCCAAATACAATTATGAACGGCATCCATCACACGCAAACTGGTAAGTTAAAATACTACTCAAACATTGAAGGAAACTTATATGTATATATAGATATGTATCTATACATTTCCTACATCAGTCCTAGGATTGTTGTGGGCCCCTAGAATCATTCACGGGATGATATAAAAACATTAATCAGTGCTGCAATTATTTTACACATAATGCAATCTATGTAGTATTTTAAAAAGACACCCCATTGTTCCTCAATAATAGCACAGAAATTGAGGCATTCAGATGTTTACTGCAATCACTGAGGTGAACCGTTTTAGCAATTTGATCATTAGAAGACTTTACACAAAATAACGACTGCTCATTCATAAGTAGCACCCTTAGGGATCTCATTAACATGTTTTGATTCAAACCTCAAACTAAACTCTCATCAGCCGCTCCGCTTGTATGAAATCTAGCACTTGCTTTTCATAATTGTGAGATTATTCTTTGCAAAGAGGCAAATTGTTCCTGCTGCTGTAACAGTGCGATTAATGGATTAGAACCTCCAAAAATGATTGCATTTCCACTGACCATGTTGTTACGCATATGGAAAACACGAATATGCATGTAATTGATGTATAAATATCTAATGTTAACCCCAAATTATCTTACCATTTGAGCAAAGCATAAATATTGACATTATTCTTCTTTATCTTTTTTTTATTTTGATTGCTTGAGCTTTGGTCAAACATTACATTTGAGCCAACTCAAATAGCAGCCAACCCACATAGCATGCCAAATGGGAGCAGCAGTTATTGATATGTGTGCGCACAAGTGCTGACATCTTGATACAGTTTGGCCTTCACAATGAACTCCTTTCAACAGGCTCGTCAACTAATGTAGCGGAGGCCAGGGTTGGTTGGCACAATATTCATACTTTGTTGAATTTCTGTGGTGGAATAAACATCAAGCCAACTCAACTAGATGCACACAGACACATTCAGAGTTAAAATGTTTATATTTTGTTAATTATTGTTAATCTTGCACAACAAAGGTAAGTTGACTTATTTTCAACTAGCATTGTGTTGTTTTATAAGTCAATAAACAATATGTATTATTTTTCCGTGTTCCCTACATCAAGATATCCCTGTGTATGTGTCAGTAAAAGTAATCTAGCAGACGTTTGACAGCTCTAGGGCTTTTGTGAAAACTACAGATTGTATTTCTGCATTTTTGTATCCTCGCTCATGGAAAGTCTGACTGGCTAGAGCATTATTGGTGATGAAGCTTTCCTACCTTTTTCATCACAGCCCCTTTTCTCTGTTTTCTCTCTCAAAAAAAAAAAAAAACGGTTTCTACTGCATAGACAGACAACTTTTATTAAAACTCCATATTTTCAACATGTTTAAGCATACCAAACTTATCTCCACTAAGCACACATTTTGTCTAATGTCAATATTTTTTAGAATATATATAATTAATTTAAGATATAGCAGTATTCAGTATATCATGTGAACTAAGCATGGACTGAAAGCTTTTTTATCAGAGTGCATTTTACTGCATATTCTATTATTATTTTCCATTCCTCTGTATTAATCTTGATTAATGAGAGAAAAACAACAACAACAACAAGTAAACAAACAAACAGACAAACACAAACTTTCAATATGATCTATATTTCAGTGTTTCATTCCTTCTTAATTATCTTAAAAAAATGTTTTCGATTTATTTTACTTCTAGCCTATTTTTAAAGAGTTAGTCAGTGTTTGTGTGAAATCACTCTCCACCAAGTGGTTTATATTGACAAAGTTTTGGCAGGAACAATGTGAGAGCCATTTGAGACCATTTATAATGCAGCTGATGAGGTGTTTTTTAAACTTTTCTATTTTATTTGTGACAAAGGCATGATCCGCTTAAAACTGGAATTATGGCCAACATTTGAATTAAACAAACTATGTACCTTTCAAAAAAAAAAATAAAATGATATGTAGTGTCTGGTATGTTTAGTGTTGAGATTTTTTTTGAGGGGACCTTTTTGTTTTAATTCAAATGTGGCCATAATTCCATTTTTGAATTAATAAATAAATGTATACTGGATACATGAATGTTTCTGATTGTAGGTTTCAGGTATGAAGTAGGTTGTAGGTTTCTGATGAATAACGAAAATAGTTTCATGGAAGAAAATTAGAAAATTTGCATGTGTTCTTTTAGTTTAACTAGTATAACATTAATGGCACACGACCCAACAGGTCACACACTGATTGCTAATGTTATTTCTGGTTCACACTCGACCTAACACCACCCGCGGCTTCTGAATCTCATATTTGAGGGACACTGGTCTGGAGCACATAAGCTGGACTATATTATATTTGGTACCACATCCCTTTTAGATTACATCCCGAGCACCCGTACAGCATAAAGCGCCGAACAATAATTAACAGCGTAATCGTTATTTTTGTAACCTATAGTGTACCTATTCCGTACCTCCGTGTAGGTATAAGGGAATGATATGCTAAGTTTGAGGAACAAAAGGGTAATAACCTGTAAAATTATAAATTATTTTTACTGTAAGTATTTTGAAACTAAGGGTACCTATTCTAATATTACGTGGTACTGTATGTATGACCTCCCAAAAGATCTAATATTTTAGTGATTTAGCAAACATACCCTGTGTACTTTTTTTATAGCCACACATATAAACATGCTGTACATCGTTTTCATCCAAACGCTCGGTTGAGACTGCTTGCTAGAAGCGGCAAATTTGACCGAATTTGTATTGATACAGTTCATATGTAACGGACGGTGCTGGTTAGGATGTGGATGACGTTGAAATAGAGCATGCAGCATGTCCCGCAAGTTCAAACGCGAACGGTTTCTGTGTGCGACTAATCCGTTTTCTGCAGTGCTTCAGATGGGAACGTGTGGACCTAGCTGATCAAACTATTCCTAACTAAAAAACTACCTTGAAACTTACTGGAATGTGTTCTTTTAAAACTGGTGGGTTTTGTCCGAGTATGTTCTCACAGCATTGAGCAGCGACTGATGAGTGGTAAAACTGGGAACTGTGAACTAGTCAAAATGGTGCTCGAGGACGTGGATCAAAATGGTAAAACCAAAGATGGTTCCACTGATTCCTCGTAACACAGTTTCACTAATATTCCTTTAATCTTTACTATTCAGTGTTTCTCTAACACTATTACCAGGTTTTTGCCCTGTGTGATTTTATTGCTGATAGGTTGCGGCCCCATACTAGTCTAAGATGGTTTGTCAGTGGGTGAAAAATGAACCAATTGAACAAAATCTTCAAATTTGTTCTAAACAGCTGTTGCTCAAAAGACTTTGGTTTTATGGTATAAGACTGTATATGTAGGGAGTTTTGCTTTGCTTTTTTCTGACTGTTGTAGCATACACTCTGTTTACGCCAATAATTATTTACGTATCCCTCCGTTCCTGTGTTTTACGGTTTCATACGCTCGTGTGGTGTGATTTGTCATACCTCGACGCCCGGCCTGTTTTCAGCCCACAGCCATTTTTTCTACAGAGCATACCACCCGCTGGCTCATAAGGGGCAAAAAACAAAGCACCCATCTCTTAACAACATACATTACAGCGCACCGACACAATGAGTTGGTAGTTCTACCCATGAGCGAACTACATGCACAGAGAGTTACAAGATGGACTTAACACAGAACAACTGTATTTTTGCACAGTATTAAACTAAAAAAAAGTATTGCACTACAGTTTTAATTTAAGTGTTTTGATGCCAAATTAAACCCCTCCTACGACTTCTTTCGATTTTTGGACCCTATACAAATCAAAACAAGTATCCAGCTACTGACAAACAAAAGCTGTATACATGTACTTTTTCTGCGAACAGCTGGAAAGAGGGTAAGCGTTCTGATCCTGACTCTTGAGACCTCGCTTGTATATCATGCAACGAGATCATTTGGTGAATAGTGGCTTCTGGTGGAAGTTTTCGCTGGTGTTGATGCTGCTGCGTATCGACCAAATATACTTTCCTTACCAGGCTGAAGTATATCTTCACGTGAATTTATAATCATAGTCAGAAAACTCCTTAACTTTTTCACTAGATGTTCCAGTTTTTGTTCTGTTCAGTACTCTCCCTCATGTCATCCCATTTGAATAGAATATTACCCCGTGTTAAAAAAATACCTCTGCCTATAGTTAAAAACCATACAATTAAAAAATAGGCTCTATCGTCTTTCTAAATCACACTCATCCAAACAAACATTGTGGTTCTATTGTTACTCAGGCCATACATACCACGTAATATTTAGCCAAATCCTTAACTATAATTGATTTGACTTGTACAGTTTTGTTTCTGTCATTATATCGAAATCTGTCATTATTTGCACTGGAATCACAGGAAGAGCTGTTTAATGAATTCAAAATAAAAATACAAATACATTCAGCAATGAATGAATGAATGAATTCCAATAAAACAAAAACGCATCATTTATTGTGAACAATAATGTGTATTTATTCCCTGATCTGATTAGACATGCTCCTTTAAATTAAGGTCAATCATTTCAATGCGTTTCCAATTAACAGCCATCAAAAGCATACTTGGAAAACACATGGGAAGTTATTTTAGTATCATAAAAATTACACATCACATTAAAAAAGCTGCTTAAATTTAATTCTAGATCTCTGTCAGGACCGATGCCTAGCAGTTAGCACATGTACCTCACACATCGAGCTGTGGGCAACATAAATTTAAATCTAGGTCACATAATTTCCTGATCCCTAACCTCTCATGGACTATGAATAAAGAATTACTTCTTTGACATTTAATTACAAGAAGTATGAGAGACTGGCACTCAAAATGTCTTTTCCTCCTTTCAATCACTGCTATTCTTTGAAACAGTATTGGATCCATGCAGCCCTCTTACTTTAAGACATCCATATTTGCCAACCACTTGGTAACCAATCAAAACATCAAGCCTTGATTCTGTTCCCTATTTTAGTAAGAGTGTCCCGCTCTCCTGTGAGCCGCAAAACCATGTCCAGGCACGCGCTGAGCTCAATGACTCTTTCACAGGGAGAAAACAGTCATGTGGGAGGTTGTCAAAGATGTAGCCAATTGAAATTCAACCCAGAGTACAGAGTTGGTATTTTTGTGTTCGTAAATACAATATCGAAATCTCTCTGCAGGCGAAACCACTGCAGTGGCCACATCCAAGTGTTTTATATGTGTGCCCAGCTTTGCTTTGCAGAAATTCCACTCCTCGCCACACGCACCATACCGGCACCACAGGCCTACGGCATGCAACTCTATAATATAAACACTAGTGCACTATTTCAGGATGTTCTCTATGTAGAGAAGGTCTGAATGTGAAGTGAGAAGTTGAATTTTAAAAGCAATGCTGGAGGGAATACCAATGTACAAGATGTACTTTCTGGGCACACAGCCATGCTGATGTCTATCTTGTAAGGCAACAATATGGAAATGGTGTTGGTTGCACTGCAGAGCAGATCCCGGTTGTTACTGAATGGGTTAGTCGTATAAACCACATGACCGGGCAAGATAAGAGTGAACCAGGAACTGGGCGGTCAGTGTGGTCAAAAGGTTTGCACTGCTGCTGATCCATCATATGACCTCCAATTCTCCTTTTCTGTCTGTGCCACTAGTGGAAAGAGAGGTACACTTTATATACAACAACCCTCAAAAATATTATATCATTTAGAAGCAAATTGTGTAATTAAAGAAAAAACAAAAAAAAAAAAAAAAAAACACCAAAGTAAAGTGAATTACATTCAAGGTGAAAATGGGGCTTTATTCCATGATTATATTATATTATATTATATTATAATTATATTATATTTATATTATAAATAAATCAACAGTCAATGAAACAGCCATTGACTTCCATAGTATTTTGTTTCCATTCTATTTAAATCAGTGGCTACCAGCACCTGTTTGGTACCCACATTCTTTACAATATTGATAAAAACAGAGCCACATCTTTAACTTGTTTCCTTGTTACTTCCTTCCCAAACCCCTAGTCTGAGGAGGGAACATAACAATTTAATAACGAAAAGTTTCACAGAAGAAAAATAAAACAGTAAAACTGCATTTTTCTCCTAATTTCACTGAACAACAATGACAAAATCTTCGTAAGTAGATCTACTTTCTTCTCTCATTTTTTTTTTACTTTCTGTGTTGCAAAATACATAAAACATGTTGAGTATAGGAAATGTCTTGTAGCATGTCAAAAATAAATTACATTTATTTATAACAATATTCCATTATTATTCGCTCTCCTTCATGTTGTTCCAATCCCATTTTACTTTTTTTTGTTCCAAATGGAGAACAAAAAGTAAAATGGGATTGGAACAACATGAAGGAGAGCGAATAATGATGGAATATTGTAATAACACAAAAGGAGATATAACAAAAGATAAGAAAGAAGATGGTGATTGTAACTGTCAAGCTCCAAAAATCACATGACAGTATCATAAAAGTAGGATATGACTTGTGTGCTGTATTTCAAGTCATCTGCATCCATGTGAAGGCTTTGTGTGAGGAACAGAATGAAATTTTAACTCATTTTATTAACTATCTTCCTCCAACGTCGTGCATTAATGATACATGTATGTCTATGTTACATAAGCGCAGAACAGTAACACACTCAAAACTGTATGAAGAAAAGGAGAAACAGCATATAGTGAATTTTAAGCAGATGTATTAATGTTTAAATACTTTCTTCTTTTGCCAGTTTAATGTAGTCCACTGCAAGTCAGTTTTATGAATTTTAACTTTGGAATTTCAACTTGATTTTCTTCATTTGTATTGTCAGTCAAAATTCAAAGAAGTACAATGAACTTGGGATGTCACTTACAATTATTTTTGTAATTGAATAATCAGATTAATATTGATGAAACAAAATTTAATTCAAATGTCCACTTAATCTCTAATATTTGGCCATTTCTTTAAAGCTGAAATTCTACAGCAACTGTAATTTCTGTAATGAGAACATTAAAACGTGTAAATTCAGAGGGCTCAATACTGTTATTGTTGAAATAGCAAGAACAGTAGCATGTTGAGAAAGTGTTTCTAAAGTTTATAAATGATTTTACCTACAAATCTGATGAAAGCACACATGGATCCCCATGACGTTATAATAAACCCAAAACTCCACAACAGTTACAGTGACGGAGCCTCTCCGAGGAGAATGGAACCTAAACTCATGCAAACTAATTAAAGCTGCTATATTAAACTGCATCGCATAGATAATATATGAGATATATATATATATAAAATATATTATTTTCCCGGTTCTATGTTCTTTGTTCGGTATTGAATGTCGTCTTCATCCCTACGTGTGTGTTCCTGGTTACTTGTTCTATTGGGGGCTATCAAAGTATCTTGTTGAAGGAATTGTTCACGTCCTCGTTCATCGATCCCTCACAGTAGCGTGCGTGGGACAGAATACCGACCCAAAAACAGTAAGCGGGCCCCTTCTCCCGTTTTGTTCCATTTTTTGGAAAGCCTATTTTTTTTGTTTTTTCCCCCGGATATGGAGATAGCGGCTCGCTCAATTGCCGAGACAGTAGAGATCTCCCTTCGTCGAGTATGCCAGGAGTTCCTGCGGGCTAGCAACCAGCGATGCATTCGATGGACACCACCATCAACGCTTGTGCTGGCACAGGGCAATTACCATAGCCCGTGGGATCCCAGACACCATGGGACTAAGCGGAGGGACCCAGGGATCCTCCGGGTTGGGAGAGCATCCGCCCAAAGCCAGAACCAGGCCCGCGGAGCTCAGCAGGACAAGCATGCTGCACTCTCAGCCTACGGACGTTCCGATGTCAACCGCCCGCCGCCTGCCGTTCACCCTCCCAAATGAGGGGTATGAGGAGGAAAAATGACTGTTCTCGTGCCCTCATCCTAGTCCCACGGATCGACTCAGTGTCGCTACCAGCACCCGAGTTTAGGACGAGAGGGTTCAGTCCCTGAGTTTAGCCAGCGGACCCGGCAGCTCATATACAAAAGACCATCTGCACAGAGAGTGACATCCCACATCCCTGGAAGTTCTTACGCACACCACAGAGAGTGCTCCAGTCCTGCTACCCCGCATGGACTAACTCCAGCTCCCCTTGCCTGCTCAGCAACCCCCCTGGCGCGACCACCCTACAACTCGTTGATGACCCCGCACAGAAACTGACCTACCCTAGTCTGCCTTGTCACGCGATGGCTTCCTAGTCTGCTGATCCGCCCAACACGGATTCCTAGCTGGTCTGCTTGCTTGCCGTGGTTTCCTAGGCTGCCTGCTCCGCCATGGGTCACGGAATGGGTACCACTAAACACAAGAAACAGGCCTGTCTTAACTACCCCCTCCCGAAGGCGCATCACGCGCACACAACCTCCAATGGAGGGGCCTCCAGACGCCACCCCCCATCACCATGGATGTTGTGTGGCAAGGGAAGTCACCTTCGGGGATAGAGGGGAGTAACGTCCTGGGGCCTGTGTTTTGCGCCCCACGGTCAAGACCCAGTTTCCCTATATTTAATTATGTTATTCATGCCAGGTGTTTCTCGTTATTCATGTGTATTAAAAGTTTCCGGTTCTAAACTCTTTGTTCGATCTTGAAAGTATTTTTGTTTGCAATAATTCTCCATGTCTCTCGATTCATCGCTCCGCGCTCCCTACAGTAGCTTTGCTTGACACGTATTATGCTTAGTTATGATTTTCAAATGGGTCTAAGTCTATCCTGCAGCCTGGGAAATCGTCTAAATAAGCATTCGATTCTCATCGGTATTTTGCCGGTTACTTTGACATGGGTAAAATGGAATGATTATTTTTTGGTATTTATTTTATTTTATTTTTTTAGCGAGTAATCATATTGAATTGAGAAAATAGCACAGCCCTCAAAGAGAAAACGTCTCGGTTACGTCTGGCTAAACCACCACACGTCGTGCCTCCCTGTGCAAGGGGGCACAGAGGATGTCACGTTGGAGGACCGACGAATTGGGATCTCGCTTAGAGAGACCAATCTACTTCGAGTGTAAACTAAACGAGCCAATGCACATTGGCATACGATTATTGCATCCATCTGCTGCTGATCACAGCATGAGTATAAAAAGGCAGCAGGTGCAATGCATACCAGCTTTTCACTGAGGACCCGAGCCGGCGACCCGGCCACTCAGTGCTGGTACAGCAACCGTGGCGACGGGACATGACGTCTCCGTTCCCTCCTTCAGGGAATGAGGGTTACCATACATAACCGAGACGTTCCCTTTCAGTCGGTCACTCCCGACGTCACGTCGGATGACCGACGAATTGGGATCCCTAACAAAGGGCCACAGGTACTGCCCCTTCCAGTGTCCCGTGGAAGCCACCTGCGCCCCTACTTTTTGGCGTAGGCCAGGGCCTGCACAAGAGGACCAGCTACTGCTGCAATGGCACTACCCAATGAGTAAGACTGGATACACTGGGAAAACGTACCCATTCTACTTGGAAACGGGACGTTACGGAAGCTCCAACCTTCCCGAAGGAGTTTTCGGAAGCACTACACATATGAACATTCCTTAGGTGCATATGGAAGATTGGATGTGATTGTAACCCTCTTGGAATGGCAGAAGTCTGCCGGGGAAACACGGGCTCTGAGGCCATACCGTGGACTTTACACATATGGGATCCACTTAGGTCTCTACATATGGAACCCAGCCCTCTACCGGTTCTCACGGATTCATCAAGAGAGGGCCTGGCGCCGGACGCTCCGCCACGTCTGGCTGCCGAGGGCACGGAGGAACTCAACAGGGTCTACTATATGGACTCTCTGGAGTGGTTTTAGCAAGTCGACCCGAAGCCGGGGCCACTCAGTGCTTCTAATCGTTTGAGGTGAGAACACAGGAGGATAAAGGCTCCACACGAAGGCTATAGAATCCAGCGAACGTGTTAGGGGTCGCCCAGCCCGCAACCCTACAGATATCTGCCAGCGAGGCGCCACGAGCCAGCGCCCAGGAGGATGCAACACTTCTAGTTGAGTGAGCTCGCAACCTGAACGGGCAGGGCACACCCTGTGCCTGATAAGCCAGGGTGATGGCATCCACTATCCAGTGGGCCATCCTCTGCTTAGAGACGGCATTCCCTTTCTGCCAGCCTCCGTAACAGACAAATAGCTGGTCTGAGGTCCTGAAGGAAAACACCACTCAACGAACAGGTTCCACTTCAAAGCGTAAGTGTGTCTCGTAGACGGTGCTCTTGCTGAAGTGATGGTGTCAATTACCTCTTGGGGTAGGTCACCTAGAACATCCGCGTCCCATCCAGGGACCAGACATGAAGTTTCCAGAGGTCGGGACGCGGGTGCCAAAGGGTGCCCCGACTCTGAGTCATAGAACCTTCCTCTGTGGAATCGGCCAAGTAGGGGCTGTCGCGAGGAACATTAGTTCCGGGAACCAGGTCCAGGTAGGCCAATAGGGCACCACCAGCAGGACCTGCTCCTCGTCCTCCGACCTTGCACAGTGTTGTGCAAGAAGGCGAACTGGGGGAAAAACACATACTTGCGAAGGCCCGCCGCCTGTCTTCCCTCGGTCAGGGAGTAGAACAACTGGCAGTGAGAGGTTTCTGGAGAGGCAAAGAGGTCTACCTGAGTGGCTCCGAAACGACCCCAAACCAGCTGGACCGTCTGGGGACGGAGTCGCCATTCTCCCGGGAGCGCAACTCGGGACAGCTCGTCGGCTGCCCAGTTGAGCAGCCCAGGAATGTGAACAGCACGAAGCGACCTCAGATGCTTCTGACTCCAAAGGAGGAGGTGGCGGGCGAGTTGCGACATGCGACGTGAGCGCAGACCACCTTTCGGTTGATGTACGCAACGGTCGCTGTGTTGTCCGTGCGGACTAGTACATGCTTACCTCATAAGCGCCTTTTGAGACGGATCAAGGCAAGGTGCACTGCCAGCAACTATGAGGCAGTTGACGAGCCAATGCAGTTTGGGCCCCAGTCCAAACCCCTGACACTGCAAGCCCGTTGTACATGGTCCCCCAGCTGGTGGTTGAGGCATCCGTGTGAACCACAGCATGCCTGGATACCTGGTCTAGGGGCACTCCTGCCCGGAGAAACGCAAGGTCTGACCACTGGGTGAAGGTTTGGCGGCAGGCCGGTGTAACTTGGACCCGGTGAGTGCCGCGTTGCCACGCCCACCTCGGGACTCGGCCATGGATCCAGTGCTGAAGCGGTCTCCCAGGAGCCTCTGAAATTATTTCAGTGGGACCGCCATCCTGTTCAACACCGACTCAGCACGTTCCTGCATGAGGTGTGCTGTCTGTTCGACTGAGTCCCAACGCCATACGAGAAAAGAGATCCTCTGCGTCAGGGAGAGTTTTCTCTTTTCCCAGTTGACCCAAAGACCCAACTGGCTGAGGTGCGAGAGCACCAAGTCCCTGTGTTCGCACAACTGATCCTGAAACTGAGCTAATATGAGCCAGTCGTCAAGGTAGTTGAGTTGGTAGTTGAACGGTAATCGGTGAAGGACCCGGTTCAAGGCACGCAGGTCCAAGATCGGTCATAACCCAACACCTTTCTTGGGTAAAATGAAGTAGGGGCTGTAAAACCCATATCAGCTGGAGGGACCGGCTCTATCGCATCCTTCGCCAGCAGGACTGCGATCTCTGCACGCAAGACAGAGGCATCTGCAGCCTTCACCGAAGTGAAGTGGACGCCCCTGAATGGCGGAGGGTGGCGGGTGAAACGCACCACAATCCGAGCCTGATGGTTAGAAGAAGCCATCGAGAACGGGAGGGTAGCGCTAGCAAGGATCCCAGAAAGCAGAGCAAGGGCCCCAAGGAACTACAGGCCAATACCGGCAGTGGGGGCAGCAAGAAGAAAGCAGGACCGGCCCGGGCATCTCACGAGGCGGGGTCTGAGTGTGTGTAACACTGCCTGCGTCTCGAGTGCAGAGGGGGCCGTTGGTTAGTCCATTGGTCGCCTCCCGATCCGAACACAATCACAACTGGAGACACCCAGAGGAGGGTGAGTGTGATACGAACTGGATCGTCCACAAACCCCCGTCCCCTCTGGGGTCCCAGAGATAGAGGAAATTGCTCTTTTGTCGAGAATTGGGGTAGCACCAACCGAAAAGCTCAGTCGGAAAAAAAAAAAAAAAAAAGATTCTCCGCCCGGCCCTCCTCCGGGGGGGAGGGATTGGTGCGTTCACCATCTCCCGAAGAGCCGGTCCCTCCACTTCTGGGTTGCCCGTCTCAGGGCCTCTAGCTCTTTCGCTTGCCACCAGGTTTGGCAGGGGCCTGGACGGGCGGGGCGAACAGCTCCATGGCGCAGTATTGCTGGAGGCCACGGGCCGCCCTCGGCAATGGCAGCAGCTGCACGCCGGGGCAGGATGTGTCTGATGGCCTCAGTCTGCTTTTGGTCAGCGGAGAACTGCTGGGCAGGTTCTCCACCGTGTCGCCGAAAAGGCTGGCCTGGGACACGGGGGTGTTCAAGAATTGTGTCTTGTCCGTCTCGCGTATGTCAGCCAGCCAGAAATGGCGCTCCTGGACCACCATAGTGGACTGAGCACGACCCAGAGACCACGCCGTAAGCTTCGACGCTCATAGTGCAAGGTCCGTCGCCGTGCGGATTTCTCTGAGAACTTCTGGGTCGTGACCACACTCGTGCAAGTCCCTCAGTGCCTTGGCCTGGTGCACTTGTAACAAACGCCATAGCGTGTAAGGCGGAGGCAGCTTCTCAACAGGCTGTATAAGCATCACCGGACAGGCCAGATGAGTACTTACAGACCCGGGAGGGGAGGCATGGTTCTCCTTGCCGGGTGGAGGCAGTATTAGGACTAGTGTGGAGGGTGGTGAGGGAGGAGGAACCAGAAGATCGTTTTCCGGCAGTTAAAGGTGCCGTCCACGACCTGGTGAGCTCCTCATGCACCTCCAGGAAGAAAGGCACCGAGAACCAACGCGGACCACCCCGGACCACATCATCCGACGTGACGTCGAGAGTGACCGACTGAAAGGGAACTATGGGCCCTATGCAGCGCCAGATGAGTCGCAAGTGTTCTTGCCTACTTCGCCTGATGCAGTTACATGTTCAGTCCTGCACCACGGTGTTTTAAATAGCAAATGCATGGCCAACCATTTGTCGCTCATGGGCATGTGCTGGTCTGGAAATCAGATGTGTTCAGGCTCATTGTGGGGTGTGCTAATTTGAGGAAATTAATAGGACTGCCCCAAACCTGGTGCAAAAACCACCAGTGGACAATCCTTAAAACTAGTTAGTCAAGGGCACAGTAGTTTTTTGTCCCCACCCCACCCCCCTTACCCCCCTAGTTGATTTTTTTTTTTTCCCCCCCCCCCCCTTTTTTTTTTTATTTCGTCATTTAGTGTTTCATTGCTATATTTCTTAGGTTTTTTTTTTTTTGACTCTTATTTTGTTCAGTTTTGGTATTTAAAGAGCGCGTTAGTTATGCGCCTTAAGGCGGGTCCACAACGTGCATACACTCTGCTTATCACACACACAGGCCAGCAGCACACAAAACCACGGGGGACTAAAAAGATTAAAAACTCTGAACGGATTAGAATGTAAAAGATTATGATTGTTGTAGACTACTAAATAAAAATCATACTGTATAATTGCTGTACATTACAGTGTGGGGGTAACGCAGTTACGTAATCAGATACTTTTCAGTGAACTAGTAAAGTAACGCAATTATTTGTAATTTAGAAGGAAAATATGTTTTTTTTTTTGGAAAAGTTGCTTTTCAAATAAGTAAACGATAGTTACGGTGTTCCCATGTCTGACTGACAGCCTCTCGTGTGATGTTAGAAAAAAGGCGTACAGTACTTTTTCCATAATAAAGTAACTAAGTAAAGTAATTAGTACTGTTTTAGGAGTAACGACAATATTGTAATGCTACTTTTAAAAGGAACTTTCCACACACTGGTCAATACAAGTTTAAAATTAGCTACCTCGCGCACTAGCAGGATCCGTTTCTCTGGAGATGCATCAGTCTTTTGCTCGTGCCAATTCCACTGTGTAATAGCGAATCCGCCAATCGCGAGCACTTGGCGCTTAAAGGGCGTACTATTCCGCTTTTATTCACTGTTTGAAATTTAGTCAGTGTTATATGTTGGGCATAAAACAGATTCTACAAAGTTACAAATCTAAGCCCATCAAGGGAGTATTGGTTTTTAAAAAATCTATTTTCAAGAACTACAACGAACGGCTCGTTTGGACTACAACGTTGTTTTCCGGGGTTTTGTGATGTCACAAAGCGGCTCATTAGAATATCATTTAAAAAATCCCACCTACGGGGATGGGAGGGGCGAGGTCGTGTTTAGAACGCTTGGTTGCGTGCATCAGACAAGACGACGACGAAGAAGTGCTGCTGCAGAGTTAGTGAATCAGAGAAAATAGAAGAAGGAGCTTGTAGTGTCAGTTTCACAAGTCGAAGAAATCTGTTTTTTTCACCCATGCCCAAACGTCTTTGTTTGGGCTTCCGAAAGCGGTTGACGTCAGGAAACAGTGGTTGCAATTACTTTTTTAATTCTGTTGCTGAGCATTATAACCCCAATTTGGTAATGCTGCGCATTTTACTCAGGACAGCTTCCACAACATGAGGGAGTACATGAGGGAGTAATAATTATGTATGTAAATATGTGTTACAATTATAAAAACTTTTTATAATAAATTGCTGACAGTACAAAACTGGACAATGATGTAATCTGCAGAATTTACACTTCAATTATGAGACTATGGTATGAATAAATTCAACTGTATAACAGTTTCATTGCAATTCATGTTATAATGTTAGAATTAACATACTGTTGCACTTATCTTTACATAGTATATGCACTTATTTTTAAACAGTTGTTGACATCGTATCTAAAACGTGATTTAGCCAAAAAACAAAACAAAACAAAAACACAAACAATAATAATGTTACCACATATATCGCAATATCCGTGCGTGCAAAGGTTCTGCGCGATCCGCTTGTTCAATATTCTCTGGGTCTGAAACCAGCTCAAATTGATATGGTAATATAGACACCATCCTTAACTCTACCGGAGCAGACGGAACTTGCTGCTATGGCAAGGGGCGGGGCAGTACTGAAACACAGACTAAGCTGTTCGCCAATCACAATGCACTGGGACAGCTAACTAATCACAACATATTTCGTTTTTTCGGAAGGCGGGCCTTCATCAAACCTGGAACTAATCGAGCCGTTTGTGCCAGGCTGGGGAGAAAGGTATTTTAATAATGTAAATGATGTGAAAAATAACATGTTTTTCAACAACCTAGTATGAGAGCCTGTTCTAGTACACCCCAAAACAAAATCAAGACTTTGTAAAATAGCATAATAGGACCCCTTTAAATGCAATAGGAGATGAGTTTCTGATTGGTTTATTGCACGTTATGCCAAAACACACCCATTACTCATTAAGAGAATAGGAACAACACTTTTAGACCATGCACCGGGTGCGCCGACCATTTTTCCCGTCGTTAAACTACCAAAAGTAGATTCGGACATGCCCTAAGTGCACCTGCGCCATGCGTTTTAGACCATGCACTTAGATCGTTAAAATAGGGCCCTTATGACTTGGCAAGACCCATCATTATATATATATAATATATATATATTTTTTTTTTATGCATATAAATTCCAGACAGTGCCTATACATCCAAGAGGGGCTGAAATTATTCTCCTAAGCAAAAATTAGCATCAGCGCTATGAGGAAACCGTAATTCAACTGAACACTTTATTTTTCCTCAGAGTAAAAACAACCAAGTTGTATTTCCAAGCGGTCACTTCCCAGTTCACAACTCCAGACATTGAAGTTCGAAAACGTGTCAATCCAAACTGATCTGGACATATTTATGAACTACAGGTGAGAGAAATGACATTAATTATAAATACGTAGCTGGGGAATTAAGCGTCACAAATCTAATCTTGCTCAGAGCAAAACCTGATTTTAAATTTTAATTATTCCTGGCAAGTGGTTGGGAGGGAAGCTTTAGGTTATTAACTTTGCGGTAGGAAATCTACATAGATTACTGATGCATGCAGATAAGTCTTCCTTGAGCAGTTATGACCAGCTTCTTTCACCAAAACTGATGTGCTGCTCATTTGCTGTTGTTTTCCCTCACGGGAATCAAGTCTTTGCAAAATAAGCTGCCATGTTGATTTAAAAGACAGCCGCTTGGCAGGAAAGCGCCTCCCCACGCTAGTCAACTTTATTAATGATTTAAAATCAAAAAGCTGCTTTGTGGCATTTCGCATGTTAACAGGGTGTCATTTCTGGCTCCGCCTCAGCGCACTTCACATCCGCCACTCATCAAATGTGGCGTTGAGAGATTTGAGCTAAAAGGCTCTTACATCTGAGTGAATTGGACACTTGAATGCTTGATGAGGCTTCGGATACTGACAAGTGACATAAAGCAAATCAGGGTATGAATGGAACGCCGCTGAATAAACCAATTAGCCGCCTGCTGCACGGGCCAACCGGAAACCAGGCTCGCACCGGGACACAGCGGGTACCGCCGCCTGCCAAGAGGAGCTCTCCGAGAGAGGGACACGAGCCTGTGATGGAAATACTAATGGAAAAATGATACAATACAGGTAATGAAGCATTCTGCAGGAGAACCCAGATTTCTCCTTCAGTGGCAGGTGTTCCAGAGATCCAGCGAGAGAGAAGGAAAGAGAGAGGGGCATTGAGTAAAAGCGCATCACACATGCTTTACTGATTTCGCAAGACACCCTCCGCTTCGTTCTAATTAGGCCTGCTTCAAAATTCATTTTGACATTTGTGCTGTGCAAGGTGATGACACAAAAACCATGGAAATTAGCTTCTAGCTCTGAGATGCCTTGCCCTTGCAACTCTTTGTAAATGTGGAACCCGTACGTCTGTCATTACTTCAATTGGCATCCGTCCCCTGTATGAAATCTCAATCCGCTGTTTCCGCCAAGACGGCGAGAACACAATGCTCTCGTATTTTCTTCTCAGCGCACTGCATTATTAACCGAAGATTCATATGGAAATATGGGCGCTTTCATCTGATTTCAAAGAGACGCAGTTTAGCGCTGAAGACAGCTTTGCTTAATGAGTATTTTACTTCGTTTTTTCTTTTTTTTCTCTCTCTGGCACATGGAACAGGGTATAAAAACCTGCCACAAAGAAGTCCTTATGAGCTAATTGAGGGAATTACGTCCTGCAGTTCTTGTGCCTTTTGATTAGGGATCATCTCTCCCCACTGAAATAAATAAAGTAAACTCATAAGTTTCCTTTAGTCATTGAAGCGACAAGATGTACTTGACTGATATACATTTTGTTTGGTGTGGTACTACTGCTTACTCAGAGCACATTTGTTACTGGTTCATCCGGTATTTCATAACAAGATTTCACCTCAGATGGACTTTTGGCACATACCACATTTAATTAGACCTGGATGAAAACAGGACTGTAAGGCAAACTCTCGGTTACCTTGGTGTTGATCATTGACGCAAGATTGAAAATACTTATTTTCCAAAAAAAGATTTAAGGTCAAGAACTCTGGAAATAATAGGTTTCACAACAAACAACAACTTATTAAACCATAGACCAGTGTCAATTTTAACACATTGTTCACCAACTTACCGATTGCTATTAATCTACCTGCCATTTTTGCTATATGAAACATGTATATGTGAAAAATTTTACTCTATCAATAACACACTTATAATACTCTATATAATTTAACACAAGAAATTGGAGTGTTCTTTTATGGTAATGGTAGTATATGGTAAATAGGTATTATAATGCCTAAAGTGAACTATCAAAATAAAGTGTTACCGAAAAAAAAAAGTGAATGATATGGACTGTCAAAGACTAAGAAGGATTGTGTCCAAACAAAACAGAAAGTACTCCAGCAAAGTAACAGCAAACCTCAATATTCACCTTTAAGAGCCTGCTTCCACGAAAACCGAACACAGATAACTTCACAAAGCCAATGTCCATGAAAGAGCTGTGAATGCTAAAATATCACCAAGACCAGGTATATCCAAGATGGCCTTGAGACCCCTGACCAAGACAAATTTTAACCTCTGCCCCGACCAGATCAATCAACTGATTTGAATATTATCAAACCACTATGGATAATTATGGAGAGTGAGAATCGGCTTCCCTTCTTTAACATTCCTGATACATTCGGCAGATTTTCTGATAGACAACCATAGATATGTGTAGGTAGATGCCATATTAGTGGCTGTTTCTATGGGCCGCTATACGTAAGCTATCCGCCATATTGGAATGGTCAAAGCAGGTACGCAAGTATGTCCTGGAACTAGTTTTATACTCAGTATGATATCTAATAGGCGCAAGAGAGTTCACAATGGTGTTGTAAACAGACAATACAACAAGACAAGCTAATACTAAACCACATGCAAAGTACTATAAAACTATTTAAAAACCTGTAATGTTCAGTTTGCACATTAAAGGTGTAATAGGTGATTGTCTTCAGAAACATTTTTTGTTATGCTGGTTGAAAGTCTCTTCACATCCCGATAGCAATCATTAAGTTAAGTGGTCTAAATGTATTCATCTGTATTTATATATTTTGTGGAAGGCGTAGGACCAAGAAACGATCGTCAAATCAAAACGCTCGGTCCAAGTGTTTTAACTGGCTTTCCTTACCTGCCTGTCAAATATGCATTAGCATACCTCTGCGCACCCCCCCTGTTCAGCCGCAGACAGATCGTCTCACGTGTTCACAAGCCACTGTGCAGAACAGAGCGATAATGGCAGACTAACCACACACCCATCTTCCCTTCCTGGATTTGTAGTACTTGTAGTGTTCTCAGCCCATGAATACGCATGATGTGCCCAGCGATTAATCCCAGTCGCGCGCGCACCCCCGCTCGCAATATTTTGAATGTCTCGCTTAGTTTAACACCCCGATTCAAATAACCGCTCGTTAGAATGCCTGAGTGCATGATTCTTTGTTCCGATCGCTATACTCCCTACACAGTGTTCATTGCTTCCCTCCTCACGGAGCGGGGAATACTATGAGTTTACTCACGTCGGACGAGGGCTGGAATGGGTAACCGCTTGTAGCCTATTGTAGTAATGTTGTTCTCTGGTACTTCTGGTCTTGAGTGCGCGTAATCATTTCATTGGTGTGGCTTTGGATGGCGATTGCAAGGAGGGTGGGACGTTCGCTTTCAGTGATATCAGGCTAAAGTTAGCATTTTCCAAAATCTCCTAATGCACCTTTAAATACCAACCGACACATCTCTGACTGTGAACGTTTGTCCAATTTCTTTAGAAATTAATTTGGCAGTTTTGTATCCAGAGGCTGCTCCGTGTTTGTGCATCTTGAACCATTGCTTTTTATTTGAGTGATGACAACTTAACCTTTCCAAGATGGTGCACATGTCATGTGCTTGGAGCGTCAAATGGGCATCTACTATACTATCTATGTAGACCAGGCCACTGGAGACTATTCAGCATTGTATGACTATAAGAAACATCTTTAGGTTACGTTTGTAACCATGGTTCCCCGAGGGAACGAAACGCTGCGTCGAGATTCGCTTTGGGATCGCCCTTGCGTGACCGCGTTCTGAAGTACGTGTCAAATCCGTCCAATGGAGCATCGAGACGTCACGAGCAGGGTGACGTAAACACCAGAAAGCATAAAAGCACATCCGGCCAGGCGGGTAACAGCGCCAACCAGCTTCGATGAAGTAGCGCCTGCAGGGATGCAGGGAGTATTGCAAAGAGACGCAGCGTCTCGTTCCCCTTCTCAGGGAACCATGGTTACATACGTAAACCTAGAGACGTTCCCCTTCAGGAAATCGAGCTGCATCGAAACTCTATGGGAACGAGAATGCCCACGCGAGCATAACTATCCAATCTCTGCCCGGTGTAGTGTCCGATGAGCACATCACTCAAGAGAACTGGAACCTGGGTAGAAGCCATAGCAGTTGTAAAACAGACCTAAGGGCTGACAAATTGTGTGGAAGAGACCCACCCCCACCGCACAAATGTCCTCACGCCACACCCAAGCCTGAAAGCCTTGGAGCGCCATACCCTGGTTCGAGTTTCGCTCTGACCCCCATAGGGTCGATAGGACGGCAAGGACTGCCGTAGCTAGTGGATTGCCTCGTCACCCACCTACTCATAGTTTGCTTGGTCGCCGGAGATCCTTTCTTGGCGGACCAAAACAAACAAAAAGCTGATCTGCCTTACGCAACGGGGCAGCTCTGTGTGCGTAAGCGTCCAGTGCTCGAACTGGACAGAGCGGATTAAGCCTTTCTTTGCCTATTTCCTGGAACGGAGGAGGACAGAATGCCAGAAGTACTATGGGCCCTGGTGGGGAAAAAGGGAAAACAGTTTGGGCACCTTAGGGACATACCCGTCCCTCGGGTAAGGAATGCCCTAACCATGCCTGGAGCGAACTCCAGGCATGAAACGGAGAGTGCCTGAAGATCTCCGATCCTTTTTAGTGAGGAAATAGCTAGGAGAAAGGTGGTCTTGAGCCTGAGCAACTTGACCGACTTCTTCTATGGGTTCAAAGGGGGCATTGCAGGAGCCCTCCAGAACCACAGCCAGGTCCCATGAGGGCACCTTGGTGCTCTGTACCGGCCTCAGCCTCAGGGTGCCACGGAGGAAACGAGTGGCAAGTGGGTGTCTTCCCATTGATTGACCACCCAGAAGGGCGTGGTAAGCAGCTAAAGCCGCCACGTATACCTTCAGAGTGTAGGAGAAACCCTGCGGTACAAACTGTCGGTGCGAATGCAACCCTTTAAATAGTACTGGGAAATAGTTCGTGCAAAATCGTTCCAGTACTTTAGTACTGTACATTTAGTTCTGGAACTAAAGCGGTGCGAAAGGCCCTATTGTAAAGTGATACCTATTGGTCTTTATAGTTCTTTTGCACTTTAATCTGTGTAAAACTTTTAACTTTATACATTTTTCTGTAATGCTTTATTGCATTTCAATTGTATTTTGTTATTCAGAAAATTATTAACCCTGTTATACGTATTATAGCGCACTTTTTTACTAATTTTCATATCGTGATAACCGTACCAAACCGTGATAAAACGCATTAAAATAGCATTAATCGCAACATGAAAATTGATACGCCCTACTTGCATTAACCTAATTATTATACGCTTAACATCGCCCATTATTATTTAGACAGAACAAGCTGTATATGCTTCCGCAAGGACTTTGGGACTCGGTTAAAAGGGTGTTTAACACCACTGCCGGAGTGTTGCGAAACAGAAACTGTCAAAATGACAAAGTGATGGCGTCACGCTGGAACTTCAGAGAATCAGGTTGTGCTGCTTTGTGTCAAACACACAACACCACAAACACAATAGCGCCTACCGACCATATCCAGATCAACTACACCAAATCAATTGTAGCCAAAGTCCCTCGAAATGTCACATCAGCTGTGAGGTTTAACAAAGCACACAAGAGTGGCTTGTGAAAGTGGATGAATCCACACAAAGTTTGGCCTGGTTTAGTGTGGCTGCTGCCGAAGTTGGAGCAGGTTTGCGGTCTTTGTTCAGTTCTGGGCCTTCTCGAACAAGGTTGAATAGACCACATAACAGATTTATTATTAAAATGATAGATATTTTCAGTTCGTTTTCACGGTGAAGAACTGAATAAACTACGCGTTCTGATGTACGTTAACCAATTACTCACTGTTTGTTTTTTACACGTATAAATGTGTGTGTGTGTGCTAGCAACGATACATTACAATGGTTGACTGACAACCTTGACGGGTCGTTTTACGTTCTGGTTAACCAGCTTTATTAACAATAAAGGCTATTCTACATTTATTTACATTACCTCAAGCAGACAGTCAACAAACCGTGAAAAACCGTCATGACTGAGTGTAGAAACACTGCTAGCTAACCGTTACATGCTACATTCGGTCGACATATTAGATCTAACGTTAAATTAGTCGGAAACAGCTTGACTTGATTCAAACTACCAACACCAAACAAAAATAAATAACATATTATTAGTTAGTAACAGAAATGCTATTTTTAACCCCGATATTCGATATAAACAACGCTAACGCTAGCAGGTTAAAAAAAAACTTGGCTAATGTTGATCATGTACGCACAAAGGTCTTACCTTCTGTATTCTCTTTAATGCCATGCTGCTTTACTGCGTGTACCGCCCCAGATTTACGCGATTATATTATGTGTCCGATATTATTGCTACGAAACAGCTCAGCAATACTGTGTTTCCCTGAGTAAAACGAACGTGA